>JAOXYF010000018.1:16576466-16601749 GCA_028565775.1 Sternarchorhynchus goeldii | reverse complement strand
ATTAGGAATGGGATGTCACTTAAGCTCATATGTGAGTCAAGGAAGGTGAGCGAATACTTTTGGCAATATAGTGTATTAAGTAGTGGACGCGGTGACCAAAAAGACGGAAGCAGGAGACAAGGGTGGCAGAGGCACGTCTTTACTCTCCATAATTAAGCAAGGACACAAAAACAGTCAACACAAGTGCAAGAGTGCTAAATAAACACAATCAGCGTAGCAATAATAATAAGGCTCACAGCCCAGCTCATGATGAGCTTGAAAAATGTCCATCGGTGAACCGAGGAAGTGGCTCCAATGAGCAGCACTGGAGGACTGAACCTGTGGGGTTTAAATGGGTGACAAACGAAACAAGGAACAGGTGTGCTGAATTAATAACAGGGTGATTGGGACCGTGGGAGTGTTTTGGTGCCTTGACAGTGTTTTGGTGCCTTGACAGTGATGGAGTGGGCGTGTCCCTAGTGGTGTGGGACTGGCCTCCCGTGGCATTAAGTATTTACTTTTCCAAAGTTTTTTTCCCTTTAGTAGCAGTTGTCAGCATAACCAGTTTACACACCCTATTTTTATGCTCACACAAAAACTGTCCCTATCTCTTAAATAACAGGCTACATTCCTGCCTGTTATTTTCATAACCATGCAAAGTGCTTTATGCCCATTTCACACCTTGTGCAATGCTGCACAGCAGTGGGAGGTTAGCACACAGCAATATAATGAGAAGATGTGTGTGGTGCCAAACTCAAAGTATACGATGTGAGCAACACATGTTAATATTTTTTAATACTGTATTTTATGACCACTAATTTCTAGTGAACAGTCTGTGCCCACCTTATTTGATGTGGTAGAACTCCATTATTTTATAATGGAATGCACTGCTGTGATTTCAAATATTGTTCCATGTTGTTCTTGCACTTCCAGTGCAAGCACATCTGCCTCATCCCCAGTAATCTGCTCTAGGCTGAGCTTAACATGATCACCTTTAACCAGTGTTCTTAGCACAGCTGGGTAGAAGGTATGTGGCAAATGTATGTGATTGGCTGAGAAGATACTATTTAATCATCAACCCTCGTCTGTATATTACCCTTCATCAATAGCTATAGTTAGCTATTGAAAAAGCTACTGAACAGCTATTGAAAAAAGGATACAAAAGCTTTTAAAAAAAGTAATTACTGTGTAAAAATAAATTTATGGTAACCGTTTTTTTGTTTTGAATTACCCCCTAATTAATATTAGTGGTGAGTCAGTCATTTCATTATGATTACCACAGAGGGAGAATAAATCTGGCAGGTTTTCTCAGAACAATGAATCAGTGACTCCATTTCCTGCAAAGATCCACTGTGTGTCTGGACTGGATAGCGCTTGCATTTGCACTGTTTCCCCCTTGTGTTCGTATAGCGGCAAGAAGGGCCAGATGCTAATGTGACCTTTGACAGCAGGAAGAGAAATGATGCCTCCCAGAGCCTGCAGCAGGGTGGAGGCCCATGCCCCCTCCCCGCTGCCCTCCTATATGGGCGCCTCTGAAGCCAAGCCAAGACACGTGCCACCCTGCCCCTCCTTCTCTGCAAGGCCTTTTCGCTGCTTGAATAATGGATCGCTTTCAGCACTAAAACGGCTATGTTTGCATTTTTTCCTCTCTTTTTTTTGTTACTTCACTCCACAGTTACTCCACTGCTCTTCCCACGTGCCTGGAAACGGAGTGCAGAAGAAGGTTGTTGCCATGGTGACACATCCACCGGCATTTTGTGAGACATTTATAGCAATGAAATCCACAAGGGGATTTAGCTCCCAGTAACTTTTTTTAAAATTTCAGTCTAATTATATCCCACCAGGGCTGGAGCCAGGCTGGTCTGAGGCAGGGCTGAGTCTCCATCATGGCAGAGTAGTGTGCTGCCTTTGATGAACTCGGGGGCTCGAGCCTAAAATGTTTGTTCTCATTAATGTAAAAATGATCGACATCATGCAAAAGTACCCCTCGATTTGATCCTCTGTTAGGTTTAATCAAATTGGGGCTAAGATGGGCATCATCCACCTTTCTGCACTCGAAATTATATTTAGAAAGTTACGTTGGGTAGGTCTTTACCTCTGTCATAGTTTTTAGGAATGCCCACCCCTGTCAGATTGGATGACAGGATGTCAACAAAATCTCAGCTCTAAAAGTGAGATACACAATTCAGTTTGACAGCCTCTAGAACCACTCTGGCTTTTCTGTTTCACTGAAATGTTTTCAGTGATAATGAGGAGACTTATGCCAATAATTTTGGCAGCAGCTATTGACCATTGAAGAGAATGATTAAACAGAAATTGTTCTATTTTGAGATCTACTGTCCTGATTTTGCATTTGCTAACTATGCAGAGAAAAGAGGAGCATCCAGTTATGTAACCTGGCAACCCAGGCAAGTCAAGACTGACTGCACTTCAACAAGAATATCTATAAAACAACTTAAAAAAGGAAAAAAAGACTCATATTTAAACCACAGAAGTATATTTGAACTAGAGTTTTGAATCATTGCTGTGATGGTGCCAAGTCTGACACCATATAAGTGAAGAATATAAAGCACTCTAGACTTAATACAGGCATTACTTTTTACAAAACAGAGTATTGGGTGCTGATGACATTAAACAGTAGAGATGAGTTTCAGTTTCGAGTTCATATGGGGTTGGCTTTTTGAAAGACGAACATTCCTGCCAATAAAGTTCTAACCAGTGCAGGATTAAGCAGATGGACAGACATGAGTGATTCTGGTCCCTTTTGCCATACACTGTGCTAACTACACCACACTGTGTTAACTGTGCTAACTACACCACACTGTGTTAACTGTGCTAACTACACCACACTGTGTTAACTGTGATAACTGCACCACACTGTGCTAACTGTGCTAGCTGCACCACACTGTGTCTAAATTCCCCACTGTGTCACAGTATTATCTTGTTTAAATGGTGAGAGCGTGTTCAGCAAATATAAAGCTGCAATGTGATTTTATGAAACTCACTGATATTACCATGTATAGTGATGTAGGGAGGCAAACTCAGGAAATATCTGTGTTCAGCTGGGCCTGAAGTCTTAGTTTTTATAAAAGTTTGAATTCCAGCACTGCCAGACAGCCATTGTTGGGCCCTTGAGCAAGGACCTTAACCTTCTCAGCTCCAGGGGTGCCATACAGCAGGAATATGTGAAGAAAACATTCTGCTGTACTGTACACATGTGTATGTTTAATGATAAAATGAAGGCAATCTCTCTGACCTAGATCTTAATTTCCTGAATGTGCTGTGGTGTCTTCTTTGTTTGTTTGGTTTTTTTTTGGTTTTTTTTTTGCTTTTAGCAAGCTTAAAGTAACACGTCTGTCATTATATTGAATTAAAGTGCTTCAATAAGAAACCTTCATCTTAAGATATGTTTTGCACTGGTTTTATTTTATTTTAGTTGCTTTAATAAACACTTTCATAAAATAAATGCTAAAGTATATTTAATTTTACTTCAAAGCAGTTCATCAGAAGGATTTTCTATGACATTTTATATATGTAGATGATATTATTTATTTAAATGTATAAAGTTCACAATAGATTTAATATCTGATTACATTTCTATCTCCCTCCCATGACATCCAAAATATTTGTATATAAATAACAATAAATCTGTAAATATCCCTGTTAGAATATCCAATATCAAGTTCGGTGTTAAAACTGAGGCAGATTCATACTGTTTATAAATGTTTATAAAATAACAAATGGTGAAAAACTAATACATAAACAAACAGAAGATGACACTGAACATGCTATTACTCATGAACAAACAGAAGATGACACTGAACGTGCTGTTACTCATAAACAAACAGAAGATGACACTGAACGTGCTGTTACTCATAAACAAACAGAAGATAACACTGAACGTTCTGTTACTCATAAACAAACAGAAGATGACACTGAACGTGCTGTAACTCATAAACAAACAGAAGATGACACTGAACGTGCTGTAACTCATAAACAAACAGAAGATGACACTGAACGTTCTGTTACTCATAAACAAACAGAAGATGACACTGAATGTGCTGTTACTCATAAACAGAGTATGACACTGAATGTGCTGTTACACATAAAGATGACACTGAATGTGCTATTACTCATAAACTAACAGAAGATGACACTGAACGTGCTGTTACTCATAAACAAACAGAAGATGACACTGAACGTTCTGTTACTCATAAACAAACAAAAGATGACACTGAACGTGCTGTTACTCATAAACAAACAGAAGATGACACTGAACGTGCTGTTACTCATAAACAAACAGAAGATGACACTGAATGTGTTGTTACTCATTTGGGGCCAGATTGGTGTGTTCATTATTCCTGCTGCTGCACCCATCTTTCCAGATGGAAGTCATCATTACAGAAGCTTCTCCTCACGAACTCTCTCTCTCTCTTTCACTCTCTCTCTCTCTCTCTCACACACACACACACACACACACACACGCACACACACACATATACAGCTGCATGCACACATACACACACAATCAAACACACACTGCTCTCCTCTGCGAGAGCTCTCGGCTCTCTCCTACCTCATTGATTTTGTTTATTTTGTGTCTCTAGGCGCTGGAAGGCCTTTTTTTATGCACATCGATGAAGTGATCCAAATTATTCTATTAAGTGGGTCATTGTTTCCTGTGGTCTTCTCAAAGACAAAAAGCCCTTGTGCATCACTTGTTGCCAGGTGATAGCCTCTTCCTGCTGTTCACTCGCACACAGGCTTGGGGGTGTTTTTTAAACAGTACACTATGTTACACTGCTTAAAAACATATATGTGACTTATAATGATGGATTTTAGGATCTTAGTAGAGTTTAGGGATAGTGCTGCAGAGAGGCCAAATCACAGTGATGAGATACACGTGACTCAGCTGTAAACACGGTGTTTCGAAACTTCAGTCTCAGGCGATAACTTAGAGCTCGATAGGCGATAACTTAGTGGCTGATAACTTAGTGGCTGATAACTTAGTGCCGGAGACCATCTCTAAGTGATGAGAGAGCTCTGCTCTCCAAAGCATAAAAAAACAGTGCAATTACTTATGCATGTTTGAGGTGCATAGATCTGTTAAGATGAGACCATGCATTGATATACACACACACAAACACATCTTCAGAATCTGCAAAACCAAGGACACTCAAAAACTCAACATTACAAAACCACTACCAGTGAATCCATTAAGATCTGACACCAGAGTCAAGTGATGCATGGTTTTGTTTCCTAAAAAAAGCCTCATAACATATTAATTACATCACTTTAAACATTATGAATCATTTAATGCTAAACAAGTTGTAGAGGGAACCACAAGGGCAGTTTTATTTTTACACCTCAGTGCAGACACAAAGGAGGAGTTTTAAAGAGTAGGAGAGGAGTTGTTTCTGACATAGATTACAGGCCATGGAAAAATATAGTTGCTCTCAGAATCTCAACCATATAGCATGCAAGAGACTGTCAGTAAGTACACTCACTGTCCTGGAGCATTGCTTTTTTCTATTAAAGTTCAGATCTAATAGAATAAATGGGCATTTACCAGTTCAGTGTAATGAAACACCTTTTTCCACCTAAATGGGTCATATATGATTAGGACCCTCAGTAAGTGTGTGGAAGTGATGACGTGTGTCCCTGATGAAGTGTGTGTCTGCTCAGCTTGGTCCCAGCAGTTGTTTTAGAGGGCAGAATTTCAATACATCGGTCTGAGAGTCCATTTAAACATCTAAAGAAGCAAATGGTTCCAGCAGCATGAAGACACTGATCTGCCATCACGTACTAATTCCTTACATCACATAACTGCTTATCAGGAGGAGAGGGAGAGAAGGACTATCAGAAAGAGACAGACAATGTGTTCATGTTTGTGTGTGTGTGTGTGTGTGTGTGTTGCTTGGCCAGATATGTGGGCGTTTATTAATATTTATTTGGGACATTTTCAGGAGTTTTCCAGTGTCATTATTGAAAATATGGAGCTTAGATTTCGTGTCTGAACTGTAAATGCAGTAGGTCAGTGATGTGTGTTGTGCTATATGCATTTTACTGAATTAAGAGAATTAAGAAAACTAAAACCCAAAGACAGATTAAATCTACAAGCTTGGCAGTCTGAGCACAGCCCTGCTCCAATATATCAGTCCCAGCATCGTAACCAAGAAAAGGAACATTTTATAATCATACTTGATTTGATTGTGTGCCAATCTCACCTCCTGCATAACAGATACTTCTGTTTGTGTACGTTTGGTGAGTGGGATTGAATATGTCAGGAGATGTAGTGATGAAGCAAATTATAACTAGAAAAGTTTCTGGAAAAGATATCCTCAAAAGAATAACTGAAAAATATTCAGTTGGTACAGAATTCAGGACACAAATAAAGAAACAAATGCATGTAAACAAATATGAATGTAAACATAAATAAAGTTGTCTTTCATTGCTGTGAGGCTAGAATACGATGTTCCAACCATGACCAGATTTTATGCAGCAACATTTGGTGACTTTGCCCTTAACTTCTCTTTTTAAAGCTGCTTAGAGCTGTCGCTGATGGCAAACAGGTGGGAAGAGTCTGAAAACACCAGAGCCATGTCTCTGTCCATTTATAAACACCAGATCCATGTCTCTGTCCATTTATAAACACCAGATCCATGTCTCTGATCATTTATAAACACCAGAGCCATGTCTCTGTCCATTTATAAACACCAGATCCATGTCTCTGTCCATTTATAAACAATATCCATCCAACACCACATGGAACTAAACTTATTTGCTGCTTTAAAGTGAAATTTCTTTGTGAAACAAGAGACATAAAACTACCAGCATGTTTCTGACCTCAGCTGGCAAGTGTCAAATGTAACAAAATAAAATCTTGAGACAGGATTTAGCAGATGAAAATGAGAATTTCCAGTTATGAGAAGGCATGTGCAGAGGTGATGGCAAGTTTATTTTATTTTTTTGACAGCACACAGTGATTTTCTTATTAGCCGTTACCATGCAAGATGGAGAAATCATGTCATCTGATACATTTGAATGCCTCATTTGAGCTTACAGCTACATTGGGCAGCATGTTAACTTTGAATCTTTATCATCTTAAAACTATATAAAGTAGAAAATAAATGTATCTCAGATATATGGAATTATTTGATTGATGAGGTTAGTGCTACCTGTATACAGGTTCATGACGAGGTTAGTGTTACCTGTATACAGGTTTATGACGAGGTTAGTGTTACCTGTATACAGGTTTATGACGAGGTTAGTGTTACCTTTATACAGGTTCATGACGAGGTAAGTGTTACCTCTATACAGGTTCATGACGAGGTTAGTGTTACCTGTGTACAGGTTCATGACGAGGTTAGTGTTACCTGTATACAGGTTCATGACAAGGTTAGTGTTACCTGTATACAGGTTCATGATGAGGTTAGTGTTACCTGTATACAGGTTCATGACAAGGTTAGTGTTACCTGTAGGTTTAGTGGAATTTAGCCCCAAAATACTTTTATTGGGGAAACAAATATTGCAAGTGTGTATTTATGTGTGCTGTGTAGTACTTATCAAAGAGGGACAGGAAAAGAGCAGTAACTGGTATACCCTGGATGGTACCCAGCCAAGCACACAAGTGCTTCACCAGTAACAACTCTCAATAACTTCCCCAGTCCCAACCACCCACCTAATCATTGCACTCACCTGTAACCCAATTCACCATCCCCAATTTATTCCCACAGGCTCTCTCTGTTTGATGCTTTGCGTCAACGTACCCCAAGAGTAATGTCTGTCATTTCCTCTTCCCAGAACACCTTTGCTTTAATGGGAAGCTGCTTGCTTTTGTTTTCATTAAACTGATTCCCTGATTCCTGAGCTCATGAATTGCTTGTCGATGTCATCTGAACAAACAAATTAAACTATATAGTTAGTGATTCCCAGGAACATACTCATCACTGGCTTAAAAATACTGCCATTATATTGTGTATTTGTAATAAAAAAATCTAATAAAAATAGTTAATTTTAGAAAAAAACATTTCAGAAAAGTTAAAAACTTATTTTCACTTCTTTAAATGATCAGCACTAGTACAAAAAGGAAGAGAGACAATGATGTCCCTTGTGACTGACACTTGAATTTTAGATTTTAAGAAAAAATATACTACATAGAAGGTTACAGATTGCCTGCGGAATGGCAGAACATTCTTTCTTATTTCCTTTATCTGTTTCACTTGAATTGATATTTTCAGCTTAGTTTAGGCAGACTGAATAAGACAACTGTCTTAACTTGCAGGAAGTGCTAGTTAGCCAAAGCCTTGCTCTGCTTTACTGCTTCACAGGCCCAACCCTGAGAACATTTTTGCATTTCCCTCCCTTTACTGAAAATTCAATTCAATTCAAATTTATTTAAGTAGCGCTTTTTACAACACATTTTGTCACAAAGCAGCTTCACAGACGTTTGGGTCCAGTTCCCTAATAATCAAGCTGAGGGCGACAGTGGGAAAAACTCCCTGGGAGAATAAGAAAGAAACCTTGGGAGGACCAGGACTCAAAAGGGAACCCATCCTCCACTGGGTGGCCCAACTAGCAACAGCTTTTATAAATAATGAAAATGTACCAGATGAGTTGAGTTTGGACTTCTAAGGCAAAAAAGCACAGCAAAATACAGGGTAGAGGATCAACGTCTGAGGACTGAGATTTGGAAGCAGTGATGTGCTTCCTTCCAAATATCTTTGTTTTTGTGACATACTCTTTATAAAAATGCATTACTTTTTAAAATCAACATTTACTTTATTGCTAATATTCATTAACAAAACAAACATTATGCAACCCTGGAAAATTTGACTCGGTACGTCTGGAAGTAGGAAGTTGGAAGACATCATCATTACCTGGACAGCTACAGCATGGCTTGATCATCCAGAAGATCCAGAAGAGCCTATGTTAAAGCCAATCACAGGAGCAGTGTTAATAATAATAATACATTGTGTATATATTAGCACCTTTCAGTATGTAATGAAGCACTGTTCATGCACACCACTATGTAATATTATCTCAGCTGCTCTGGAGTGGAATTTACAACGTACCGACATACAGATGACTTGAAGTTCTGCACTGATATTTAGTGGGCAGCTACTGATGGCAGATCTGGCACCATCAAACACCTGTGCAGATTCACCACAGATGCCACCAATAAACTATCGCAAGAACCTGAAAACAGTCAGGTTTGGGCTCATTTCCAGTTAGACATAGAAAACTGACTGAGACTATACATTTAAGCATCAAGGACTTTACTGTATGTTCAAATGCAACCTATGCATTGCAAAATGCTTATATATAACATTCACTTGGCAAATAATCTTAGATGGATGGATTGATCCCAGAGAGGAAATTTACAGGAGAAAATGTTGATAGCAGAATTCATGCATAATAGATAATCACAATGAATAACCATAATTATTATATATGTTGCAAAAGAGCCTAGGGGGGGGAAATTCAGAAAGTGCTTGACACAACCCAGATGAGAAACACAATATGAATTAAATATACATGCATGAATATGTGCAGTATGAAATGAATGCCAATGGATGTATACTCTGGTTCTGTAATGTAAGCTATTTGTAATAGCTCAGGATTGTGAAGTAAATGGACACTTAAATATATGGATAACCTGTAGCTTGTTCTCTGCTTTGAGGGTGATAATAGCACCATCTTCATAAAGACCTCCAGCATCACTTTGAGTGTAGATCTGGGAGTTAGTACGGCTTCCTCTGAGGAGTAGGTATAAAATGTTCAAAGGATTTCTGTTTGGAAATACTTATTTTATTCAAGTATCATTGTTTTATTCACTAACAACTTGTAGCGTAGATCTAAATAAATGTAACCCGCATACCAAATAAAATTTAGTTTAATTTAGTATTTTACTTTTACAGCATTTAGCAGATGCCACATGAGAGTGACATATAGAAGTGCTTTATAGTTTCTAGTATTTGTGTATCTTCATGTTACAAAGGATATGTGTGACACTGTGCAGCAGGAGTGAGTTATAAACAACTCAGAAACATTTTATTGGCAAATACAAAAGCAAGCAAGCAAACAAACAAACAAACAAACAAAACAACAGATGCCAAAAACAGGCTTTGTAAAGTCTCTGGGCAAACTAGGCACCATCAATGCAAAGCACTGAACATTGGGCCCCTGTGTTGTGTAAATACTGAGGAAAACAAATGAGGAACAGGTGTATGTAATAATTCAATAAGTGGGTGATTGGGATCAGAGAAATGAATGGGTGTTGCGATTGGCATGTGTGTTATGTGAGGGCTGGCTGGACACCAGCCAGGTTGTGACAATAGGTCAGTGTTAAGAACACTATCAAACAGAAGCCCTTTCCAGAGTGCAAGAAAAAAAAGCCTAAGCACATATTTAAGTACTTAGTCACTTAATAAACAGGTGATTCTTCAGTTTTTATTTGAAGAAGTCAGTGACAGCTGTATGGACAGTCACTGGAAGATCATTCCACCGCCTGGGTGCCAGTACAGAGAAGAGTCTTGTTGAGGGAGGGTGGTTTGTGCAGTACTAGATGCTTGAAGGCAGTGTTAGTGCAGAACAGAGTTTGATTAGTGCGTTTTCATATGTGGTAGCTGGTTCAGTTCTATCTTTGTAGGCAAGTGTTAGTGTATTAAATCTAAAAAAAATCTGGTTACAGGGAACACAGCAAGTAGATGATACAGGTGAACTTCAGGAGGTTGAAAACAAGCTATGCAGCTGAAAGTTACCCCACAAGGCACAAGGGGAAAGGCCTGCCAGGAGTAAGTGGCTATAGTATTGAGATGACTGAACAAGTACTTGAGTGTCTTCCTTGGAGAGAAATGTTAATGTGAGATCCCAAGGTCTTGACTTGGGGAGGCATCTCGAGGGATATATAACAGCTCTGTTTTGCTAAGACTTAGTTTTAAATTTCAAATTCGAATTCAAATGTATTTATATAGTGCTTTTTACAACAGGCATTGTTGCAAAGCAGCTAACAGATGTCTGAGTCCAATCCCCCAGTGATCAAGCAAAAGCTGACAATGGCAAGAAAATTCTTCCTTAGAGCATGAGGAGGAAACTTTGAGAGGAACCAAGACTAAATGGGGGGGCATCTTCCTCTGACCAAATAATGAGCTGCCACACATGAAGAGATGTTTGCTAAGCATGCAGAGATACAAGCAGAAACCTGAGGATCAGTGGGTGGTAAGGAGAAAATCGACTGAGTATCCTCAGCTTAGGAGTGGTTTAAGAAACCATTTGAGAATATAAATGCGGAACAGGAGAGGACCAAGCACTAAGCCATGTGGGACACCAGTGGAGAGTAGGTGTGGATCCCCCCCATGTATGAAGGAAACCATCACCATAATATGCCAGTAATCCCAGTGTTTGTGAGGATGGGCAGGAAGATCATGTAGTCAGCTTTGTCAAAAGCTTCTGAGAAATCAAGTATCAGGACTGTTGACTGCTTGGATGATCTAGTAATATGCAGCTTCTCAATAAGTTATTATGCTGCTTCAAACCCAGATTGGTTAGGATCCTGTAGTATTTTAAGTATTTTTAAACTATAGATAATGCAGGTCAGCAACGATTTTGCTTCCTGTACTTCCTTTACTGTGAAGTAAAAATGTAAGTACAGAAGTCCTTCTGTATAAAATGTTCTGTTTCTTTGGAAACATTGTGTACTCCACTACATTTTTAAATATCTCTACTGTCCTGCTCATCTTCAGATTTATATACACATATATAACATTGTACACTAAACAGAAGGGTGGGGGGGGCAAGGACGAGCATGAGATTAGGAAATAACCAAGATCCAGGTATGTATAAGGAAGATGGCCCTAAGTGATGAAGTGTTTAGTGAATAATAACAACAACAACAATAATAATAATACATTATATTTATATAGCGCTTTTCAAAAACCCAAAGATGCATACAATAATCAATACAGAAAAACAAACAAACAGAAAATGCAGAGAATTAACAAACATTACACAAAAGATGCTGGCAAAGGTCAATACACAGAAAACAATCACAGGGAATATAGAAAATTTACAAACATGAATCACTAGCAGGAGTTTAAAAAGTACTGGTAGAAGAGAAGTTATTGCATGTAAGAGATACTGTAGGCAAGGGAAAAGAGATGTTTTTTCAGACAGCAGAAACCCAAGAAGGATGGGAGTATGCCGGATCAGGAACCATCATGGAGGATAAACCCCTACACGGCATATACCACTGGCCAATAGTGGAAGTGGCTGATATGGAAAAATCCTACTAATGGCTGGAAACTGGTTTGAAGAACAGCATGGAGGCACTAGTCATGGCAGCATAGGAAGAATCTCTGAATACAAGATTAATATAGGCTGGGATCTACCACACCAGGCAGGATCCCAGATGCAGGCTATGCAAAGATGCCCCAGAGCACATAACAGTGGGAGGCAAGATGCTAGCAGACAATCCAACATTTAGAAACATCTGTGTATGGTCTGGAAGTTCTAATGTCAAAGTGGAATACACCCCTATAGGTGGTGAAGAAGCTAAGATCTTGTGGAAATTCCAGATACAAACTGACAAAATAGATGTTTTTGGCTAACCAACCGGACACAGTAGCAATGGACAAGCAGCAGAAGAGGGCTGTAATGATAGATGTAGTGATAGATGTAGCAATCCCAAGTAACAGCAACATCAAGGAAAAAGAAACACAAAAAGCTTGAGAAATACAATGGACTGAAAGAAGAGCTAGAAAAGATGTGGAAGGTGAAGTGGTCCCCGTGGTAATCAGAGCACTAAGGGCTGTGACCCCCAAACTGGAAGAGTGGCTTCAGCAGATCCCAGGAACAACGTACAAGATCCTTGTCCAGAAATGTGCAGTCTTGAGAAAAGATGGTACTATACAGGACCCTCAAGCTCCCAGGCCTCTGGTAGAGAACCAGCTTGAAGAAAATAGATAGCTTGGGGAGGGCAAGTGATTTTTTTTTTATATCCATGAGAACATATAATTAATGTAAAATGTAATGTATGTAATGTAATGTAAACTTAAAAACCATATGTGATAGAAAAATTCTAAAAAAACAGGTTCAAATTCAGCATAGAATATGAACAAATCCATCTTTCTGTGAAACTAAAGCAAAATTATTAAATGGTAAATTTCTTTTGTTTTGACTTTCAGACTTTTCTCAGATTTTTCCCCATTCTTTCTCCCCATTGTAGTTGTAGCTAGTTCCCACTCATCAGGTAATTGTCCCCTCTCACAGGGTGAGAGCTGTCATATGCTTCCTCTAAAGCACACTCAGCCAATCGCCGCATCTTTTCAAGCAGTTACATAATTTTGGACACATATACATTTTTGTTTAATAATTTTATTTTAAACCATTTTATACAAATGATTGGAAATTTCTAAAGGTGAATAATGTGTAAAGGCAAAGGGCGTATAATATTATAATATTACAATAATTTTAAGGTTGTATATTCAACAAAAAGGATTTTTTCTTAATGAAAAGCATGAATCCAAATTGTTAATTGGCAGTTCCAAACTTATAACGTATAAAAATACACCCACTCCTAATTCACAATAGGAGTGCACAATATAGAGCTTGAAGCAATATTAAACAAAGACTAATAGGTTTCGTGCCTGTAGTTTCACTTAAGTCAAAACTGGATGTCAAAACTAGGTGTCAATATGTTCAAAACTATGATTCATTTTATGCCACAGGTAGATGAAAGTAAATCCATCATCCTTGTGTTTATTGGTGAATATAGGTTGTGCTCATAAACCTTCAGAAGAGAATGTGATGATATTCTCTAGCTGTTTAAAACTGTTTCAAACCTACTGATTGATTATCTGGGCATGGACATCCCCATGGTAGCAGACATGGTATGGAAAAGGGGTTCTGAAGACATGTGAATGCAGACAATGGCGTTCATTCAGTGAACTGGATGAGCAATAGGACCTGGGGGAGTCTTGTTTTCAGAGCTTGCAGCTGAGCCTAGGACAGCTGAGAGAAGGCAAACTGGAGGAAGAGAGGGGGTGAGAGAGAGTGAGAGAAAGAGGCAAGAGAGAGAGAGAAGGAGGGAGGGAGAGAGCGAGAGAGAGAGAGAGAGAGAGAGAGAGAGAGAGAGAGAAATCGAAGGAGACTAGAGGAACACAGCTGCTGTTGTGGTCTATGCAGGCACAGCCCTGTGGTGGAAATGGAGGGGTTTGGGAACTGAGCTAGTAGAACTGGGAAGTGAACTACATGTGGAGGGGCTTCCCTAGCAAGCAGCAGGATTAAAAGGTGAGTTTTATGTTGTTCCAAGGGACCTTTTCATAGAGGAAGCAGAAATGTGTTTGTGTGTATTCTGGTGACAGCCAAATAGTTCTCTAAAGGAATGTGGACATGTGTTATCACTAAACTTGAGGCGAATACTTTACTTGTGTGTGTGTGTGTGTGTGTTTGTGTCTTCCAGTTACTTCAAGGGTATTTTCCTTTAGTATGGGAGGAAGGTACTGGTCCTGTTTATCAGGAGAAAAGTATGTGCGTGCTGTCTGGACCTGAGGGAGTTTTCCTGGATGAGGGCGCATTTGCAGAAATGTATATTTGAACAGAGAACAGCGTTCTGTGGATTTGGGAAGAAGTTTGTTGCTGAAGGAGAAGGTCTCTACTGGTATTTTAGAGCAGCCTTATACTGAGCAGACGTTCTATGAAGAACCTGCAATCTCCCAACCAGACATAGATAGACAAACACATAGTGTGTATGTGGGTGTGTGTGTTTATACTTAAAGGCAGTAAACTAGTTGTGAGAGGCACACAGCAACAGTGGTGGGAGAACCTCAGTATGGTGTGCAGCTGAGATTGTGTGTTTCCCAACAGCGTCTGACTGTCCACATACTGATGGACGCGTGTCTGTGTGAGCATCTGTGTTCATCATGCAGTGACTTTTGTGTGTGTGTGTGTTTCTGTGTGTGTATTCCGAGCTCAATGATCACATATGTTTATATGAGTTTAATGATGTTTGCTTTTTATGTGTGCATGCTAGTATGTTTTGACTTATTTATTTTTGAATGTAGTATATTATTATTTTTTGTTATTTCTTTATGATTTATTTATAAGAGCAAATCAACTGGTTCAGAAGCTGGTGTTTGTATTTGCGCGTGTGTGTGTACATGTGTGTGCACGTGTGTGTGTGTGTGTCTGTGAATTCCTCTTCGTTGCCTTCCGTCATGTCCTTGAACTTGTTTGAGGAGCGGAAGAGTGGTGTGCTGCGGGTAGTAGTGTGTGAACATGTGTGTGGGTTTTGTGTGCTTGTGTGGAATGCTATCAGGAGTCTAGACACTTTTTGCTGGGATTGTTGAAAGCTGAGGCACTTATAGCTTTCCAGCTCTTCCAGAAACTTTGAGTTTAATACTGACCCACCATCTCTTCAATGTTTATTTGTCATAAGGATATCTTTCCTTAAGGTCTAGGCTGGTCTGGTTTTATAGACTGGTTGTGTGTAGATTTATTTTGTGGTTTCATGAAGAGCTTCCAGAAAGAAAAATCAAAACTTGGTAATCAAACTCTTGCTATTCTTTTCTCAGACAGGCTAATGATTCCCCCTACCAGGTATATACTGTAACTGAACCCTGTGATGTCATGTGAGATGGCTGAGTGATGATGTCATGCCTTTGTTTCCCAAATGTGTAGAGCATTATGCAGTTATCATTGGGACAAGCCCATTATGTAACTGACATTGAGGGAGATGATGTAAGCGCAATCTGTTTTCCTCTTGCTATTAAAAGTGAGGTCATATTTGGATATCATGCAAAACTCAAAGTTAGAGTTTTGGTAAACATGAGCATTAATTATTTAAAGCATAAGCTTTCTAGTAGTCTTAGGGATTTTCCCAGAAATTTTTAATACTGGGATAATTCATTTAGAATTGTGTAGAATCACATATCCTGGTATAGATATATTCACTATGGCTTTAGCACTCAGACCGGTGTAAATGCTACCCATTTGCACATATTAAAATATGCAGAAAACCAGGCCAAAAGAATATCTGACAGTGATAGCACAAGACTAGTCCAACCGGTCCAATCTGGATGTGCTGATGCGTCTCGTCTCACCTGTCGAGTCGTGCTGTCCAAAATCGCAGAGTCGACCTTTAATGCACCTGCGAGCTCCATTGCAGGACTGCACTCTGTGATCGTGTACCACACGGCGGGACCTCAGGGACTCGGGAGGCAGCTCCCCCGCTCCGCTCGGAGGCTTTCCGCTGATCTCAGCTTACAACTGTTTTATTGACAAAGCCTTTGGTGGTCTGGACCCAGCTAAAGATCTCCCAGTTAATATCACTGAAAGTTCCAAAGTAAACTAGTATAACTAATGCAAGCAAAGTACTGCAAACACTGCAAGGATAAAGCTAAATGTTTCACCTCATTCCAAAGCAGAGGTTGCTTTAATAATATTCCAACTATTACATCCAGCATATGTCATGTCTTGCTGTCTTGATTTCAGCTTTCCACTTACTCCACCAAAACACGGAATAGATTGCACCATTGCATTCCAAAGAACCAGTGGCGGTCATTTACCAAATATGTACCCATTTGAAATCTCACATATATTTACTCAGTACCCCCCCCCCCACCCTCCAACCAGCTTTGCGGTGTTTTGTGCGTCTCTGCTCTTGTGTCTGTCGTGGCCTCTGCGTGGGTCTGCTCCTTGGCACAGTGAGGGGAAAAAATACCTTTGCATATGATGTCAGCGCAGCGGCGGGTCAGGCGCTGACAGCAACAGCGACAGCCCAGAGGCCTGCAAGGCTGAGTGGGGAGGGGAAGGGAGGACCCTGTGTCCTGCACTAGCCAGCAGCGCAGAGAGAAGTGCCGGTGCTCTCTTACCTGACTCTCCACCACTTGGTCAAGCTGGCCATGCTTTGCGTGTGCCACACCGGGCAGAATGTCTGGATGTGTTGTTTCCTGTGTGGAGAGGTTTAGATGTCAGGCAAAGTTGTTCTTAATGAGTGCGTCATGGCTCAGATTTTTCCTCTGTGGTAATCATTGGCAAGCTAACACACATCCTGGAGTGAGGAGACACATGCACACAGACACACACACACACACACACACACACACACACACACACAAAGCTATACTAGCAGGTCATAATAGTGGCAGCACCTGTCTTTCAGCTCTCTCTCACCAGTTCAACTGAACTAAATAAGAACGCTCAGTGCTGTTACATTAGGTACTGATAACCATTTTTTGAAATGTGAGAGAGTGAGAGACGTATTTTACCCCGCAGTGTTTCTCTGTAACATGGCCTTCACTTTCACATGGGCATTTATTTTTGGGGACAGCCGCCCAAAACTGGAACAAGCTATCAGACTCATAGTGTTTCGCTGACGGGAAGGTCACTTTCCCCTCGTCGGCTCTTCACGGTGTGATGGAGTTAAGTGTGCATGCTGCTTTGAAATAACAGTAATAAAAGTGAAGTTTGTAACAGGACTGCAGAGAAGAGCAAATGAAAGAGACAGAGAGAGAGATAGAGAGAGAGAGAGAGAGAGAGACAGACAGACAGAAAGAGAGAAAGATAGGGAGAGCACAGGCCCGGCTCGCCCACACCTCCTGTCAGCTCCACATCAACACAGGATGAATGAGGTATTCACATGAGCTCAGCACTGCTGCTCTCCTGCTAGGGTATCATTTCTGTGCCCACCCTCTGCACCATAACACCAGGCTTCCCAGCTGAGCTGCACAGGTGTGTTGAGTCATGCAGGTATGTTGGGTAGACCAGGGAGGACTGAGTGTTAGCCACACCCCTTCAAACAGTTCCCCACCAGTAGCCTGTAATATTACCTGTCATGTGAGAGAGCGATGCAGAGATTCCCAAGACAGGAATCTGAGAGCATCTCATTGTTAAAGGAACAAGACACTTAGGCTGCAGGACTGTGGGAGATTTTGAACAAAAGCTTCAACCAAAGGACATGATGGAGCAAGATGCAGTTACAGATCAAAAATGGTGGAGTAACAGGAGTAGCAAAGTGGGGTTACGGCAAAAGGAAGGTGGGGTTACGGACGAAAGAGGGCCTGATTTACAGGGGGAGCATGGAGGTATTTGAGGATGGAGGGTAGGGTTATTTGGGGAGCAAGGTGGGGTTACAAAGGAAGGGGGATTGGGTTATGGAGGACTGGGCATGACCGTGCATCCTGCTTCTTCAGTTCCACACCCTGCTTCTCCCCTTTGACCTCCGGCTTTACGTGCAGGATATGAGACTGCTAGGCTTCTCCTCCAAGCCTTGCTGATCATGGCCTTATCAACGCTCTCTGTGGGCCTCTGACAGGATCTGTCAAACTACCCCTCCATCATCATCCACCACAGCACACCCCTCATGAGCAGGGCCAGTCATGCCACCCCCTACTTCCACCACCACCACCACCACCCACTGGGTGATAGAGGGAGTGGCACAAACCTGCTAAAAATAGATTCTCACTCGCATAGTCTCACAAACGGCTCATCTCGGTTGGCTCGGAGATAAAATATAAGATGTTCAACGCACAGTTAGAGTACAGAGTGTAATGTCAGGTTGCAGTGTGAGAGTTGAAGGCAGAGCAGGTGGAGGGGAAGTTGTTGCCATGGCATTACCAGCAGGAGGGAGCTTGGGGGCTGAGGACAGGCTGGCTGTGCTGATGCCTGCTGGAGGAGCCATAGGACCTTCATTCATCAAAAAGATGATTGATCTACACACAGTCTGTGCCATTCGTTACCTAATAAATGCAAATATGTGGAGAAGAGGGGATTGATTTTTCATCAGTCTTACTGCACCCAGAAAAAACAGGACAGAGGAGACAGGGCTGTTATATACACATATAATATATTATACCTGTTATATTATATTATTATTATACCTTATATATTATTCATAACAAAGATCCCTCTCAGTTTATGCATTAGGTATATTTTCATGTTTTTATAGTTTTCATATTTTTATGTTTTATATATTCATGCATAAACAGTATTTCTTGTATTCCAGCACTTCTACACTCCACTTCTTTCTGTAAACATGCACTCCTGCATTTCTGTGTTCTTTCTGTAAGCATGCACTCCTGCACTCTGTAAACTTGCACTCCTGCATTTCTGTGTTCTTTCTGTAAACATGCACTCCTGCATTTCTGTGTTCTTTCTGTAAACTTGCACTCCTGCATTTCTGTGTTCTTTCTGTAAACATGCACTCCTGCACTCTGTAAACTTGCACTCCTGCATTTCTGTGTTCTTTCTGTAAACATGCACTCCTGCATTTCTGTGTTCTTTCTGTAAACATGCACTCCTGCATTTCTGTGTTCTTCCTGTAAACATGCACTCTTGCATTTTTGTGTTGTTGTGTTTATCCCTGTACCTCTGTGCTCCTGTATATGTATATGACTTACATAGTCATATACATATCCAACTTACTTATGCAGTCCAATCATTTTAAACCTATGAAGTCAGGTAAGGTGTGTAGTTTTAGAAGACAGAATCAGCTTATGTTGTGTTACACATGAAACCAAAAGAGAACTTTCAGAGAATATATAGGCTATGGAGACTATAGCCTATATAGCATAGTAAACAGTATACTGTAGTAAACTGTATAGTAATCAGTACCATGAGTACTGATTACTATACAGACTTGTAGATTCTTCAGAAAAGTATCTAGATACTTGATGTAAATTGATACAGCATAAGATCAACGAGAAGAGACAGGCCACTTTATGAAATATCTTTTATGCCAAACATGCAGTTATATTATGGGAATTTCTGCTAATTAAAATGAATCAAAGTCCATGTAGAAGACATAACAATGCCTAAATTCTTATGCTTACACTTCTTATGTTATGAGTATTATTTTATACCGTCTTTCCAAGCTGTTGGCTAATGTTGCATTGTATGTAAACTTCCATTTGGTATAAATTTTTCATCTGTTTAATTTGAGCAGAAATTAGCTTGCAAGGTAGCTAGCTTGTAAGTGAAAGTCCATTTGTCATCTGTAGCTACTTGGCCCAGTGAACAATAAAACAAACAATGAACACTGTGATACACCAACATGTTTTATGATGTGGTCAGCAGGCAATAGTTTACTGCCATTCATTCCATGTGCAAGTGTCCTTGAAAAATTTCCTTAATATAAAACACTCCTTCAATAGCTATGTTTAAAATCATACCAAAATTGTGGTCAACATAGCCTGTCAGTCATTTTGTAGTGTTCGAAATGTTAGCTGTGAAATTGACCCCCTATGTAAAGTACATTTCAGTGGTTACCTGGAAAGCTCCGGGGAGGGGGGGCACCAAACAATAGGGAATGAAAAGATTCAGTTAGAAGGGAACTGCACAGGAAGTAGTTTGTAACAGTTATGCAGGAAGTTGAGATGAAAGTTTACCCAGGGCAATGATAAGTGTCCTTGCATGTCTTGTCAAGATCCTCCTGTGAGTTGAGCCTGCAGTCTGGCTGATTATCCAAGAGCAGCGACATAAATATGTCAGTGTGAATGGTATTATTTATTTATTTAGGTATTATTTATTTATTTGTTTGTTTATGTGTTGTGAAATTTGCCAAGAAATGAATCCAACTTGAGTGCTGATTGGTTCTGAAACTGTATACTTCGATACTTCTGGGATGCTTAGTGTATCTGAACCTTTGGTATTCACAGTTTGTAATAGAAAAATATCTGGTTATACTATACTATTATATACTATGTCTGGTGAAAATCTCAACTGTGTAAGTACTGAACACAAGTCAATCCCATGATTCATAGGAAGCTGACCAAACCAAACAATACAAAATTGTCAGATGCCAATGAAATGATTTTTAATTGTGAATATAGTACCTAATAACGTCTTTCATGTGATGTTAATTTTTCATTTACTCTGTAAAATGTAAAAAAAGAAAAGTAATTCTATATATTGATTTTGGTTGTCTGTCATTAGCATGAACTAGCATTTGACTTGCTAACTGTTCTGGACTAACTGCTATAACATTGAATTCTGTAGGCTGGTTTATGAGAATGTTAATTATTTTATTGCTGTCAAAACACTGCAATGCATTTTGGTATGTTTTTTAAACTGCTGTATTACATGAACTTAATTTTGTTATTTTGAACATGTATTACATGATAAAACCTTGCAGTTTTTATCTCGGTGCATCAATTCAAACACCTTTGACTAGTTCAAAAGCCATTGACCATTCAGCTGTAAAAGTTAAATGTGTGAAGCATTACACACTTGTTTGGAAGTAATACTACGTATACCTTCAGAATAGAATCACTGTTATGTGCATAGTGCATAGCACCCGGTTTTGGGCATCGGCAAAGTGTCTTAGAATGATTGTGTTGCTTCACTGACCAGTCCCTTAAATAGTTTTTATAAGAAATAATGCTAAGTGAATGAGGGTAACGACTTCCATTGTTGATCATAGAAACAGCTATCAAGAAGACTGATATCATCAAGCCTTGTGCTATTTGATGTGGAGATTTTATTTTGCATAGATTTATTTATGTTATTTTGTTAGATTTTACCAGTGATTTCAAACCTCTTGTTTTAAACTTGTTGTTTGCTTGGCTGTCAGTTTCAGTTTTATAGATCTGCATACAAGTCAATAAGGGCCTGATCTTGTATGACTGGAAGTAACTGCCTATGGGTATTGTAAAGCTGAAAGAAATAACTACCTGGGGGTATTGTAAAGATGTCATCATCCTGTTATTTTCTATGTAGGAGCAGAAGTGATGTTCTCACTGAAAATACAGTGCAGGGCTGAATCCTAAGTAGCTGCCCTTTCTTTAAAACCTACAGTGTAGTGCACTCCACAGGAAATGCTGTTAGCCCAGGCCCGGTGTAGTACACTTCATGAAGGAGTCATTTGGGACTTAGCCCATGTGTTTAATGTGTGCAGCTAAAGGAAGTGAGCAGGGATTCTCTGTTGTGGACCTGGGGCGAGCTTGGCCAGGTCACCTTCACTAAGCTCAGGAGAGGGAGCAGAGGAGTCAGAGAATCAGCCAAACGAGTGCGGTCAGCCTCCAGTTATAATGGACTTAGTGGAGAAGGAGAAGTGGCCATTGTTAGTGCTGATCTTATTAACCTGGTATTACACCTAGTCATTACGTCATCCCAACTTGTGTGCCTGCATACTTGTGTGTGTGTGTTGTGAGTAGTGGTGGGGGTATGGTGTTGGGGGCAAAAAGAGAATCAATCAATTAAATGACCTGATGGCTTCAAGTGCAGTTTGTGACTTTGACGTGCACTTTGGGCAGCATAGAAAAAAAGATACACTACACTGAGGGTATGAAAGATGTTTAATGAGCTTTAATCCTAACCTAAGCCTAACATGGAGAGGGTGATATTCTCAAAACCCCTTTAGAAAATGACCCTGCACCTTTCTGTCATTACTCATACAACACCCTGACACTGTTGGCTGCAGGAATGGGTCACATACTTTGATGCTGAGATGTGTTGCCTGATTGGTTGGCCGTATGTGTATGCCCTAGTGTGCCCTAACACTGTTGTCATGGGAACACAGGAAATGGAAACTAAACAAGGCTATATTTCACGGCCTGAGTAGGGGGTGGGTATGTCCGGTTCCCTGCCATAGCTGACATTCAGAACAAACTCTAGTATGTGTTTTATCTACAGTTTTCATATTTGATTTTACATATAATCCCAGTAAGGAATTACTTGTGCCAACACAATCAACAATTTAGCACAGTGAATCAACTAAACTGGATGGCCTTGTTTTTCGTATTTTCTGTTATATTTGTTTTTAAAACTTTAAAACTTATTTGTAACCAAATAACTTCAGCCTACTTTTTACTTCTTGGACATAACCTTTGAAAAACTGCACTAAAATAGACAATAAGCAAATGAATGAAAACTATGTTTACATACACACTTTAGTAAAAAACATAAATAAAAGACTTCTGTCAACTTCGAGAGGCTAATTCTAAAATAATACTCCCACACAACTTTCTATAATCAACCAACCTTTTTTTCAGTCCATACATTCCCTTAATATAAACCCTTAATATGTTGCAAAAAATAAAAACAGGCAATATCTAACACTGTGCTCTGAAATACATCACTTAAGCAAACAGGCTTAATTCAGTCTAGACATGCAACAAGAACTTTAAGGTTAATACTTGCCGTGTGTGAATGCAAACATCAGTTACCTCTTTCATATGTATACTTTGAAAGTGAATTGATTTATCCCTGTTGATTCTCTTGCATGTTTAGCTGTAAACAGAATTTTATATAAGATGAATAGAAAACTGTCTCATGCTCAGGAACTCTGCATTTAAAGACAGGTTGCAGCTTGTTTCTTCATGTATATGTTTCTTCACTCAGGTGTCGAATGGCTGTGTGGTTATGCTGGATTGTATAGTGGGTGTTCTTAAGAGTTGCGCACATTTAAATAATTTTAGACCCTGTTCTAACCCATCATCTAACCCAACTTTATATCATTCTTGATATTAAATATTCAAATCAATGTACAAGTTTTGGGTTTCATATCATGGAAAGAGGAATTCTTTTCACACAAGAATGACTTGTCACTGAGGACATTATATAATGAGCCTGTTAAAGGACAGGTACACAAGGCATGTAATAATGGGGCAACTAAAAGTGGGGTTTTTAGGTCATGGTGCTTGCTCTTCAAAATTGTGGTTAACACCTTCAGCAGAGATGGTTGTCTTAAAAATGTCATGTCAGTCTGTAGAGGAACAGTGCAAACTGACAGTTTCTGGCAAGAGTTTGTATAAAAAGAGGTATCATAATAAATGAAAAAAACATGAATGAAGAAGAGGAAAATATCAACAATGCTTCAGTCTCCCTCCAGTTTAGGAACTGCATACAAAACAGATGCACTGTGGGCATAGCCCAGGACAACACGCAAGATGTTTGCTCTCCCCAAAACCCATTCTTGTACTGGCAAGTGGAAGCTACGTTTGGTCAGCACAGCACACTTTATTATTTTTTACATGGCTTCATTATATAATAAATATTCATTGTGATGGTTGGGAAATTAGGCAGCATGGAAACACTGGGCCAGATGTGTAATTATGCAGCTTGATGCCATGCTATAAAAACTGTCTGGCTCGACTGTTGAGGCACAGCTTGCTATGAACTCCTGCAGAATGGCTGAGATTATGCCTTCAGGTAAAATAAGTCTGAAGCTAAAGTTCATATGGGAGAGGGGGAGAAGAGTGTGTAGTGAGAGAGAGGGAGAGCACTGTGGAGTGAGAGGAAGGAGAGCACTGTGGAGTGAGAGGAAGGAGAGCACTGTGCAGTGAGCAGAAGGAGAGCACTGTGCAGTGAGAGGGAGGAGAGCACTGTGCAGTGAGAGAAGGGGAGAGGAGTGTGGATTGAGAGAGGGGGAGAGCACGGTGGAGTGAGAGAGAGGGAGAGGAGTGAGGGTTTAATCCAGAGCCTTCAGAGAACTTCACTGCCAGCTCCGATGGGCTTTTGCTGGAGTAGTTTGTCGTCATAGCAACGGTAAAATTAGATGGCCCTTTTCTGTCATATATAATGTTTTGTGGCAGTGGCGCCATGGAAACCCAAGCAGTAAAGCTCGGCACCATATGTGTGTCTGTTCTCTGAGCTGCTGTATATGCAGTATGGGTGTGTAGCCTCCTCAGTGACTCTGTATTTAGCTGGGTTCATATAACATGAAACTTGGCTACTGAAGTGTCACAGCACTTCAGCATTTAAACAGAGTATAGTTTTTTACCTTTCTCATCCAGATAAACTCATGGAGGGCTTGTGAAACAGCTAATAAGATGAATAAGGGTGTGCTAAATCAGGGAAAGCAATACAGACCATTACTAGAGTCCAAAATCAGGCATATGCAATAAACAGGCTGTTGGAGTGTGATCATCAGGCTCTTCAGTATTCTACAGACACTGGGAATTTCAACGACTAGTCCAAACTGCCATCATATATACGCAGTGCATTACATTTTATTGCTTTTTTCCCAATAAATAAAGATGAGGAAAGACACAAAAATAAATTCCTGGTATGTTACCTCAAGTCTCCTATTATTACCTCTGAAAGATTCAGAGGTACTCAGTCATCTGTTTGTAGTCAAGGTTACAGTATTTACATGATTATATTTGATGATTAATTAAGTGAGAACTTTTAAATTGCTCATTTGCCAATAACTTCCATCATTCCATATTGCTGCAGTAAACTGAGCGGTCTGTTTGGCTCTGGTGTTTGTAAACAATAAATCACACTGACAGTATCTAAAAGACCATATGAATCCCTAAAACCGTAAACATAACAAACAACAACAACAACAACAAAACAACAACCAA
>JAOXYF010000018.1:16522702-16573287 GCA_028565775.1 Sternarchorhynchus goeldii | reverse complement strand
GTTTTTTCTTTTTTTATAGAGATATAATTTATATAATAAATACATTATATATATATATATATATATATATATATCATTATACCATTACTAAAACAACAAATCTAATGGTTGCCTAAGACTTTTGCACAGTACTGTATATATAACCAGTGTAATTTGTTTTAAATGTGACTGTAAAATAGAGAGTCATGTCAAAATGAGACACTACATATGCAATAACTGTGTGTTTGTGTACAGTGAGGCTATGTATTTATCTAAGTGTGTATCAGTGCTTGTGAGCGTGACTGTGAGTGTATGTGCGTGAGTCTGTGTGTTAGTATGTGTATGAGGGTATGTGTGTGTCTGTATGTGTGTGGGTTACCATCTCTTTCTTTGTGCTTACATGCCACTCTGTCATCTGTTCTCTTGCTGGGAGTGCTGAGAGTTTTCTGTATATTCTTATCCCCATGGAAACCAGGCTGCAGTTGACTTGAAAAGAACTCTGTTACTCCGGCAACAGCATGATATTTTGCAGTGGTGTTATTGTTGTTTATGGTGGTGGTGGTGGTGGTGGTGTGTGTGTGTGTGTGTGTGTGTGCATGCATTATGGAAATCCTCCAAGTGACCCTGAGAGTTGTCAGTTCTTCTGGTTGATTGCCAACCTCAAACCTTAACTTGCCCACCACAGATCTATATTATAGATTGGTGTTGCAAGCTCACAATATCAGGTATCATAATCCAAATGAATTTCTTTCAGTATGCATGTTAAAGTGCATTTGTGGGCAAATTCACAACTGGTCTGGTCGTTCTTGTAAAGATGTTATGGATATCAACTGAATTACTTGGTTAGGTGTTAAGTAAATACATTAATTATGTAATACATAAAAAAAACATAATACAATACAATACCATAATACCATACATTAATAATTGTATTAACTCACTTACAACTTTTTTTCCTAGTTGGTGTTAGAATTACAGAAATTCAACCTGAAGGGTAATGCTTTAGAATAATTACATATACATAAAGAATTCACTAAAATGTACAGTAAGAGTATAATAAAGATTTAAAACCTACACTGATAGATTCATTTATGTATGATACTTTAATGTAACGGATGAATTAAACATAGCATGGTGTACACTAGTGAGTAGTACTAGTGTATGTTTCACATTATGACTATGAATAAATTAAAATATATTTAATAAATATAATTATACTCATAAAGACATCTATGTCACATTCGTTACTGTTCACTAAGCCATGCTTAAAAATTAAAGTTAAAGAACATATTCTGAATTAGTAAAAGTCCAAGGTTTTCTATTAACTACATCAAAATTAATTAATGATACATCACTGAACATATTTGATCTCGAGGAGTTGATGTATTCTGTTCTATATGATCTATCTCTTCATTTCATATGTATATGATGAAGGAAAGAAGTTGACTCCTTTGGAAATCTGTGTAATTATATATATAGAGAGTAAAACAAAGAAAGGGTGAAGAGAAAAATTCTTATTCTACAAAGATGCTTTACAATGGCCTAGACAGATCTGTTGATACCTCTAGAAAAGATTATAAAATAATTGGATTATAATTATTAATTTCATTTAACACTTTTTACTTTTTTTAATTAGTCTTCAATCTTAATTAATTAGTCATTTGGTCTATTTAAATGTAGAAGTAGTCACTCTGCATTTTGGTATCATGTACACCACACTGAACAACATCCAGGGAAACTAACAGAGAGTTGTCTGAGGAAATCAGAAAGAAAATTATAGACAGGCAGTGTAGGTTAAAGGTATAGTTACCAGCCAATTTCTTAGAATAAGTAATCAGTCTCATAAAATCAACTACAATAGATTCGAAGTCTATGTAACTTTAAATTAAGATTAAGTCACTACTGATATGAAATTTAAAGCATTCAATTTTGACAATCCGTGGTTACGGAATCTTACCAGCTAACTAGTATCGCAACAAAATGTAGTCATGGTAATTTAAACAAAGGGATACATTTATTTAGCACAACATGGCAAATGACAAAATAGCAGCAAATGGGTCACCGAGTGACCAGACTACATAAGTGTGTTAGGTACGGAACCAGGCTATTTAGTTCAGGGTTTTATAAGAACAGATATGGTTAACCTTCAGTATGATCACACCAAACATAACCCAACAATTATAAGCAAATAATGGTAACCCTGATGATACAACAGTTATCGTTGAAGCCGTCAGTGAAATTCTAATAAGGTTTGTGAAACGTGCCTCTAACCAATAATAAAATACAATGGGGTGTGCAAACGCAGGTAAAAGAATTAACGAGCAAATCGACAAGTTCGTGGTCACTTGGGCCCAAGTACAGAGCAAGGACCGTTGGTCATCCACAGTGGAGAGACGGTAGTGTTGTCTCTATGTCTCTATGTAACCACTGTAACATAGTCAGGTAGAGAGACCGAACAAAGAAGGGAGGCCCACCTGGTTAAGTGCAGATCTACATTTGTCCTGTACTTGGGGCGGTACCATTCTCGGAGGGCACCCACCTTTCTCTGTGGAGGCATGGTACCAATGAAAGTAAAGGCTATAAGACCATTCTTACGCAGCATGATGTTCCTATGACTACAGATGCAAATATTATTTAAGGTGCCATAGAATGCAAAACTGCATTTACCTTGGCACTGTTGAAGAATATACTGATATACCATGAACAATGTTGCAAATTCCTTCAAATGTAAATCTTGAATAAGCAAAATAGGGTCGGAAAACAGACCATTTCCAAAAATCCTAGATTGCTACTTGACTAAGTACTATTTACGCCTCCAAAGTTTGCATATAACAGTCCATATTCTGTCTCCAACAATATTAACATGTACCTGCAGCCAAAAGTTCAACAGTTACAGGCATGGTTGATGTTCATATTTCATCAATAAGACATAACTAAAAACCTAATTAGTTTAGTTTAGTTGCTTAAAGTTAACCAATCTAGGCCTATAGCTTACTAACTTGCTCCTCCTAAATAACATAAAAATCTTTGCTGCTGAAATGGAAATGAATGTTGTTTGACAAGACATCTGTCTAGGAGGACTACACTGCTGAAAAAAAAGAATGGAATTTGATAAATTGGATATTGATATTGACAAGCTAAAATGCATCTGATAGAATGTCCTTTGGGCAGGAGCTTTTTGGTGAGTCATGTCAGCTGTATGTTCACAGATGGAAAAAAGAAACAAACCTGTTGTGAACCACAGAGGAAGCTTGATTGTTTTGTAGCTCTTTGGTGCATCTTGCATGGGGTGTCTTGAATCAGAGCACAATGAAATCCAAAGAAAGTCAAAGCATTCTGGAATGAAATACACTGCCCAGTGTCTGAAAGCTCAGCCTCAGTTACAGGTCATGGGTGTTCCAAACAGGATAATGATCCAAATGACTGGTAAAAAAAAGAACACAATATTGGATTAGATTTTAGAAAGTGAGTCAATGTCTGAGGAATGGAGAAGAGGTACTGCTACAGATTTCCAACAATAAGGGTGATGCACAATTCTGTAGTAACAACAGAGGCACGAAGTTGATCAGTCACAGCATGAAGCTATGGGAAAGGGTTGTGGACTTGAGATTAAGAGGAGAGGTGAGGATTAGTGAGCAGCAATGTGGTTTCATGCCAAATAAGAGCACTATAGATGTGATATTTGCTCTGTGAACTTTGTTGAAGAAGTATAGAGAAGGGCAGAGAAAGTTACCCTATGTTTTTCTAGAGAAAGTGTATGACAGGGTGCCAGGGACAGGCATGGTTTTAGCTGAGAAAGTCTGGAGTAGCAGAGATGGCCAGTGTTGTCAGAATCTTGTCTTGGCTGGCCAGAATCCAGCAGATTCATACACACCTATCAACTGGCAATTGATTTATTAGTTGAATCAGGTGCGCTTAAGCAGATCAATCACCCCACCACACTGGACTCTGGCCCTCTCGGACCAGGGTTTGATGCCACAGTGTTACTTTAATTAATATTAAACACACTTGATTCAACTCATCAATCAACAACTTTAGTAGGTATGTCTGAGGAGAGCACTCATTGAACTCTGCTGAACTCTAGCCCTCCAGGACCGGACTCTGACAACCGTGCCCTAGGCTACAAAATATATTCCATAGGAGCTCCAAATGTCTCACATGTGTCAGAAATGGGGTATAGGGAGAAGGAAACAAAGATAAAGACAACTCGGATGTAAGTTAGAAAACTGACAGAGCTCCAGAAGGGTGGGCTGATTAACAGAAGGCAGCACTGGGGTCATGAAAAATCCCAACACGGCCAAACATCATTCAACTATAGACCAATGACATGCCTGTCCATAAAATGGGCGCTCTTGTCAGGCATATTATGAACATACATGCAAGTATATGAGCACTGCTCAGAGGGGAATTCTTCACCAGAGGCTCCAAGCACCACTTGTTGACATACAGCAGTTCTCCCGGGTTCTAAGACCAGACAGAGACAGTGCTAAAATTTGCCTGGATTGTATACAATTAAGCATACGAGTAAATACCACACGCCTGGACACCCAAGTGCCTAGCATAAAATTCTATAAGAAGCTTGGCACAACCTTAAACCTTCCTAGAAGTGGCTGTTCAGTCAAGTAGGACATTTGAGCAAGAAGAGCCTTGATCAGGAAGGTAAGAAAAGTACCCAGTGGTTTCTCTAAAAGAGCTCCAAAGGTTGAGTACAGAGATAGTTGTCTATCAAGTAAGTTTTCCCATATGAGACCTGAAGATGGAAGTTCACAGATGCTTGCCACCCAGTCTGAATAACCTTGTAAATATATTTCCAAAAAGAGATATATCCCAATTAAGAGATATTCAAGAAGTCAGCTATAATTGTTTCTATGGTATATGCACTATAATTGTTTCTATGGTATATATGCACTTTGCACAGCTGATGAAAGTCCTTTGTCTGATATGTCTTGTTTCTCTGGAACCTTTTGTACTACGCTGTAATTTAAACTCCCCCCTCTGTCACACACACAGACACACAAATTATGACGTTATACAACTGTTTCTTTGCTCTATTATCAATATAAACATGACCAATGTATTAATGAATCAACACAATAGAATGACTGACAAAAACCAAAAACATTTGAACAAGATCTGTGTAAACAGCACTTGCTTAATGTATTACCCGTTTCCTATCTTTGGCATTTTGTTTACAATACAGCCTGATCTGATGGCTAAGCACTATGACATTTCTTTACAGCTTTCATCTTTTGGGATTGTTTTTGTTTTCTGCCACTTCCTTCTGGACTTCCATGTTTGCATTTGATTGCAGGTGGTGATGCCATTTACACCCAAGTGTGTATCCATCAATGGTGAGAATGATATTTGATCTGAGCACACCTGTAGTCTCGATGTCTGTGGCAGGTTTTCAATGCTCATTGGAGTGCTGAAGGTGGACTGTAGCTCCAGATGGCAGTACAGACAGTGGGCTAGAACCTCTGTCATGGTACTGCATTTTGTTTTATTTGACTTTGCTTTCTCCTTGAACTGAATGATGACAGGCAATCTCAACTATTTACAACTAGTTGGGAGGATAGCATGAAGCCATCTGCTCATAAGTAGCTGGGCTTTCAACTTCAGAAACCCTTGTGTTTCTATATTCTACCAGGCTGAAATGAGGATCACTTTTTTCGGCATGTAATTTGCTCGTGTGTGATTTGGCTGTTGGGAATTTTTCAATGAACAATTTTTCCACCTTGAAATAGGATCTGCTATTGAATAGTCCATGCTGTTTCATGTGAATAAACTGGAAGTTGCCCAATATGGTCACTGAGGAATTGGTGCTTTGGGGCAATGCTCCAAGAATGTGTTGCAAGAGCCCAGCAAAGCCTTTATTGCCTACCCATCCCTGGACAAAATGGAATGTCTCTCACCATCTGTTTACACCTCCATGTCTAGGTGCCCTGTGTGTATGTGTGAAATCAGTTTAGTTCCGAGCGAGTAAAAAACAAACAAACAAAAAAAGCAACTTTTGAAGATCCCACCCATTTCAGTCATCTCATTCCAGTGGATCCAATACATTTACAGCATTTAGCAGACACTGCAACTTGCTGTTCGAACAGTCAGTGGAAGTTCATTCCACCATCTTGGTGCCAGGCCAGAGAATAGCCTAGAGGATTGCCTGCCATTGGACTTGAAGCATGTCAATTCGAGCTGAGCTGTACTTTGTTCGATGTATAGATTGCGCTTTGACCATTCTCATCACATAGGAGGGAGCTGGTCCATTTTTGGCTTTGTAAGCAGGCATCAGGGTTAAAAATTTTATACAGGCAGCTACAGGCAGCCAGTATAAACAGAGAACACAGCAATGGAGTGACATGCGTGAACTTTGGAAAGTTATAGACTAGTCGCGCTGCTGCATTCAGGATCAGTTGTAACAGCCCGATAGCCCATAGAGGAACACCAGCCAGTAACAAGTGGCAGTTGTCGAGCTTACAGACAAGAGTCTGCACAAGCACCTGGGTGGCTTCCTGTGAAAGGAAACGCGAAATCTTTCATATGTTACTAAGGAGAAATCTATAGAACCAGGTCAGGTTCAACACGAGTCTAGTGACAACTGGTTGTCCAAAGTTATGCCCAGGCTACAGGTAGCTTGGGATGGTAAAACCAGTGCAACATTTAGGTGGCTTGGACAGAATGCAAGAAAGCACAACTAACTAACAACAGGAAGTAAAGGAATTACAATACCACAGAACAGACGAAGACAGCACAGACTAGCACACTGGAAAGCCATATTGACATAACAATTACCAAACTCAACATACTGGGAAAAAAGTAATGAACTAAACAAATGGACATGGCAAGGGTCTGTAACTAAGACTATACACAGGAGAACCACAAGGACATTCTGATAACTAAACAAAACATAAGAACTACTGAACCAACAATGGGACAAGGCACTCACAGAAATCAGTAACAAAATAAACTAAGATACAGGAACGTAGGGAGGACAAAGGCATCACTAAGTTTAGTAAAAGATGATAGACAATCAGACATAGCATAGAATACTAACATGAAACCAACTAGAAAATACATGAATGGTAAGAAAGATCCAGGAGAAACAGGAGGACACAGTACAGGAATGCTAAGAGGATAAAACAAGAACAGGAATGGAAACAATGTGACTATTATGACAATACTCAGTTATGGTAGGTAGACATTTATTTTTTGTTTCGGACTAGCCTACATGTGCAGCTTGACTCAAGGTAGAGTTATTGGTCGAAGGTTGTAGCTATTCTGATCTGCCATGTTGTTATCACTTACTGGTATTGTGTTGATTTCTGTGCGCACTTGGAAATCTATGCCTCCATTTAAGCTGCCATAATAGTCAATGGATTCCCAAAACAAGGTATCCACAATGTTGATGATGTTGATGTTATATTTCTGTAACTGTAGTATCATTTGCTGAAGTCAGAGGGATGCAGGGAAGTCTTGCTCTTGATCAATTCCAGTTGCTTTAGGTATTAAAAAAGTGCTACAAAAACAGATGTGACATCTGACTTTTTGAAAGCACTCACAGCCAAACATCACATCATACAGCTCGTTTTGACTTTCGGCATAAATTTGCACCACATCAAGAACTTCGCTGTTCTTGGAAGCATCAGCGTGGAGCAACCAGAATGTTTTGTGTGGTTTAAATAGGTGAGGATAACACCTGGCTCTTGTGTGATAAGGCTTTTGATTTGTTGAAAGCAATGTTGTAAAGCAATCTCAGTGCTTGTTTGCACAAGTTGTCAGAGGAGGGCAATCACTTTAGACAGTCTGGGGGTTAATCTTGGGAGGTTGGTGCCTAATATATTCTCAAGCTCGGCTTTGCTCTGTGCTGGATCTGTTTTTATTATTGCTTTAATCTTATCAGGATCAGGTTAGTTTATGGCTGAGGTAGCTCACCTCTGGTACACAAAGTATACTTTTCTCTGGATTCAGTTTAATTTCCCTTTCTCTTATACCAAGTACACCACACAGGTTGGCATCAATGTTCCTCCTTGCTGCGACTGTAGACCAGAATGTCGTGTACAATTGCAGAAACACCATGGAGCCCCTTGTATGATTCATCACTGCACCTTTGGAACTCAATTTGTACTTACAATTGTCAAGGGAGCCTCAGGAACCTGTATCTCCCAAATACACTGTTAAAGGGTGTCAAGATGGATTATTCTTTACTCAGTTTTAAGGCCCATTACCCAGTCTTTGCATGTAGAACACTAAAGTACTGTGCCCTGGCCAGTAATATTTGGTGTAATGTCCTCTGCTTTAGGGAGTGGGTAATGAGGCCTCTGGATGCCCTAATTCAGATCACTTCGGTCAAGACACAATCTCAGGTTCCCTGGTTTGGGTTTTTCTAGTAACACTAGTGTATTCAACCAGTTTATCAGCTCTGTGACCTTTTGTTTTATATCAGTGTTCGCCCTTTTGTCTAGCTTATCTCTGAATTTACTGCAGAGTATAAGGAATATAGCATGGAGGGTATGACAGTGGCATGGCTGAGGGTTTGAGGTAATTGTTACATTCCCCAGGAAACACTTCAATGCCTTGGAACACATCAGCAAACTCATTTGTAATGCTGCCAGATTTTTTGCGTTGTACATCAATGATAAGGACCAATTTGATCAGGTTCAAATCCAGGCATGCTCAATACTGGGGAAGCATTTGCGGAAACAATTAGTGGAAACAAAGTTCAGTAGTGCTGTATTCATCTTGTATGTCTTTGTTCTCTTTTATGATGGTCTCAATAAATATATTTTCAGAAAGTTGCTCTGTTGGTACGCCTGCTCACCAATGCTTTTAAGTGCAGCTGGGATATCTCATGCATTGTCAGTTGCTTTATTGAGTGTTCAGTTGGGGCCATGGTGTAAATGTTTTTCGGTCACTTTGCCTTTCGGCAAGTCTCTGTCCATCTCATTACTATTTGAGCTTTTCACAAGTAATATAGGTTCAGTAACAAACTGTGCTCTGCATTTCCTTATGGCATTTGTAGCAAAAATGGGCCTTGCATTGGTCTTCTGTTGCGGTCAGTGTCCTGAAGATCCAAAGCATAATGTACTGGTGCATTTCTTAGCCTCAGGTTTGTCATTTAATGGGCAGGAGAACATGACTTTCACATATTGGTGGAATTTTTGCCAAGCGTAGGGTAATTTGGATATAATATGGCTATTTATTCTATATTCACAATTATTCACAAGTATTACAGTACCATGACTACATCATCCATGATATATGTAGATATGCTTAAGCATTACTAAATAAAATTATGCTAAGTGCCAGGGTTCAGGGCTGGCACTGTTGGGTATATTAGCATAGTATATTAGCATATGTAGGCTACATCTGTATGATCCTGAGTCTGCCTCCAACCTAGTTCATCTGCTTCCACAATCCTGTAGCAGAGGTGAAGGTTCAGATGAGAGGGGAGTCCTTCCAGAGTCATTCACAGCCACTCATGATGGTATGGGAAATATGACCTTTAACCTTTGAATTGAGCCAATTTCTTTTTACCTAATATGTGCCATGGTTCTGCTATGTTGCTATGTTTATTACTTGCTCCTTTTATTAATTACATTATTTATTAATTACATTATTATTTATTTGTACCATTTCACTTTTGAGTGCTTTGGAATGTATGAATTGAGTTGGTCTCTTGGGTAGAGTTTGTGTGTGTGTGTGTGTGTGTATGTGTGTGTGTGTGTGTGTGTGTGCACAACTGTAGCGCTAAAATAAAAGCTCATGCTCTCATGTAATCAAGCAGCAATCTCCAGTGTTACTGAGGCAGTGAGCACTTTCATGTCGCCTAAAGCCTTGACCATAAAGCTGCTACTTAATCAGGTCATTGGGAGCTGTGCAGGGGATAGACCTTCCTGGGCTTCTGGATACTGGGACTAGGGGTGGGAGTGGGGCTGGAAATGGGATGGTGGTGTATGTGCCCCACCTAAACATCCATATATCAGTACCTCCACCCATCCCTTACTACTGGCTCGTTACCTTGAGGACCACCTCAAGTCTTCTTCATATCTCTACAGAATGTGAAGGCAGTTATGATGTTTAGTAAGAGGGGTCTTTCCATGGTGATCAACGAGAGGGTGTTGCCTTGAGGACTAGAGAGTGGGGTGTTGTTATGGTGATTGGTGGCATAATGGTGATTAGTGAAGGAGTTGTTGTTGTCATTACTGAGAGGGTGTTGTCCTAGTGCATAGACAGGGGGTGCATGTTAAGGAGTGGCAGAAGCAGGCTGTAGGGAAGGGGTATGTTGGCAGTGTTGCCCAGGCGCTGTGGGTCTTACTGAGGGCATATGGGGACCGGCAGGGGAGCGACTCTGCTCAGTGGGAATGTGAATGAATTCCTCACGAGCGTTAGTATTAGCACACACCCGCAGTAGACACTACACTGACACTGGGTTTCTTACATTCTGTCTGTCTCTCAGTCTCTCTCTCTCTTCCTCTTTTCCTCGTTCTCTGTTTTCCTCATATACACACAAACCACAGACATGAACAAACATTCAAAACTGTTTTCCACTCTAGAGTTTATCTTAAACTAATAAAATACAAAAGTCTGTAATTACTATTTGTTATTAAAGCTTATCATTGCACAAATAATTTTTTTCACTCTGCTGCAACCCATTCTCTTCACCTTGCCATTATAGTCCTTATTTTGTCATGTACAGGGCAGCTAAAATCAAAAGAGTAGGTACTGAACTCCATGCTTTGCTTGAGTAGCTTTTTCTGGGGGCTTTCTGAAGTCTCCTGGTGTATTGCCAGTAGTATAATTATGTGGAAAGGAGCTTCTTTGATCTAAAAATACACCCAAATGTTGCCCCATGGAGACATAAAGTTAAAAAGGCTTCATTGTCTTTGTCAGACAGCACTGATCTCAGCAGCAAATATTAGTTCAGTAGTGGAAAGATAAGACAGTTCTAATCCTCTTCCATTGCCTTTATTTTCCTGTCAGCTTTGGTGAGTATCTGGCTGGGCCTGAGGAAACATTTAGGGAATGCTAGTGGAATGTTCTGGATTGTACTGTTTACTGTGGACTGGGGTGAACTGGTGCTCTGGTGTTTTTTTTAAATAATTTTACTGATTAGGGGAATGAGGCCTCAGAGTTTCCTTATGCTTCTCCATCGCAGTGCTTGCAACACTTTTAATACTTTGATACCATGACTGTTATTCTACAAAATCCAGTTAGCACAATTTTACCCTCTACATGGGACCCAGTACACAGTATCTGATATCTCTTTCTCTCTCTCTTCTTTCAGAGTATAGGTAAAGGTTCTCTGTGGTCTATAGATCCTGAGTACAGGCACAATCTGATCCAGGCTTTGAAGAAGACCCCGTATCAGCCATATGCTCAGCTGCCCATCTCCACCCTTTCATCCACCCTCTCCTCCACGCAGCAATACAGCAGGTAATTCACTGAGATTAATTAATTGTTGCCAGAAATTTAATAGTAAATTAGCAATTTACTATTAATGAAACTGTTTTTTCAGTGCATCACTTACACTTACACTGATAAATTAAATGTGCTTCTGTGGTGACAGAATGAAAAACTAAAAAACTAAAATCTGTTGATCTGTCCAGTGTCAGTTATCACAGCCCATTCTGTGCCATGTTCAGGGTAAGATTTAGCTCAGGAAGTAGGCAGGAATTTTTACTTCCACAGAGCTTGGTTTTAGATCAGCTTCTACACAGTCCTTCACACTCAAGATTCCAGGAACAGATTAACCTGATTCTGTGTGCATGTGTGTGTTTGTGTGTTGGGTATAAGACTGGAGAACACACTTTGCCTTCCATAAGCCATTCATTCCCTCACACTTCTGTTGTCGTGGTGACCAGAATGCTTCCATGGCAACACATGGGCTGAGCCAGGTGCTGAGGAGCACAAAGCTGTTTGTCTGGCCAATGAAAAAAAACAAAAAAACAAAAAGACAGGACAGTTTGTGATAAAACACACTACTGCCTTATCAACATTAGACTCCATGGCAACAGCAGGTGGCTTTGGGCCTTCGCACATCTTCTACAAAGTGATTTTTTTTAATGAACAAAGCAGAGTGAATCGAAATATATCTAATATCCAGCTAGTTTTTTTTAAACAGCTTGCTCATCTTTGTATTTTCTGTGAGGGAGTGAAGGGAGAGTTGAGTATGGCACATCTACCCACAACAAAACTGTGTTTCAAATCATTCACTCACTACTGGCCGACATCACAGTTCATAAAGTGTTTCCATCCACCCGCTTACTCATTTAAATGCTCATTTGCATGTTCAACTTCTCTTAAGTGTTTGCTCTTGTATAGAGTTTCTTTCCTCCTTCTTAATGTGAAACTAATGGGTGAATAGAAATGATAGACCACCAGATGTGCTGTGTTAAGATATGAGAGAGTGGTAGGTACTGCCAGAGCTGTGGTTTTAATAGTAATAATAGCAATTGCAGACCCAGAGGAATTACGTAGACAGTAATTAGCAATCACTGTAGAATGCCCACACTCACACTCATACTATCTCTTGTGCCTCTCTCTCCTCTCTCTGTCTGTTTCTCCTGCTCACTGTCTCGCTCTCACTCTCTCTCCCCCTCCAGTCGTCCCTTATGGCCAGGAAGTCCACTATTCCAGAAAAATGGCGGAGTGGTTCTACAAGGTAATCCCCATCTGTTACTATGCATAAACTCTGTATCTACTTTTTTCAGTCTTTTTTTCTTGTTCTTGCTTTTAATGACTTTGGAATCAAAATACCCAAATAAGGAAACCTGGCTCAGGCTTGGGAAAAAACTCATTGGCTTTAGTATACACATTTCAAATGATGATTTCACTACAGTGAATCTCCATGACTTTCTTTATTCTTTATTGCCTGGTCAACACTGCCTTTGCTTTCAGCAATTACATCCAAGAGCTTTTTCACCTTCTTTTTCCTCTCTGTTTTTGCTTCTCTCTTTCTCTCTCTCTCCCTCTCCCTACGTCCTTGGTGGGTGGGTGGTCCATCCGTTAAAATGGCCATTCAGTAGCAATCATGATGCTCTCTCCTGCCACATAGATCTGCTCAGTGGGAGAAATGAGAAACATTAGTGTTCTGAGAGCTTCCTTTCCTCCATTACTCCTGCTAATGGAGTAATGGCCATAGAGGAGCTTAAGAAGATTGCCTGAATAAGACTCCATGAGTCTATTTGGCTTTTCAGGCATGTGTAAGTGTGAGTGGGTGTCTACATGAAATGAGAGATGTGTGCAGGAGTGCTGGAGTGACTTACCTGTTCAAGGGAGTGATTATTATGGCAGTCATCAGTCAAGACGCTCAGTCATACAAAAGAGCCCAAATATGTAGCAATATTCACCACATTGTTAACCAAGATGGCTGGCTTCCTCATACTGCTATCAAACAAATATACTGCTATCAATGAATATTTTAAATTCTATTATATTGGTCTGTGTTAGTAGATGGCACAATTATGGAACCTTGTGGTAAAGGTGCATGCAAGCTATGTAAGCTACAGTTTGTTTACCATTCCTGCACTAGCAACCTGAGGCAAAGTCTCAAACATATACACCTAAATGGCCTGATGTCCCCTAGAATTTTTATGCTAGCTAACTTAGCTTTTTGGGAGTTCTAGAACATAAGTAGTCTCCTTTCCTGTTTTTAATAGCACTTTATTGTAAATTTTCCCTTATCATAACATTTCTGTCATGTTTTATATGATTGATTTGATATTATTATTTGGTAATTTCCCACTTCAGGTCAAGGAAACAATAAAAGACATTTTATGTTGAAACAAACCTACATATAAGTATAGGTACAAAGTAATTATATATAAGTAGTTATGTGTCTCTATACTGGTTTATTGGCATAAAAATATATGAATGGTTTGTGCCTGTGTGATTTTTAGAAATAATATAATTCTGTGGTATAGGTTAAAGTGCTGTGATGGAGCAGTGATGGAACTGATGCCACGCTAATGAAAATGATGGAGCATTACTTTATTTTGTGTAGTCCCACAGAGAGTGATCCAACATAGCTCCCGACTGACCAGTCAGAGAATCTCCCCAGTCATCAGACCTCTACCTGTGAGTCTTGTGGGGAAGACTACAGCAGCAAGGTTAGTCTAATGCTATTTAAATGATCATTCAAAAACAGTAAACACCCCCCCCCAAAACATACACACTCAAAAAACACCTCCTTTTTCTGTGTCCACATAAAACTACGTCCAGCACTTCTGGAAAAGTTCAATCTCTCATACCTCTAACATTTTGTGCAATATCTTGTATTAAACCAGGACAACACTTAATGAGGTATGTGTAGCTCTTGGAAAAGACAGTCTTAGTTTAACATTAACACAAATTTGAGCTACATGACACATATGTGAATCAGCTCTTGAGATGGAATTACCCACACACACGTCCTTAAAGTTTCCAAAAATCTGTGTATGACTGTGTTTGTGTGTGTGTGCTTACATTTGTGCCTGTATGTGTATGTGTTTTATCAGATCAACTCTGGTTGATGCCCGAGGGAGAAGTGGCTCACCCATCGATGACCCTCGGGAGGAGTGCAGTTCTCTCAGCTCTCAACGAGACTCTCCTTCCTGTTCCCCTCATACAGCCCGTCTTGCCTGTAGCCAAGGGCTGAAGGTCAGCTGCAGGGTTGCGGAGGTCAAAGAGGAGCCTAGAGACATCCCCTTGGATGCGACCATACTCCCTTCCCAGCCTCACGGCAGAAGAACCCACTGCACTAAAGGCTGCCCCTTGAGGCATGGAGACATGCTCCCTCTGAAGAAGAGGCGGGCCGAGAAGCTTCTAGCCAGCGGTGATGAGGACGAGGAGATGAAGGAGGCAGCAGGATCTTTGCTTCACCTAGCCGGCATTCAAGCCTGCCAGAGCAAAACCAGTCAGCACACATCCAGAGTCCAGAGGGAGCAGAGAGACGGAGGCAAGGACTAACAATGAAATGGCTCGGTGACAAGTCCCCCTCTTTCTTTTTTTTGGAATTTCAGGTGAATTCACATGTGGCAATATCAATTCTAAAATCTGTGTTTTCCTTCAGTTCAGGCGCTGTTTTCTAACAGATGATTCTCACACTTCGGTTCATTTTTTTGATGTGTGTGAAAGGGATACAAGCCATAATGAGAATCATTAACACGTGAGGATTATAATTTTCCACACACCATGTGGGTCATGGGGATGACAGAAATCTTCCAGTACTAACGAGGAAAGTCGAACTAAGGGTCTTTTCACACCTGTTGCAAACACTGAGTTTTATTTCAGAATCTGAATTCGATTTAGGCTAGTGGTTCTTTGTATCTGCACTAGGAACTCCATGTTCTGCATTTGTGTTTGCCAAAATCTGACATACCAATGTAACCCCTCAGTAATGATCAGCTCCTTCATGACCTGCTTGAGGAGCATAAAAGCAGTGTTTCCAAAAGCCAGTCTACATTTTTTTTAATTCTATCTTCCAGCTCACCAGTATTCAAATATTCACTTTTCTTGATTTCTTGGTTCAGATGTGATTCATGTGTATTTTTAAAGAACCCAGTAGTCTAATTACCGATAGAGTATTGATGTCAAAGGCAAAAGGTTGATTTACAAGAGGACAATCTGGAAAGTTTGACCTTACACCATGGCACAATATGAGCTGTACTGAACTATAATCAACATTGTGAGGGACACTTGATATTTGCTCTCTCCAAATGCTTTTCCAGAATGACATTGAGAGAAACAACACATTAAATGAGGATTTAACATGTTCTTTACACTTTGACATAACAAGCGTACGCTGTGTCACATGGTTCCTCCTCAGAAAACAGGGCAGTGTGAAAGTTTTTTTTTTTTTTTTAGAAATATACTCGCTTTTGGAGCTCGTGTGAAAACGTCCTAAGACATTCTTCCTGCTGCTCATACTCTGGGGAGTGCCAAAGACGACTCTTATCAAAACGAGCACAGCTAATCCATACACATTTAGTTAGAACTTGTCAAAAATAGTAATAAAAGCCCCTCCCACTTTGCAACATGCTTGTGAACGTTGTCTTCATGTCCGTCAAATTCAAAATGAGAAAATGGCCTCAGCTCTCCTTTAAAGCAGCCAGGGTGGGGTTTTTTTTGCATTAGCACTGCTCCTTGGTGATGATGGTTCAGTTCCTGTCTGCGTGCTCAGTGTTCAGATACTGCCTGAAGTCTGCTGGAGATCTGACCCAGCTTCATCCAGCTTCATCTGCTTCGTTGTGTGAAGCAGTAAGCTTGTGATGCTAGTTCATGGACCGACGGCATGTGTTCCGAGCCACAGAACGAACTATTCGAGCAGCTAAGTGTGACAAACATCTGAGCAGTTTCAGCTATGTGCCTGACGTTGTGCACCAGGGATTGTTACTTGGATCTTCAAGGGTGCACAGGCACTTGTGAGAGCCAGCATGATATCACTTTTGTAGAGAGGTTTATAATTTAAAAATGACTGCAGTGGTAGAGACTGGGTTGATCTGTCCTCCTTATGAGTTATACCTGGTGCTCAGAGGGCATGCTGTGCACTCCTAAAAATGTCTGTCTTCTCATTTTTCTTAACATAAAAATACAAAAAAAACCATTAAACAACAACTCAAAAAACATTGAGTCAGTAAGCAGGTAATGTTTTCTTAATGTTCGTGAAAAATAGTTGGTGTCCAATAGATGACAAAAAATGTAAACTCAAATGCAATATACCAGTTCTTTCTGTCAAACCAAATGTATATGTCTGCAGCAAATTCATGACTAAAGCACACTTAACCTGCATTGTAGGGAGCTATGGTACAAAAAATTGCCTGATGTATAACAATATCAAAAAGTACCAGTACATTTTTTACTTGATTTATTTTATTTGTATTGTTTTCTAAAATAACATTACATCCTAAGCAACTTTGCTCTATTATGATAACACTGTAAAAAAGATTTTAAATTTATTATTACTATTTTATTTTATTATTATTTTTTAAATAAAGGTGGTTGAGCCTTACAGGTTTTCTCAGTTATAATGCATGGGTGCTTGTAAATAAGAAAAAGGTATTTTTCCCCTTCTTATTCAAAAGTGTATAATAGACCATGTATTTAGCATGACGCATGACATATTTTCATACAAGAGTCAAATGTAAAGAGACACTTAGTGTTTACAGTGTACATCTTACAGAGTAGGGTTTTTTATATACTTGTTCTTTACTTTTACTTTTGGCTCTATCATTTCCTGGCAGACAACTCTTCTAATAGAAGGTACTTTGGATATTTCAATTAGAAGCTAAAGGCTGTTTAGAGCTTTGGGTGAAACTGATATTAATAGTAGTATGAAGGTATGATTGTGTTTGATGCTCTGACTCTGATCATTGGTGTTATTGTCCAAATGCCAGGAATCAGTGTGAGGAATCAGTTGAGTGACTGATCACTCTGTACACCCTTTAACCTTCAGTCTGCCTTCATTACATGTGCTTGAATATCTTCATTATTAATATTATTCTCATTATGTTGTTTTATTTTTTTCAATTATCAACTCATTTTTATAGTGATGACTTCCCAACATGAGCTCCAGTGGCTTGGTAAGAGAGTAAAATTCCATTCATTGAGTCCATTTATTGTATTTCAGAGAAATGGCCTTTGTCTTATTTTAACTTCTTTTATTTTTTTTCAAATTTACATTGTGTTTGTGGTTTTCCTGAAGAGTATGGTCTTTTTTGAAAGGGCTTTGCTTAAAGAAGGTCCAACACCTAGCTGGAAAACACCTTGAAGGTCATTTGCCTTTTACCATCGTACAGTTTCATCACATAGTTTGGAGCTTCAAATGTTATTGGCTGTGTTGCATTCTCATCTGCGACACCACCTTCATAAATGTACACTTCCGTTACGTGATCGTTATGCAATTCGTTATATTTTAAAAAATTTTCCCCTCTGACAGTACTTTACTTTCACGATCCACTTTGATGTAGCTACATTTGTGAATGCTGCCCCATCTCAGAGCACAGGAGCGTCTTACCTGTATTTCTCTCATTAAGCATTTTTTGTGTTGCATTTTGCTCACACTCAAAAAAGATGAGGGCAGTTATGACATCATGTAGAACGATCATGAAGGTGAGCAGCATTGAGTACTGTGAGGCTTGACTCACTGGTTAACCTGTCATTGCAAGTAACTTAAGCTGGTCTGAGCTTAAACCAGTATAACTTTGTAAATCTCCACTCAGTGATACCTTTTAACTGAGCCCCGAGAAAAGCTAGCTTTCTCACAAATCCAGCTTTGTAATAAACCATCCAGACAAACGGTGTGATGTAATGCTAATGCTCCAATAACTTGACCATGCACTAGGGCTTGGTCTACATCAGTGTTTTGTCCCTTTATTTATACAGGAACTTAGTCTTCTTTCCTCCTGACTCTGTATCGGGTATTTCTTTCTTGGTTTCATGTGCTTATGAGAAGGGGTTGTACATGTTCTGGTATGAAACATGCTGTGTGCATCAGTAAAAGTGGAACATAAATCATACAAATGTGCGTCAAGCAGAGCAGAAATGTGCAGGGAGGTTTAGAAAGTCTACACTGTCTGAATGTCTTTGTTCTTGATTTTCATTTGATGTCACTGCCAATCAGATACATTTTTCAAATTACCTTCAGAGAAGAAGCAATTGTATTTGTGGTGCCAGACACTTCTTTTGACATGGTTTGTATGTCAGACACTTGGATAGCAATCCCATATAGACAAAATAATACTGCCTCATTCCTTAATGTACTATCATATTGCCAAAGAACACTTATTACTGTTTCATTGCTATGTGTATATAATCTCACTGTCTGTTCTGTGACAAAAACATATCCTATTCTTTTTCCTTTTGAGACTTATAATAATGTTTATTTAATGTATTGTCTTCCAGTTATGATCATTAAAAAAATTCAGTTTTGAAAGTGAGCAAGTTGATTTATTCAGAATTATGTAATCTGGTGTAACATACCTGAGGCCTGGCAAACAGATTACCCAGATTATCCAACAGGTTATATTAAATGATACTCACACTTGCAACACTCTGCTGCTTGCAATTAAGGTACTGGCCAATAATTATCATGGTGCCTAAACAAGGGTCTCTCCAGTCTTGTGTGTGTGTTTATTTAAACAACAAATAAATAAAAAAAAATATAAAATTGTCCAATTACTGCTTGCTTACCTACAGGTCATATTTGATGTTCATTTTACAAACAATAAAATGTAACCTGTAGCACCCCCTATAGGTTAGTCCAAACACAAGCAACACAAAGCATATGTGAAAAAATCTGTAAAAAAGAGAAACAAACAAAATCAACCATCAGCGTCAGCATCTAAGAGTTTTAGCCCATCATGAGTAATTTGGGCACTTAAAGTTCTGGCAATAGTTCAAATACTTTTTTCAGAGCAGAGCCTCCATTTAGACATACAGATCAGATTAAGCAGTAAAACTAATCCAAATTGCCAGTAAAAGTATATTTTATTATTTTTGCATCAAAAGCAACTTAGGCACATGAAGCAGCGTCTTGCCGTTGACAACATATTTCAGAAACTCATTATTAGAGATTAAAAGACACTACTGCAGAATGTCAGGCATTTGTTTAGTCTTCTGTGACTAAAGTATAATGATTAAAGCCATAATAAAGGAACAAGTCATTTTATTTATAAATAAGTGGGGTGAGCTTGGGTTTCCTCATACCCAAGCCACTCCACAGTGGAGGGGAGGCAGAGAGTCACTCATAATTAAACTGCCAGCCCTAATGATGCTTCCATCTGCCTGTACACACTCTTGCACAACTGAAGCCGGCACTGTTGCTATGCAACTACAGAAGGGATAAGCAAGACATTTATGTGTTTCAACCATATTGTGTAGTTCACTTTTTCTGTCGCAGTACTGACTCCAATTTTAGAGTTGGATTTCATTTCATTCACTCCAAGGACCCCGGGAGTATGTGTGTACAAATTGGGAATTTTCAGTTCTGCCACTCATTATATGTACTACTGTGAGACCCATCACTGTAAAGATAAAACCTAAATATTGAATAAATAGCTTTCTTCAAATTAAAGTGAGAGATTAAAGTAATTGTTTAATGAAAGGATATGAATGGACACATTGGACACCGACTCAGTTGGCATTATTTTCTATATCTGTTGTAATAATATCTGAGATTAATATGACAGGCAAAATAAGAAAACTGAGGAGTTCAAACAGCATAGAAGCAGATGCTAAGGAAGTATTAAACAAAAAGAACACTTAATGTAGCCTAGAAATACGTGGTGCATTCCGTGTTAATGTCTGATCAAAAATGGCCTCTTTAAGTATGATAAACAGCTCAAAGAAAACCTACTTTAGAGTAAAATACAGTCACAGACATATGTAAATATATATTCCAGGCCAGAACTAATACTCCGATATAGTCGGTTTGCTCCAAACTATTATCCCTTTCGCCTCTCGGATCCCAATAGTTTATATGGGCATTGTGTCTAATTGTGTATAATATATATGAAATTCAACAGTTATGTTACTCGCTGTTATCGAGATGTGTAGAAACTGCCCTCACGTGGTGGGTCGCGGTTACTACACAATACACATTTGTTAAGATTTGGCTCTGTTTTACGCTCTGATTTAATTCATTTGTTGTTGTTTACATGTGATTATTCGTCTTTTAATCATTCTATTAATTTTAATCCTAATTAAAACGTATTAAAAACTACATTAAGTGTTGTTTTTAAAGCTTAGTAACTTCTCTGGCTAATTACGCATGACTTACAAACTGAAAATGTTTACAGTTTTTAATGTGACGGTCACTCACCGCTTGAGCCCATTCAGTAAGAGGACTTACCACTTTGTTCTGCGAGTTATTCCTTATACGTTATTTGTTACCTAATGAAAATATCCAGCTCTTTTCATACTGATCCGAGACCTGCTGGTACACCATGTAGATGAGCGCACTCGTAAACTCACGCGATATTTCACGTAAAGCCCGGCTGACCCTGCCCTATGTCTCGCGCATTCGCAGCTCCATCACTCGGTATATAAAGGAGGACGACGACGGGAGAAGGACGGCTGGGACGGTGCAGCCCGGGGACTGTGATATAGACCGTAAACAGCTGTGTTTTATTTCCGAACCTATGCCGGCAACTTTTAAATAACCGTATATTCTATTTTAGATATTTTTTTATTTTAATTATTTTTTTTCTCGCTTGATTTTCGTGTGGTTTTACACTACGCTAATAATGGCGAGCTCGGCTAACTCGAATATAGTGGTAAGGACCAATCTCAGACAAGACCGTAGTCAGACTAACTCAACAACAAACAACCAAACGGCACTGATATTTAAAATAATAAATTATCAAAACATTGCAGATAGTCAGAGGGAGTATTTTTAAATCAAACCCATTCTTGGCGTTCCCATTAATAAAATGCTGGCCATACGAAATCGGCCATTTTAACTTCTTTCTGCAAGCAAGTATCCTTGTATTCTATCAGTGTAGAAAGTAAACGGGTCACAGCGTTCGTTGAACTAATCAGAAGCTGATAAAAAGCTCAAGATGTCTAATCTCGTTGTCGCTGGAGTGAATTATGGCTAATGTAGCTATTACTGGCTAGCTATAGCTTATAGAGGTTGTAACAGTTGAATTTAGTGTTGAACGACATCGCGGTGTCATTGTTTTAACCTAGATAGATAGGAAATAAAATATAAGAACACTAACGCTTTTTAAATTGGTCTGAGTCGATGTTACAGTTGTCGCTGAAGCACCTTCATCCAAAATGCACTGCTAACATCTTACAGTTAACCAAAACAAGAGAATAGATTTTTGTGACTTGTAGCAAGGTTCAGAACTGAAGTTTGCGCCATATTAGTCAGGCACTCACTCCGTTTGGCTAGCAGGCTAGCTAGCCGTATCTTTTTAATGCAGTGCCATCACGTTATACACATTATCCACATTTTAAAGCGTTGACGCACAGGTTACATGCACAAATTTTGTAATATGACGATAATTCTCACGAAAAACAAAGTCTGAATTGGGATTATGCTAGCTTGCGTGACGGCTAAAGCTGTTTCGTAATGGCTCCAATCACTCCTTTCTGCGTTTCTGACCCTCCTCCTTTCCGACGGCTGGTTTTATACAGCCATATCGACTCTCTAATATAGACTTCCCGGGATGGGAAGGTGTTACTCAACGCTACGTCATCGGCTCTACATATAAACACCAGACTGTGCTTTAAATAGTGCGCGGCTGGGCCCAGAGAGGGAGGTCCGCGGTACGGACAAAGCCTGGACAGTGGCCTCGGTGGCTCTGTATTGCGACCATTTTATCCTGTTACAAAGCGGATGGATGCTATTCGCAGTGCGGTCAAGCGAGAAATTTGCTTGTTTTCCGGAAAGACTGTCAATGCATGAAAGCATTCAGAGGTTTCGTGTGTAGCTGGCTACGAAACTTGTGCATGGTCTATTTATAGGCAAAACATCTTTTGGTCAGGTCGCGGCCATGTCCCGATATATCTTTATGTAGACGTCCGCTTAGATGACCAATGGCACAAGCCCTTTTAAAGAGCACCCTTGAAGTGCAAATCCTGCACTTCCTCATTATTATTGCATTAGTTTTCTTGGGTTATTCTGTAAAATTTGAATGTCTGTATCTGTGCCAATGGAAGGTTACAAACTAAATGGTAGTTTTCCTATGATGTACATTTATTTAGCACTCTTGTTTTGCCTCCCCTCTAGCCTAAACTCTATAGAAATGTGATGGAAGACGTGATCAACGAAGTTCGAGAGCTCTTCCTGGACGAGGGCGTGGATGAGCAGGTTCTCATGGAGCTTAAAACGGTAAACAAGTGCTTCAGCAGCCCTCCTGCTTCAGAAATCGGCGGCCTGTCGTGTGAACTTATGTGTCCGTCAGCCTCTAAACTCCCCCTCCCCCTCGGGCCGGTGTTCCGATGCAGCTCTGGGAGAGTAAGCTGATGCAGTCAAAAGCGGTGGAAGGCTTCCACACAGAGGAGCAGCAGGCCCTGCAGGTGCAGCAGCAGAGCCAGCAGGTGACACAGGCGCAGCAGCCCAGCCAACCCCAGCAGGTTCTCCTACCCCCAGCACAGCAAGGTCAGCCAGCCTGCCCTCACACCCCCACACAGGCGGCCACTCCGCTGATTCCGCGCTTCGATTTACTTCAAAAAAAATTTTTTTGAGCACACAATTTTGAGCAAGTCAAATAGGCAGATTGATTTCTGGTCAGTAGCAACTTGAATACCATGTTGGTACATGTGTTTTTGGTATAAAAAAATCTATAAAATACGAAAACTCCATTAACCCGTGCTAACCGTTTACTGCTGTACATCTTTGTTGTATGTCAGACACATTTACAAACGTGTTAGCTGTCGTCTATTATACGAGGGGGGAAAATAGAAAAGGTGTTACGGATTATTTAGTAGTCATAGATTTCCTTTTGCTCTCAGTAAATGGGTTTACATGGGGCCCAGCCTGAGCAGCTCTTTGATGGATGTATGTTTGTTTAATTCGATCTTTCTTGTTTCAGCCCCACAACAGCAGGTCATTGTCCAGGATCCCAAAATCTTGCAGCACATGAGCGCTACAGGCATGGTGAGTATGTCTTAGAGGTCCGTATCCCTCTAAAAAGACCCTGACCTAACTTACAGTAGTAGTGAGTTCACAAAGGGCTCTGAGCACAGAGACCATCACACAATGGTGGTGCATTAAGCTTTGCTAATGTATAAAGCAGTGCTCCTGTTCTGCAACTTCTAGTGAAGAGCCAGTGTTCATCAGACCGAGTGGCTGAAAGCAGTGATGTTTGTACATTCAACTCGTCAAAAGCTCCAAATATCTGTTGGAGGGCCAGCGTTGGCAAGAGTGTTACTGTTCAGGTTCTCTGTTCGCAGCTAATGTGCATTGCTATGTCTAATATCTTCCTTTGTGTGTAACAGAGTGCAGCAGCCACTGCGGCCACCCTGGCTCTGCCCACTGGCATGGGGCCCTACCCACAGCTCATCACCAGCCAGGGTGAGCATCCATGTCCACCACTTCCTTAAACGTACATTACACTCCTGTAGCTCACCTGGTAGACCAAGGTCTCAGATACACTGAAGTCACGGGTCCATTAGCACAACTCTACTGATAAATACGTAATTCACTCTATATTAGAGCATCTGCCAAATGAATATTAGATTTAGGAAATTGTTGTGTAAAATGGTGAATATAAGTCACCTTCAGGTGACTTAATGTGAGTTGGTGGTTTGCAATGTATAGGCAGCTTCTGGTGCTAAATGTGTCTGGGTGGTGTTCAGGTCAAATCCTGCAGGTGGTGCGAGCTGCCAATGGAACTCAGTACATCATCCAACCCCAGCAGCAAATCATGGTGCAGCAGCAAGTTCTGCCCCAGATGCAACCAGGTGGAGTACAGGCTCCAGTTATTCAGCAGGTAAACACGTGTGCGCGCACACACACACGCACACACACACAGCACCACAGCTGGAGTACAGGCCCCATTTATTCAGCAGGTAAATGTGCACACATAGCACCACAGGTGGAGTACAGGCTCCAGTTATTCCACAGGTAAACGCGCACACACAGCACCACAGGTGAAGTACAGGACCCAGTTATTCAGCAGGTAAACACACGCGCGCACACACACACACAGAGCATCACAGGGGAAGTACAGGCCCCATTTATTCAGCAGGTGCGAACACACGCACCACAGGTTCCACTTACTCAACAGGTACACACACATGCGCATACGGAGCACCACAGGTTCAATTTATTCAGCAGGTACACACACACATACACGCAGGATGTAATCATTTAACAGGTCACACGTGCGCACACATGCACGTCTGCTCGTCTTGGTCCTTAAGCAGGTATCCACATGCACTGGTCCACAGCAAATCATGATGCATCAGGATTTTAGTTCATTCTATCTACCTTGCATGCTTGTGTAGCAAGACTTACAACAGTGCTGAGTTACACAAGGAAACGTGGCTTGGCTTGCATGTTTATAATTGGAGAGCTACATATTAGCCATAAGTTCACTTCTGCTTCTGGCAGGAGTGAGGACACCGTCTATACTGCTTCACTATACTTCTCTTTAATGGTCAGGTGCATTCCAACAAAGACTCTAGCTTTGTAAATATTATCCAGTGCTTGTACTTTAAATGCATTTGTGCACTGAGTCAATTATCAACTATATAAGCTACTGCAGCTAAAGTAATTGTAACCCAGCTTAATAAAGCATAATTTCTTGGCAATAAAACACACTTGATGACAACTGCCGGAACTGAACATGCCGTTTCTGTGAGACCGTTCCCAAACATACTTTGTAGCTTGCAACAAACTCCCGCTTTACTTAGCTCAGTAGTTGACTGATCTACATCTCCTGGAAATACTGCAAAAAAAACCAGGCCTTTTTGTTCCGTCCTTCTTTGTAACAAACTTTTGCATCCTGTTTCAGAAGGGCTGTTAAGGCATAGCCGGTGCGCAGTGGTGATGGGGTGGCAGTCGTGTGAGAATGTCGCGCTGTGGTTTGCTGTGTGCAGGTGCTGACTCCTCTCCAGGGAGCCCTTCCTCAGCAGACCGGGGTGATCATCCAGCCGCAGCAGATCGTTCTCACGGGGAACAAAGTGCAGCAGAACCCTCAGGTCAGTGCCGCTGTCTGGCTCTCACCCACGCGCTGTGCGTGTGCGGCTCTCGGCTCCCTCCGCCCGACTTTTATTTCGGGCCCTAGTTTACCACATGTAAATGTACATGGCTACAGATTTTGCTTTCGGGGTTTTAACTTGGCTGTCTGAAATGCATTTAGGGTGAGTGTGTGTGCATATCTAGGGGGTGTGTGTGATGGTTCCAGTGCTTTGGGAATGCATTTGAGTAAGATTTTTGTTCTTTATGGTAAATTATATACAGTATATCTTGTACTGTTTAAAGAATAGATTGTACCCCGCATGTCAGAGAGCAAATGTAAGTTTTTTTTTTTTTGTTGTTGTTGTTTTTTTTTGCATGCGCACACCCTTTCTCTCTAGTGTTTCTGATAAGGGAGGCAGCCATTCTTCCCAGCTGTTTTGAGGCCTGTGTTTCTGATAACGGAGGCAGCCATTCTTCCCTTGCATGTAGCTGCAGCTGTTTTGAGGCCTGTGTTCTGGCGCAGGTGATGCAGGCGACCATGGCGGCGCAGACGCAGGCCGGTCCCGGGGCGGCGCAGGTGCAGGCCCAGGCTCAACCCCAGCCACAGGCCCCGGGCCAAGTGCAGGTGCAGGGCCAGACACAGGCCCCGGCCCAGCAGGCCGTGCAACAGCAGGCGCCCGTGATGCTGCAGGTGGATGGAGCCGGAGACACGTCCTCTGAGGACGAGGATGAAGATGAGGATGAGTACGACGAGGATGAAGATGAGGACAAGGACAAAGATGGCGGGGAGGATGGTCAGGTGGAGGAGGTGTGTGTTGTGCAGTGTACAGGCTTTGGGGGAGGGTGGGTTGTAATGGGCAGTGGAAGTTTGGAAGGCTTCTACAGTAACTTGGGATTCCAGCCATCAATCAAGAGGGAACTCTGTGACCTCAAGGGTGGTTTAAACCAAACCAGAACATCATCTTCAAAAGTACTACTATGCAATTCAATGATCTGCATAACTGCAAACCATCATAGACGGGCAAGATGTGTTTATTTGCTGAGACGGTGTCTGTGCCTACAGGAGCCCCTGAACAGTGGAGATGATGTGAGTGATGAGGAGGACCAGGAGCTGTTTGACACAGAAAATGTGGTGGTGTGCCAGTATGATAAGGTGCGTTTCTTTGAGCTGAACTGCATAGTTTTAATTCATTTTCGTTCCCCATCAGCCGATTTGAGCCTGCGCACGCCGCTATAAACCATTGTGCAGAATTTATGGAGATCAGCAGTTGTTGTTTTTAATTACTACAGTTGGCGGCTGTCTCTTTAAATCTTTCCGATCAGAGGAAGCCAAGTAGAGCAGGTGAAAAGTTCAGACAGGCAACTTCCTCTGTTGGAAAATCCTGAAACCATGTGACTCATTGAAACCTTCCTGTTCAGCATGTTAAACTTTATGTGAAATATAACTGTAAATTCATACATATTCCTTTTTTGTGGAGCTTATGTGCTTTTTTGTGACCCACTCGACCCCAACAGAGTTCACTTAACATATACCTAAAAATTCATTGTTTATAAAGATGGTGTATCTTTTTATTTATTTATTTATTTATTTTTTACCTCAGATTCACAGAAGCAAGAACAAGTGGAAATTTCACCTGAAGGATGGGATCATGAACCTGAATGGCCGCGACTACGTCTTCTCCAAAGCCATTGGTGACGCGGAATGGTAAAAAACCCGGAACCATACCCAAAAAACAAACTGTCCGATCTAGATGCAAGACACTTCAAGACCCGGAGACTATGAGCTTCAGGACGAGCGCGCGGTTGGGGGTGGGGGAGTGATGTCCCACTACCGTTGCGTGATGACTTGAGCTGTGTGGAACCTCCAGGCCCCCACCCCTCCCCCCCTGTACAGTGATAGTGAGTGCTGCCTGTTTGACCAGCAGAACGATGACTGCCTCTTTGGTCTGGTTCATCTTGGGATCGAAGTCCCCAATTCCTTACAATGGTGAACCATTTACAACAGAATGCCCAAGTTGAACAAAAAAAAAACCCCCCAAAAAAACCATCAAGTAGAGGCTGTACCGAGCAAATCTGTAGTGCCTCGAACTAGCTGTGAAGTCCTCCGACCCCAGCGTGTACTTTGTAGATTCCAGCGCGCTGCACCTGTGCGCGTGTGCGTTGTTGGTTGTAATGTCGTTAGCTCTGAGAATAGATCTGGGTTTCTAAGGCAGTCCTGCGATGCAGGGATTAGATAACCATGTTGTGTGTTCTTCTGGAATCCCCCCTCTGTTTTACAGCACTGTTGCCATCATGAGTTTGCCCATGGTTCATCAAAAACAAAAAAAAAAGAATAAAATTGAAACACTAAACAGCAGAAAACAGGAGCAACAACCTTGATAGTGCCTCAGCACTGACATTTTCACATCCCTTCCTTCTGATTAAAGTGAACCAATTTAAATTTTTTGATGTTTTTCTTTTAAGTCAGTGACCTATACAATTGTAAGCCCCCCCCCCACCCCCAAGCTAGCTCCAGTGTTTGTGTGTGTTTTGTCTAATACAGTGTTTTTCAGCTGGTTAAAGGTTTGCATTGTCGGTGTGATGTAGCTCTAATAGCATGCTTAGTTCCAGTGGCTTTAGCTCACGTGTGCGCGCGCGTGTGCGTGTGCACGTGAGTGCCCGTGCGTGTTTTGTGCACCGTGTCCGTCAATACCCCGACAACCATGCTTCCGACATTACAGTGCACTTGAGCTTATGTTTTTGTTTGTGGGTTCAGTTTTTTTTTTTGTGTATTTATTCCTGTAAGCTCAGGCACCGTCACACATTGGGGATGAAACTGCACCACACTGTGCCCTTATGAAAAATAAGTGTTCTTTCCTTTCCACTGTCCGCTTTAGAAGGTTATGTATCGTCATGATGCGCTTCTCTGTGGGCACATGGGAGTTTTTTTTTTTCTTTCCTTTCTCTCTTCCCTCCCCCCCCCCCCCCCTCTCCGTGTCCAATCGTGTCGCGCAATCAGAGATATTCCTGACTCTCGCATCTGTAGATGCCATCTTATTTTGGCCAGTGCTAAGAGTAGTGGAAATTCTCAACACAGTTCTAAATGTATTTATATTCAGATTGTGGTCAGATGGATGGAACAGTTTTGTCACTTTGAGGTGACCATTTTTTTTTTTTTTTTTTTTTTTTTTTTAATATGCATTTTAGTATAATTATTTCCTGCTTGTCATTTTATTGTTTGTGCCTTTCAATATGATTTTAGCTATCAGGTATTTGCGAAAATGGTAGCCTTTTTAGAGTCAATTCTGAAGATTGTATGCTTGGCTTTGTTTTTATGATTCTTAATAAATCATGAGCAGGACCTGGTGTCTCGGGCAACGATGTGAGGAAACTTAAATTCACCTAATACTGTTTTAGCCATCAACTCATCACTACCATGTGTTGTAACACCAGAGTTCTTTTTCTTGATCAGATCCATGGGTCCTTTTTTTTTTCTTTGCTTTGTATGACTTTTAATTAAAGGATTATGAAAACCCCTTTGGAATTTAAACAGTTTTGACGGGCTTAAAAAACAAAATGAATAACAAACAAAAATTCTATGCCTTCCAGATTCAGCCTCATGGGTGATGATTGAAGGGCAAAACAAGATCCAAACTTAAACAGACATGACCTAAACACAATATTTTCATTGGTGTCCAGTTGCATTCAGGATTTTGGTAATTCTGGGAATTTCATTTGTTTGAGCACATGTCTACAATAGTCACATTTTACAGCACTCCAACTGGAGCTTGGCGGTCAGAATAACTTTTTTTTGGCAAAACTCGTTTATCAAACATTCTTAACTTATGCTCATTTAATAACTAAATGGCATCCAAAAATTCCTGCAGTTTGAACCTGCTCAACCAATGTGCTTCTGATATGTGCATCATTAATACGATGTGGTTTATCGCCTAATAATTAGAAACTTGCAATGCGTTTCGTAAATCCACTAAAAATGGACAAGTTTTCAGACATTTTCGCTTTACAGAAACTGAGATCTTGCCTGCTTGAGTTCAGTTTCCATGCTTTCAGGTAGAAGCTGAAAACTGATTACTGGATGTGCACATATGGTTTCATATAGGCGAGGAAGGTATTTATGAGAGGAAAATTTTAGCAACCGTCATTAAATTCCCATTGTTGACACAGGTATCCAATAGAAATGTATATAGGTGAGGTGCTCTGAAGAAGTTTGTGACCAGTAAAAGCAGAATGGATTATTAGCACATACATAAGTCTTGTGCTAATGGAGGTGAAGTGCACCTTGGTTTCAGAATTATTCACACTGGTTTGATATCCTTCCTTTTCTTCCACATTGTTTTCTTCCATAGCTCTGATTTGTGTTTTTCATCATCATACTGAAAAAATGGACTGTCCAGTGAACACTAATACAAGTCATGCCACTTACACAAAACAGCTCATCCCTGGCATTATCTGAGCAGTCTTAGGCAATAACTCTTGTGAACTCACCTTGCCTGCAGCCTACAACAACTCTGCTGTTGCACACATTTCTTGACTTTTAAATGTATTTTTATGGTTTATTTGTTTTATGGTTCTGGGGTCTTTTGTTTTTTGGAGCGTGCTATGTTTCTTATTTTCATTTTACCCCAACACTGGGTTCTTTGCTGTGAGGCCTGTATGTGCTCAGCTTTGCTTTGTGACTGATAGGGAGGCTGGACTGCAGTCGAATCACCTAAAATTTGATTGGTCCCCTCTTCATGAAGGATCTAGGTTGCATTTTTATATGCTCACTTTAAGGTGATCCCCCCCCCCCCCCATTTATCCCTTTCTCCACTTTTTATCCTTTTATTTTTGGGGGAAAATATTACATATCTTGGTATGTTATTCATATTCGTTTTAGAACGCGTATAAATATATAACTATTGTAAAAAGAATGAAAATAGAAGTTCAGGATTTGAAAGTCAGCTGCGGTGATATTGCAGGTGAAAGCTGTATGCATCACCACCACTACATAGCCATTTACTCCATAAGGATATTGAGTACTGCTTTTTTTTTTTGTCTGCATATAGTGAGCCAAACGGCCAACAGCTGAAACGTTACACGAATTAGAATTTATAAATATTAACCTGCTCAGACACACTGCCCATCCTTCTGTAGAAAATTATTTTTATAGACATGAAATGTTTCATGAAATGAAACTGTAAAAACAACCTATTTCACCTAATTTGTCACATCTAAACTGATATTTGTAAGGAAATGGATGGGATTTGTGTTGTTTGACAGGTTTATGTATATTCTGTGTTAATAAACTCCACTCACCCTGTTCTTGGTCTCCGAATTCCCCCTTTTCTTGTGGTTTTGGACCTCTTCATTGACTAGTGTCACAATTAGAATTTCAAGAGCAGCTAATAACCAGTTCTGCACATTTCCTTTCTGAACTAGTGTTCTGACTGAGGTCACACACGCTGCTTGAACCTTAGCCTGTCTGACATTACTGAGGCTTCATGAGCCAATAGAGATCATGTGACTCACTAGTCCTGTAGCTGACATGAGCAAGGTGTTAACACAACCAAGGTCATTGGGTTCAATCCCCAGGGAGTGTATGGGCTGTCATACATAAATGTATGTGACTCTGGAGTGTCTGTCACTAGTGTAAGTGCTTTGTCTTTTTGATGGTCTGGGCCAAAGTGTTACCAAGGGTTTTGTTGATCTTTCCTGACACAGTGCCTAAATGAAGCAATGATTATGAAGTTTACTCACCAGTATATCTGCTGAAAAAATATAAGAAGCACTTTTACATCCACCTTATGTAATCAGACAAATTAATGATGTTAAACAAAACGCTTTGCTGTTAAATTCTTTGAAGCAGATGACTGAACATCCACAGACATAACCCAGTTTTGGGTATGCTACACCTTGCAACATTTTGTTTGTTTTTAAATACTATTTGTATTTTCTGTGTGAAACCAGTCTATGTGGTGTGTAATTAGAACTCTGCAGAATCAATACATAAAAGAGCAAAAATCAAATCTCAGAATCGACCATTGTATTGAACCTGAAAATATGGGTATTGTTACACCCATAACATTAGTCATTACCTGAGTCAGGAGTTCTTATGGTGCGGTTTCGAAAGTTAGGAACTCAGAACTACTGGGACTTGTAACTTTTGTTTTTTTAAAATATATTTTTATATAACTTATATTGAATTAGAGTAACAGGTGAAAAAGTCAAATAGATTTCAAAAAACGTTCCCTTCTCATAGAAGTCACATGGTGATAAAGTCCTTAATTATAAAGTAACAACATTATTAAAAGATAAATCAGTGATTGGGTTTCACGTCTTTTTCTGTGCTTTGAAGCTTTTGTATGAAGACTTTTGATATAGTATTGATATAGTAATGTTACTTTTTGTATGCGTTTAATCTCTTAGTATAACTATTATGAAAATGAGGAAATCTTAAAGTATTCATAAAATGCAACAACACAAACATATTGAGAAAAAAAAACAAACATTTGAGAAATCAGACACTCGTAATCATGGCAATTGAAAACTGCTCTCCCAGTATTGATTACAGTAAGCCACCATTAGGTGGCTCCAAGGTCTGTCGGAGCCAGAACAGACGTGAGTTTACTAGTTGCCACTGCTAGTTTCTAATGCAAATGTCTAAGGAAGTTTGAAGCTAAATATAAAATATTCTTAATCTTTATTATTTAAAAGTAAATAGAAAAAGCAAAAAATAAATTGAATATAAATTTAATTGAAATATAAAGTGAATTATAAGGTATATAAATATGTCTCTGGCAAAACTGGCATTGATGTGTATATCCCTGACATTCAAGGCTACATTTGGAGGGTACTGACAAATTACTTATTCATGTGTTGTCTTGAATCGGGAGCCAGATGAGCTTTCTGGCATTGGGCAGGCAAGGAGAGGTGAGATGAAACAGAGCCGTGTTCTGTTCTGGCTCTGTTCCCATCGCCCCCCGTCCCACGTCCCCGAGGCCTGGTCTTGTCGAGTGCCTTCTCAGATCACTGCAGAGGGTAATGATCTTACCAACAGACTCTCAAAAGATAAGTGTGCTGAGAGATGGAGAGCTTGCTACCTCCACAGGGTAGGACTCATAGGACAATGGCTGTTCTGACTGGTGGACCAATGGCACTGTGTTTGGTGCAGTCAATCCTGAGACTAAAATATATTGGCTGTGCTTTACAAATTGCAGTGGTGTGGGATGGTATGTCTCAACCTCCCTGAGTTTTGTGACGTGTAGTGGCTGTGTGGGAGAGTTGGAATTGCTTTTACTCTTCCACATTGTTGGAAATACGTTAGGGTTATGTAACCTTTTTAGAGACTTAGGATGGCAAGGGCTTGTACACAGTTTGCCATAAAAATTCTTCAAGGAGATCAAGTTGTTTGCACAATATCCAAAGGGGGAAGAGTGAAAGCTTCTCTCCACAGGCGTTTTTCCTAACAGTGTTCAGTAGGATTGATCTCAGTTGTTGTGATGTTCAGGTTATCGGTATCGTTTCACTTCAAACATTCTCTGGCTGATACTTATACTGTATCAGTGATCATGATCCTGTTGAAGGAGCCTGATAGTAGTACTAACCAAAACCTTTGCTTAAAAATAAAGATAAATGTAAAGATTCTGCTAGGAGCTAACTGTTACTCAAAACACTGCCAATCCTTCACAATTTTAATATTTAGCTTTAAATGTAATATATATATATATATGACGTTTATCTAGCAAATGTAGCTCATTCTTGCCCTCTAGTGGTTCAGTTCTGAAACTGCAGTCTTGCAGATTTTTTCATTGTATTGTCAGTCCATGAACTGAAATTTATGTATCAAACCAGTATCAAACTTTTATGCTAATCTTATATCATTTTTTGGAATTTTTCTTTGAATTATTGCGATCTGGGTTAGAGGATCTGTAACAGCTGGGTAAATATAAAATATAGGTGATGTGATTTTCACACTCTGTCATTCAGCTTTCATCCCCTGAATACAAAAAGGCAGAAAGCAGATGAACCTGTAGGTGGAAAAACGCATACTGCACATACATCTGCTTCACGTCTAGGATATTATCTTTTGGGATCAGTTATTCAGACAGGTTTGAATTGTGCATTAATGCAGCTAGCTGGCTGTAAGGAAAAACTTTAATTCTGGTTTGGCATTGAAGAAAAGGCTTATCTATATAGAATAAAGTTTTGTGTGTGACAGCTTAAATGTCAAGCATGCATTTAGCTTCTGCAACAGAGCTTTCGTACATCAGCTAAGAGTCTTTGAGGCCCTCCAGACTGGTAATGAACCCTTTTGCTGGGCAGGAAAGCTGTATCCGTGACATACTGCTGTATCCGTGACATACTGAACGCTGTATCTGTGACATACTGCTGAATATGGACATTACTCTGAGGTGAACACGGCACTGAACAGCTCCCACTGATGGGCTGTAGAGGTCCACATATGCATATATTACCCCTGCACAGTAATCATCATCATCATCATCATCAACATCATTGATTGTTGTTGACAGTGGATTGTCATCACTTCTTGGAATATCATGAAAATGTTGAGTTAACTGGACAAAATTGTAATGTCAGTGGTTCACCATTGAAAGTCTTATTTAGTCTAAGTTTAAGACTAATCTTGGTTTGGCAAACCCTCTGCAGGTGTTAATGCAACACTGGGGCCTTTGTGACATCTAATTGTTGCCTGAGCCACACTTACCTTAAGGTAATTTATCAGTGCTACTATGTCCTCATTATGGCTGAGTTCTAATATTTTTTAACCATGGCACCTTCAGACTCCAGCCTTAAGGTTATCTCCTTGAACTGTTCTCTGTACCTTCACTTCAGAGGAGAAGACAAGGAAATGTTCTTTTAAAGCTTTGATGGCTTTTCTCCCACCTTCTAAAATCACACTGAATCCTTTGCTTTCATCTCTCTCCATGGATTCAGTATGGTATTTACCCCAGCTGGGAGCTCCAGCAGGTTTTTCTCCCAAACAGTGACAACTGATGAGCTACAGGGATGATTCAGTTGAAGAAAACAACTACATGTGTGAATACAGACTGTGAAGATCGATGGCAAATCTGTAACAAGGTTTGAAGCCCTAAAGATTGACATTCATGCTATACTTTCACACACACATACAAACTTGAGAGAATATCTGGTGGAAATGTTTTGTGGTTTGGTTCTAGTTAAAAAAAAAAGATTTCTTGTGACAGGTTTAGTGGGAGAGCATTTTTGAATGTGGTATTTTGATCAACACATTCTGTTCGCAGGTGGTCAGATCTTTTCTGACCCTTAAATTTTTTATGACTGGTCTGGATGTATTTGGCATCCAAAAACCTCACTTTCTGTAAGTTCTACCCCAGATACTAATTCTGTACACTTCTGTATTATCAGGCAGGGTTATGTTTAGTTTTTCCCTCGAATTTCAGTCATGATGTTGGCCAAAGATAACAAGCTGCATAAAATGAATATGTCTCTTTAAGATAAAGTATTTCATGTTGTGACCAAAGTTACTTAAGACAAGAACACATAAAAATCCTTGAATTTTACTGATAGAGAAATTGGCAACTTTTTTCAGGCTTTGTGCACATCCTGTCAGTGTCCTGGTCTCCTGCCATAGCTAGGCTTCTTTCCCACACCCACACACCTCTCATCACAGAACCGCCAGCAACAGCTGTTGTGCCCAACATTATACCAATCTTAACATTGTACTATTTTACCTGTGTATGCAAACATGACGTCGTCTTTGCAGTTGTTCATTCGTACTCATGAAACTGTTTTGTTTATAGTCTTGCAGTAAATGCAGTGTCAGAAATAAAACTAAACAGTATGTATGTTTAGCCATTTTTAAGCCTTTGCAATTTTTGTATTTTTGGTGGGGGTGTTAGACTGAAAGACCCTTTACTGCTGTTGTCCTTGAAAATAGGGTCAGATTGGATATGAACTAGCTGTCTGCTAGTCCAAATCTATTTTAGATGTCCAGGTCACTCAGAGCTGAGTGTGTTTTATTGCACTGATGTACTGTGATGTTTATTATTGCTTTTTTTAAAAGCCTCATTTTCTTGTTGTATTTTGGTAGTGCTATGCTGGCCCTACTGATGTTCTACACTGTAATCATTGACTAGGAAAAAAACAGTTAATTTATAGAATAGCTCACAGCTCACTACCCATTATTATTATTGTATTATATTCCACAGATCAAATGTATTTAGAATGGATATTGAGCTCTCAAATTTAATCTTGTTTATGAAATTAAGTCAAGCTCACATGCAGCTGACCTTCTCACCTTCCTGAAATATTAGACCCAGCCTGACTCCCAAAATCAATGAGCATCATTTAGTTGTTCTTCTCCATTCTAACAACAAGCACATACTGATCATGACAGCAAACAAGTCTATAGTTGTGGAGTCCTGTTCAAATGTTGTGCACATGAGGCTGTTTGCAGAACTCTGTTTGATCTCCGTGACTTCGTCTGAGCAGATGGAGCAGCACGACGCCTGCGACGCCATTTGCTCGCTCCTGCTTATCACTACTTCATTAGAGCCAAAATACACACACACACACACACACACACACACACACACACTCTTTCACTCTCATTAAAATAAACACACACTCTTTCACTCTGTTCATTTTTCCTATCTCTCCTTTTTGCCCTTTTTCCATCTTTCTCTGTGTCCCTCACTTGCTCCCAACCGTCCGTTTATGCTGCTTTTGATTTTACAATAACCAAAAACAAACAAAAAAAAACTATTACCTGCGTTACATTGAAATATTAAGTTATGAATGACATGAGCAGTCAGAGCTTTGGGGATTTAAGCTTAGAGAGATCTTATTTCCTATAGAGAGTGGTCACAGCTGCCCTCATTATCTCACCGGAGGAGTCCAGGGCGAGTCTAGGGCAAGCCTTCTTGTAGAGTGTGAACTTAATCTTTATAAAGCTTCTGTAAACCTGAACATAATGCAGGGAAGAGGATGACAGGCATGTCTAAGGGCCTCCTGCATTCCTGTGACTGGTTTCTAGCAGTGAAGAGTGCATGAGGAAGGGAAGAGATATTCACACCAAACATCCCAAACACAGCTAAAACCCTAAACTCAACTAACACCCCAAACACACCTAAAACCCCAAACCCAGCTAACAGCCCAAACACAGCTAAAACCTTAAACTCAACTAACACCCCAAACACAGCTAAAACCCAAAACTGAACTAACACCCCAAGCACAGCTAACACCTCAAACTTACCACAAACACTCCAAACTTAACTAACACCCCAAACTCAACTAACACCCCAAACAAAGCTAACACTCCAAAACTCAACTAACACACCACATCTTCTTTTATTGTTTACTAGCACTATCATTAGGCAGCTGTTAAAATATCAGCAAGCAGCTCCTTAAACAATCCTTAAAATACTGGAAATACACATACACACATTTTAAAAAGAAATGTCAAAATGCAGATTTTGTGTGTCACATGAGTAGCTTCCTTTAATAACAAAATGGATTGGCTGCAGAGTGCGTCTTAGATGCTGCAGTGAGAGAAATGTGGAGCGAGTGTGGCTCATTTCACGCTGATAAACAGGGCTGGGTTCCCCAAAGGCTTCGTAGACTAAAGATCATCTTTAAATGGTAGTGAGAGAATTATACTGAATGCAGTTAATCTTAACTGGACAGTTCTCAGAGCCTCTGATCCGTATGCAGCTGGCAGTGTTAGAGGGCCTCAGCATGTCCCAGCACACCCTGCAGTGAAAACCTTTCATCACCCCAAAGTGCGAGCAAAAGCCGTCACCATTGCATCTGTAAACCAGGAAATGCTAGTGGCATTTGCTTCTAAGACAGAGTGGTGGTCCAACGTATCTCTGCACTGCACACCTCTCACAACACATCTGAGACATGCTGTCATCTAATTACCAAACTCTTGATACGTGTAAAACGGGTCTGGGAGTGCAGGGACAGCATCAAAATGCATGGTGCAGGGATCCAGAATTGGGAAACCCATATGCAAAAGATATGTAAAAACCATGTAGGAATCACATGTGACATATGCTATATGTGACATATACATGTTAATAGGGTTAGTGTTCCAATCAAGCAGGTGTCCATCTATTTCCAATAGTATAGGCTTCATACAGTCAATTAGTTTTATTGTTGTTGCCAGGAGCAGCTTGATGGAATGGTAAATGTGCCTTATGTGAATAAGTCATGCAATATTAGCATGTAGAATCACAAATAAATATGCAATGTGTATGGAATGTACATAATAGGCACATACATTTTATACTAAAATTACAGTTAATACGGCATAAATAATGTGTCAAAGAGACGGTATATGAAAATACAACATATCAACAAAAGTATTGGGGCACACATCTTAATCATTCAGACATTTCATTTGGTCCCGTTGCCACAGGTGTATAAAATCCAGCACCCAACCAGAAAGCCTTTACAAACTTTTATGACAGAATGGGTCATTATCAAGAGCTCACTGAATTTGAGAATGCTACTCTACTCTACTACTGTCGGAACAAGTAATTTCTTGTCTCCTAGATATTCCATGAACAGCTGTGAGTAGACAGCAGTGACTCAGTCATCAAGTTGCAGACCACGTAAACTTACAGAGCAGGGTCACCAAGTACTGACGTGCATAATGTGCAAAAGTCACCAATGTTCCTCTGACATTAACATCAGCAGAAAAAAAACTGCACCAGGAGCTTTATGACATGGGTTCCTATGGCCAAGCAGCTGCATGCAAGTCTTATATCACCAAGCACAATGCCAGGCATTGGCTGCAGTGATGCAGAGCACAGGCCACCGGACTCTGGAGCAGTGGACAGTGTTCTATGGAGTGATGACTCGTGCTTCTCTCTCTTGCAGCATGATGGAAAGGTCTGGGTTGGACAAATGTCAGGAAAATGTTACCTGCCTGACTGCATTGTGCCAACTGTAAAGTTTTGTCAAGAATGGATACTCCTATGGGGTTGTTTTACAGGGGTTGATTTAGGCCCTTTAGTTTCAGTGATGGGAAATCATAAAAGCTTCAGCACACCAAGTTTGGACAGTGTTATGCTTTTTAACTGTTTAGAAAAGACCCTTTTCTATTCTAGCATGACTGTGCCCCAGTGCACAAACCTGTTTGAGGACTGTTTGAATGAGTTTGTTGTGAAAGATCTTGACTGGCCTACACAAAGCCCAACCCCATCAAGCACTTTTGAGATGAATTAGAATGGACATTTTGAGCCAGGCCTCCTCATTCAGCATCAGTGTCTGATCTCACAGAAGAGTGGAAGCTGTTGTAGCTGAAAAGAGAGGATCAACTCCATATGAATGTCCATGGATTTAGAATGGGATGTCATAAAAGCTCCTGTAGGAGTAATGTGTAGGAGTAATGTGTAGGAGTAATGTGTAGGCATCCTAACATTTTTGTCCACATAGTGTATGTTACTGTAAAAAGCAAAAATCAAGAACCTATTTTTTATACTTACCAACACAGTGATACTCTGTACTTACATATGGGAAAAATATCTATATGTACACTATCATTACCCAGTTATGCATTATATTCAGTATATTACACTAGAATCAGTGGTTACACTGGTGATACAATGTAAAGTTTGAAATTTTTATTGTTTCATCACAAATAAATTAGAACTACATCATGAAGGTCTAAGTGCTGTTAACAACTATTTGAAGGTCAAAGTAAACAAATCTGTGATGAAGAACTGGAGTGGGTCAAAGGGCCATGAGTGATAAAGTGGGCTATTGGCTGAATGCTGTGGAAGAAAGTGAAGACTATGAGCAGACATGTAGTCTAATGGCAACACTGGTGTAGAAAGCACAGAGAACAGACCATGAGTTTGTTTGTGTTTTAAGTTTTTTTTAAGGTGATTTCAATGTCAAAGTTAAACCTGGGCAGATTTAGGAGTGAGTAAATGGCAGGCAAATTCAGGAATAGCACCTTTCTGTTTTCTGAAACTGGTGAGTGCTCCCTTGTCATCACTCTAGCGTCTAATGTAGGAATATTTGTTTTATAGTTGTTTGTCAAAGCTTTGAAAGGTCTTTATTCTAAAGGAGGGATAAATCATATTATCCTACACAGCCACCTCTGAGATCAAATTCAAATTCATCTCTAGTAAGATGTCTGTGGGTGGATTCAAGAATTTAGCCCTAAATAATCACACAGCTGTCTGTTATTTCCAGGTCTAACATGGCTACAAAGATGCCAAGGTTCACACTGCTGAGATACATTTGAAAAAAAGGAAAGGTAAAGGAAAAAATTGGAGAAAAGTTGGATCTTAGTGAGAAGGGAAGAACCAACATGGAACTGGGGAAACCTGCTGGATTTCAGAGTGAAAGATAGAAACAAAGCGATTAAAATGGCACAGAAACAGAGAGAAGTTCTGGCATGCATGATTGAGAATTACAGGCCATATTTGAGACAAAACAAATCTTTGGTGAGAAAACAGAAGCTAAATCCAGCATAAAATTCAATCATTCACCAAAAGATGTTTAAGACAAGTGAGGGGTCTAACAAAGCTGAAGCACTCTTAAACATTTGCACGTAATGCACGCCCTGTCACAGCTGTGAAACGATTCCTCAGAACCTGGCTCTTATTTTGTTTATTCATTGCCTGTAATTAAATGCTGGCTTTCTTCCCCCTCCCAGAAAAGAGGATTATTCTTCAGGACTCTAATAAGTGATCCACAGAAGAGCTAAGCAAGTAATTAATCTGCCTGACTAGCCATTTCCAAAAATGTGCTTCTTCAACCAAGCGTTGCCCATCTTGTCTCATTGATTTAACAGATAAAAGAGATGTGAGCTGAACACATATCGATCAGGCTGTATCATTTTACCACGCAGCCTTCGGAAGCAGATCATCCCCAGTTCTACAGACCGACAGATATTGTAATTGGAGTGACATGGTCATTTGGTTCCAAAGGGCTGTTAGAACCACAGCAGCTGCAGGGGAGTTACAGTCCAGTGCTGCTCTCTCTTCTCCACTCTTTTAGTCTTCTGGGTTAAAGGTTAATGAGGAAATGTTTGAGCATGTAAATGTTCACTAAACATCATCCAAATGACACTGTTTGCAGTTAAGAACGTAACAGAATCCATTTTACTAACATCAGTTGTAACCACTTTTACTAGCATTATTTATTTCACTTAATATTGTTCTTCTTTTTAAATTTGGTGTATGGAGTAAACTGGAAAAAAGTGTGTGTGGCATATCGAGCCAGTGTCATGTTTGTGTGGAGTGAAAGAAATAAGCTTTTGTGGCACTGCTGGTATCTACAGGCATGCGCAGTGTGAGAGAGGAGCCCCCAGACCTTCGCTTCCATCTGAGATGATGCAAGCACCTGCAAATCGATGACACGGTGCTCCTCAGTGTTGCTGGAAGGAGTCTGGAAGGGTGAGTGGAGGACAACTTTTCTCCCAACCACATCCACCATGACTGGGTGCAGCTCATCTGCAAAGCCCAAGCTTGTCAGACAGGTAGCGAACACAGTGTAGTCCACAAAATCATGAACACATCTGCTTAGAAGCAGTGAAAGAACAGATGTGCCTAAGCATCACGGATAGAATGGATAGAAGGATGGGTGGATGGGATGAACATGTGGGGATTGTCATTTCATCTTCTCCCATCACTCAATCTGTGTGTACAGGAGAGGAGGAGGGAATGTTGGGGGAAGTGTTTATACAGAGATCTGAAGCATCTCTTAGGTAAATACTTCAGAAGCATAATGGTACAAGATGACACCGTGTTAGGTTCATATCAGCTAGGGTTAGAGCATTCCTGCCAAAAGGTTAAAGAGGGTGGTGTGTATGTATGTGTGTGAGTGTGTGTAACTTCACCTCAGGTTCCACATTCTCTGTAACTAATTTAAAGGTTCTTAACTGGAACTTTTTATGTCTTTCATGCTAGTAAAATGTCAGGAAGTGACACACAATCAGCACACTGACCTGTGAGATTCCTTTCCAGAAAATGGAATCCATGCCATTATACAGATATCATCTGTGTGACCCCCACAGATGTGTCATGATCTCACCATCAAACAAACCACTGTTGAAACACCAGCTGAAAGGACTAGCATACTTGATCAAAGTTATGCAGACATACAATTATTAATAATTATTATAATTATGAAACATGTTGGCCCAATGTCAAATATAGAATGTTACCGTAGAAGGTTTTATACATATGCGTGGTTTGGTTTTCATCCAAAAGTGTGGAATAAATGTGGTCCTTAAGCTTACGCTGCTGATACAAGTCTTAGTGAGAAACCAAGATAAACTTGTAATACAAGTCTTAGTGAGAGACCAAGATAAACTGGTGATACAAGTCTTAGTGAGAGCCCAAACATAAACTGGTGATACAAGTCTTAGTGAGGAGCCCAAGATAAACTGGTGATACAAGTCTTAGTGAGAGCCCAAGATAAACAAATCCCTGCTTATTTCATACTACTGTTAGGGCCATATTCACAGGGCTGAAACACTACCATGTTTGTTAGTATCTTATTAATATCACACCAGCTACCACAACAATCACTAACACTCAATCAAAAAGGCCCATTTTTGAAAGAAACAGAACAATTTCACTTTGTAATGAGGATCAATTGGCAGCACCATGTGCAGAAGAAAGACCCTGGCAGTAGACTGGCCTCGGGCCTATCTCTGATCACACCAGTGATGAGCAGAACTCCACACTCAAAAGCCCATCAGAGATACAGCAAACCATACAGGCACCAATGCTCTAAGATAAAGCCAGTCATTTTCTGCCATGTCAGAATGGAGGTATACATCAGCACAGACTACAAAGTTGTTTTTTTATGATATGATATCTAGTTTACTGTTTTTATTACTTTATTTTAGGCAAGTCAAATGTATTTATATAGTGCTTTTTACATATGCACCAGCAAAATCAGCTTTAGAAAAGTGTAGGTCCCAAATGAAGAAGTCAGTGGTAGCAAGAGGAAACGCTCCCTGGGTAGAATTCAGGAAAAAGGACGAAAACTCAAAAGGGAACTATCCTCCTTGGGCAGCCCTCTAACAGTCCGTGTAACAGTTCAGTACAGGTGTGGGAATCTTAGCAACTCCAGTGGGTCTAGGGTGGGTTATTTCTGCATCTACTGGAGTAGGTGGATGGATATGGCAGCATCTGTTCATCTACTCGCGGCATCAGTACAATTATTAATGTTCCTTTTTTGCATTTGTAGGTTAAAAAGCATCAAGGTGACAAAAGCATTATAAGGTGACAAATCCTAAACCAGACAGACTACAGCCATTACACACACAACTGGTTTTTCTTGTTTGTTTGTTTTTTGTTTGTTTTCTTTTTTAGCAGGTTTAATTTGCTCCTGTTACATCTTTCCAGACTTCTATGAAAAATGACACAGGGCTTTTGCTTATTTCCTTATTTGAAAGATCTTTGAGAGTTACAAACTGGATGCTTATTGGGCTTAATACAATGATTCATGAAACTGAATATATTGATCCACCTGGTTAGGTGCCAGTACCACTACTGCAGCTTTGAACTGTGGCTGAGAGATGCTGTGTAGGTGACCAACGGTGGAGCAAAACAACCTGAGGTCTTGGCTTAGTAGAACTCCTGTGTTTCCAGCATAATTTTTTTTGCCTTTCCTGAAATGAGCAAGAAGTGCATATCTATAACAAATACAAGAATTATAATAATAATTTATATAATGCCTTTCACAAACCCATGCTCATGGAGGGGGTTGACATCAAACATGCAGGTTCAGCTCTCTCTGGATGTGGCTGTGAAACACTGTCTTCTGCATAGCATAACCAAGGAAGCTCAGCTGAGAAAGATTCAAAACGACCAGAACAAATCACCTTAGTAAACAATGGTGTGAGAATTCAATACATAACACTTCACGCATTTCAGGAACAAGTACAACCTTGAGCACAAAGTATTTCCAGAAATGATTTTGTATTATATATTTCCAGCAGTGTTACTGTATGGACAACACAGATTTCAAACTGAAGCATGATATCATCCTTCTGATTAATTTATGCATTGCAAGATCTGAAACTAGTAATTATGATCCATCCATATAGGAAAGTAAACTTTCCCATATTTCATCAAGAGCTTGCCACAGGCTTGTTGATACCTTTTTAATATACAGTTTTAATTAGACATGCAATACAACCATTTATTCACATCATTCTGATCACTGGTCTTAGGATCAAGTGTCTTGCATTGTTACAATCAAAGTTACTGCCAATCTTCTCAAGAAAATGAAACATGGAGTCACAAATAGCATCACCAGCACACAGACCACTTCATCGAAGCTCTCTAAAGAACTGTGTGTGTGTGTGTGTGTGTGTGTGTGTGTTTAAGTACAGATAATCCTTCATTTTGTTCTGTTTCATGGCTTTAATAATCCACCATTGTTGAGATCTGGGAACCTAATTAGAAATAAATGCGATTCAAATGGCTTTAAGGATCTATTCCATGGAAGTTTACAGTCTGTCTCAGCTCAAGAGAATGAATCATTCACATCAAATGTGAAGTGTTTTGCAAAGAATTTAAATAAAGCTGATTTTATAATTGATTGAAATGTGAAAACTACAGATCAAGAATCATTTGGAGCTTTTTTAGAGAAAGTGGCTTTTAACACAGGGTGTCTGATGCAGGGACTAATCACTGTAGCTTCTGTTAATTAAAATGTGTATTTATAATATTAAATAATTATACATTCAAAGAGCACTGAGGATTTAGTGTAATGAGAGATAATACATGCAGTAAAGATATGCCCACTAAAAGACCATTATAATTTACACTAAAATGCAAAGCTCACTTTGAATAGCTCTATGCTTTAACCGTATGCATGGAGAACACAGGAAGTTATTTAGAGGATTTTTGAATTTTCAGTTATGGAATCTGATAGTGATTTACATTTTGACAGTGCCAAAAAACATGTATTTTTCATTCTAAGATATTTTAATGACCTCCAACTCTTCTTGAAGGAAGACCTCCAATCTGTTCTTGAAGAGTGTCTCCACTGAAGTCGAGTTCCAGACATTCTTTGCAGCATGATTCAGGTGATTGTGCATTATTGAAAAGCTCTTGAACCAGGTAGGTTCTCAGATGGGTTTGGGTGGTCGGATTGAAGCTACACAGCACAGGGGAAGAAGACAGTGGCCCTCTTATGCATGTCTTAAACGTACATCTCGTACATGTCTAGCTCTACATGTTTTTCATCTGGACATAGGGAACTAGCGCACTCACACTGCTATGTTGTGCAGTGGCATGCTGGTATACTGTTAGTGTGTAATGCACCATGAACCAGAAGATATAACATCTTGGTCCAATGTGTATGTGGAGGAATGACAATGAAACCTAACACCTGAACTTCAGAAAGCTTTGAGACATTTTTTTTATGTGAATAGATTTTCAAGACAAAAAAAATGCAAATTTTTTTTCAGCATGTCCGTGTTGATGGCAAAGAAAAATAGTTATCGCATTACATTTGAAGTGCCAATGACTACTAATACAGAGTTTAGTATGCACACTATTATTATTGCCTTAGATGACACAAGACAGTACTGTACTCCCCAGCCTTTCCCACCTCCCCTAACCTACAGTACAACCTGTACACTACACCCCTCCCCTCCTCTACCCTACAGCACAACCTGTACACTGCACACCTCCATTTATTTCCCCTACTCTGCAGTACACCCTATACACTACAATCCTCCCCTCACTTCCCGTCTTGTACATCCTGTACTCTACACTCCCTTCATCTCCTCCATTATCCTACAGCACAGCCTGTAACCTTCTTCCCTCTATTCCCCCATCATTACTCTACCCTACTGTAGTCTGTAAACCACACCCCCATTATTACTCTACCCTACTGTAGTCTGTAAACCACACCCCCATCATTACTCTACCCTACTGTAGTCTGTAAACCACACCCCCATCGTTACTCTGCAGTGCAGTCTGTATATCACAGCTCTCACGCACATCTTCTGCCCACTTTTGTAAATAATTTATAAATACTACATAAACTATACATAACTGTCCATTAATAAGATAAATGTAAAACACTTCAGATATATTAAAAACACTGGCTGTGGGTGGTGCTATTAAACAAGCATCTGTTTCCTTTGTGGTTTTGCACTGATCAATACTATCTTTATAGCAATGTATTTCCCTTTCCTAGTGATGCAGGACAGTGCTGTGGGTCACCATGCAGTGAGGATCAGATGAATACAAGAGAAGATGGGAGAGCCGCCAGTGACCTCAGGAAACCACAGCCACTGGTTCTCTTTCTGCTGATATTCTGAACACTGTCCGATTTGTTGTCTGTTGGTCCTGGCTGGCAGAGATTCCCTCGTGCGCGTCCCTGCTTGTGACAGCCGTTTCTGACATGCTGTGAAATCCATCAGTGAATTTTCCATTATAGCCAGACAGTAAACCGGTGAGTGACAAAGATAGCATTTTAAGTGAAAATCTGTTCTAGCTGACAGAGCTGTCTGTTTGAGTGGCACTCTGTAAAACCATGCCACTTGGATCCCGTCTGCACAACCGGGACTTTGAGTGGCAGGCTTCTGTTATCAGTATGTACAACCCCACCCCAACCCTACCACAATACACACACACATACACATACACATACACATACACAAGCACATGCACAAACACACACACACATGTAATGTAACAAAATAAACACTTCCATACTTGAGTACAATTGTTAAACATTTGTACTTAAGTATATTTAATTTCACCTACTTTTACTGCATTCGTATGTATACGAATAGAAAGGTCTATTTACTTCTGAAAACACCTGCAGAGAACAGTTTCCTCTCACAAGATGTGTAAAGTGAAAATGTGCTTTCTCCATAGCCATATTGGAAGAGTATTTTCAAATTTGTGGAATGTGAAACTGATTTTTATACAAAACAAGGTCTTTCTTTACCTGTCAGTTACTAGACTTGGTTGACTGAAAAAAAAAAATCTAGACAATGACTATAGAGCATACATGTAATGAAGTTTCTTCAGGATAATGCAACATGTCAGGAAATGTCAGGACACTATTACTTTTATATGTACTTTTAAAGATGAAGTTTTGTTATGCTTTAAAAAAACATGGCCACCCCTGACGGAACATGGAATGCTTTTATTTGTCATTATACATATTCACATGAACAGCACAATAAAGTGTTTTCTTCACCCATCCTAGCTTCTCTGTGATCTGGGGTCAGAGTGCAGATTCAGCCGCTGTACAGCAACCCTGGAGCTGAGAGGATTAAGGGCCTTGCTCAAGGGCCAATAGGCTAACAGCACCCACACACAAACAGCTTCAGCAAATACTTGTTTAATACCAAGCCTGGATTCTACCATTAAGGAGTCGTGGTAACACATTTCCGAGATTACTGAGAGGGAATGCGTGATCAGTTCCTCTAGAGAAAGCTGATTGATATTTATTGTGAAACTGAACAATCTCATTGTAATTACAAACATTTTCAGAGAATGTTTGAGAGAACAACAAATTATAGATGGCAGAACTGGTGCAGGAAAGTAGACTGTATTTAGCAGTCATTAGAAAGTGTCAAACAAATAGCAGACAAGCATGGGTCTTTATCAGATTTTCTGTAAGCTTGCTGTAATTTTTTCCATGTTGCTCACGTAAAGTGAATCATAGGGAAAACTTTTTTCACTCTGTAATACTAACTAAGCCATCTGTCACGCTCCCCTTCCTCAACTCCCTCGGCCACGTGATGGACTTTCTGTAAGTCGTTTCAATCTTTTGCACATCTGCATGTCGTGATGTGAACTTGTTTACCTCTCTGTTTACACATCGCCACAACCACCTTGTCAGTGTTCCTCACCTGAGTCTAGTCTCTCCGTAATCACCACAAATATTTATATTTCACAGTTTGGACTTTTGTTCACTGATAATTGCACGTGTTTATGTTCATATGGAAGTGTACTGTATATTGCTACATTTCTTTGACTGCCATTCTAGATATTTGTCTGTTACATGTTTTTCTTTGTGTCATGTTTTGACCCGTTTTCTCTCATTTCTCAGTAAATGTCTCCTGTGTTCCAAATCTCAACTCGTGCTTCCATTCTGCCTCACTTCATCACAGAATAACCAGCCCTCTAGGATGCTACGAACCATAGAGGAGACAGTGACACTTAAGGCACTTCTAAAGGGAACTTCATATTGGATGGACTTGCCTGAGGGCAATGAGCAGGCTCTCAGCTCACTGTCTGGCTGGTATGCTAGACGAGCTCGTCGGGAGAGATTCCACCAGCTGGGAAGATTGTCTCATGGCCCTGTCTACGCGTACGGACAGGTATGATGCAGGTCTGCTCCAGGCAGGATCTGCTACTCAGGGAGAAGGGGAGAATGCCTGGAGCAGCAACCCTCTCCAGCCTGAACAATCCTTGCCTCCTGTGAGCTCTCACCGACACGCCTAGTCAGTGAAATCATAAGTGCCAAGGGAAGAAGAAATCTCAACCCAAGCCTGCTCCCAGGCCAGAGCATCCTGCCAACCCTGTCCTGATGGCCTAAATCACCTTGTGCCTAGAAGAGGCAGGTGCCCTGGAATTTCTTGGAGGGGAGGGTTAGGGGATCCTAGATCTGGTCTTTCCAGGGCCGACTGGTCCCCACTAGACCACCATCTGCTAGGGTTTGATTGGCCCAAGGGACACCCAAGATTTTGTCTAACTGACTCTCTGTCTCATCTATGGTCACAAGCTCTGGGAAGTATGAAAGTATGAATGAGATTGCAAATACAAGTGGCCGAAATGAGCTTTCTCCACAGGTTGGGTGGAATCCACCTCAGACGGAGAGGGGGTGCTGAGCCTCTTTGCTTAGGCTGTTGCCCCAGCGACCTGAACCCGGATAAGCAGTAGAGAATGGATAAATGAACTCTCTTTCTTCCATACCAGGTGTGAGCACAGAGTGTGCAGCTGGTGCACCTAAAGTGGCAGAGCAATAACATCCCCATGCCCTGTGGATGCTTCTCCAGTGCCCGATGTCTCTAAAGGCACTCCACGAGTATCTTACCTCTTGGCAGAATCTCTTTCTCAACTCCAACCATGTCCTGCTTGCCCTGCTTGCCAAAAGGTGCTCTGTCCTAGTCATATTCTGCACACTCTGTGCTCCAGCGGGCACTCCTGTTTTGTGCCATGCTACAGGATGCAGCTTCTGAGCATGCAGTCCCTCTGGACATGCCCCTCTTCCTGGCCTGGCCACCTGCTTGGCCCTTTCCTATCACAGTCATCTTGTCTGTCACACTTTCACCATTTGTTGGTCTTCCTGTCCTAGTGATCATGCCTGTGCTCCCTCTCCCCCAGGTGGTGGTGGGGGGGGGGGGTCTGATGGAATCTCCCTGAATATTAGTGGTCATATTCTTATGTATCAAATTTGCAGTATTTCTGTGACAGCCATTTTAGATTTTCTGTTTATTATCTTATTTTGAATGTTTTTTTCCATTTCTCGGTAAACATCTTCTGTTGGCCACACTTGCATCCTCCTTCCCTCTGTCTCATCATCACTAATGGGGCTTATTACAACTATTTGGGCAGCACAGATAATTATACTCTAGATGTTTTAATCATCTTATAGAACTAATCCTAGCAAATTAACTACAAAATTACTTAATTGTGACTCTCGCAGAATTGAAATTACTTTCTTAATAATGACTCTCACTCAAATATATATTGTTTCTATTTTTGGCCATTTATATTCCTGCAGAGGAAAACATTAGAATAATGTAAGTAACATTATGAACAAGGGAATAATTTTTGTTAGAGGAAATTGAGTTTTAATTTGCCATAAATCCACTGAAGATTACAGGAGCCCTGTTAACGTGACAGCCAGGACATGATGCAGCACTCATGCTGAACTGACCTTCCCATTCTGGGTCCATTGTTTCTTCTGAGCATTTAAAAACATTCACAGAGGCACAGAGAAGCTGTCATTCAGTTTTTTCTGACTTTCAAGGCAAACACCTTCTATGAGACACTTTTCACCTGTATCCACTGTAAAAACTAAGCCATCTAGTCATTTACATTGGACTTAAAACCGCTAACATAAACAAGTAAAATCCTTTATTGAGCTCCAATGCCAAAACTATTAGAAGTAATAGGCCAAAAAGACCTTAAAACCGGTGTTTCCTCTGCTGATATCGATCGCTATGTAGATTCAGCCTGCAATGTCATCTGCGCTTCTGCACATCAAAAAAGCACCATGTATGCAAAGTAAATTCTCTTGGGGTAGTCTCTAACTTATATGAGTCTTAAAGCTCCATGTTGACCATGTATTAGACCATACAAACCAGCTGAAACCAGTACGATTGGTCTTCAAGTTTTTGTGTTCAAAAGATTTCTCCAGACTGCATATTCAACAAAACGTCTATGACAGGACCTGTGCATTATGGCTATCCCAGAGAGATGAATATAAATCTGATTATCATTTCCCCTCTCTGTGTAGTGGTGTGGACCGTACTTCCTTTGTATTCGCTCTGTCTCATATACGTCAAGCAAGAAGCATGTGAATGCTATTAGAAATGTTTAGATCTGTTTTGTCTTTAATCTGTCTTGTTTAAAGCATAACCCCTGTACCCTTGAACTAAATCCATATTTTACCCTTCAGTGTCATGCTCTCAGCCACCCATGTGTAGAGACTAAATGCTCTAGACGTTTTCATAATATAACACATGATTCAATTCATCTTATAGATTATAAAGCTCTTTATAAGCTGGATCACGTGTATCAGGGGAATCAGAAAAAATGCAGAAAGTCTGAAGGTCTGTGGCCAACATGCTCTTTTTGCAGCTATGTTTAGTCTCTCTGCAAAACTGGTTTCCATTATTCAAAACTAGTGAAGTACACATGGTTTCATAAGAAACAGGACATTTTGGACAGAGGTCCTTCATCAGCTGTGCAAGCAAAGAAGGCCATAAGGCCATTTTTATTACTTTTCAAATTATATACTTTGAAATTCCATTCTTTTAAAAGCCTTTGCGGTGTGT
>JAOXYF010000018.1:16495712-16509890 GCA_028565775.1 Sternarchorhynchus goeldii | reverse complement strand
AAAGACATTTTGTGCAAATTACCTTCTACTGGTCATGTGAGTGAGTGTTGGCTTAAAAACTGTTGACTTAAAAACTGACCTTGCTGTAATCATCAGCTTATCATTGGATCTCTGTCTTGCATACACAGAATGTGAATGCATTAGCAGAACACACACATTATGCAGCTCAAACTCTACAGAGAATAGTGTTTTTCACAGGATTGGACTGCACCTTTCACCCATAAAAAAGACTAGTCATAATCACTGTATGCGCACAATCACTATGCGCATATTGCTGAGAGTGAAACTTGAACCATGTCCAAAGATAATCTTCATAAGCTGCAACTGGAACTCAGATAAGCATGGTAGAACTCCACTCTGCCACCTGTTGGCCAAACAAAAGCCAACACCCAATATCTGTGCTTGTTTTCTGGCTTTCCCTCTCTTTAATTTTCTGGTAGAAGTCAAACGTAAAAAGTAATTGAGAACACAGTAATTAATAAGTGACATACTACTAACCAAAGTAAAACAGATCAAAGAGACAGATGAACATGTTAATACAGATGTATTGTGTGTATAAAGAAGACTGGCTATTTCAGACTGCTGTTGTACTGCTCTTACTCTGACCTGCAGAAGGAGGAAGGAGGTGCCCATAGCTGGAAGGTTTAGCATTATGTCTGGCCTGATCTGAAATAATAATCAAAGTATTAGTATTTGCTTGGGCAGTGCCAAATCTCTTGAGAGTTTGTGCTTTAGTGGGTCTATGCCTTGCCATTTAAAAAAAGTCACAGCAACAGCAAACAAAAACATAACTGTAATTTTGACATGCTCTAAACATCAGCATATTTTGCCTGTGAGCTATAACGTAATAATCAAAGGTCTAAATGGTTTAAAAATGACTGGGGTAAGCTGGAATGTTTAATTTCTGTTGCAAGAAAACAGGAGCTAAGTAAAGAAAGGCCATGTCTGGCAGACAAGCAGCTGCATACAGATGGCAATGAGCTTCTGCTATCAAAGCCTCTCATCTTAATGAGGAAAACTTACAACAGTTCCTCTGATTAAATCTTAATTGTTGGCTATAAAGATGACAATGCCTAAGTTACATGATGCAAAAAATGCATCATGGAGAGTGTGAGTGGGTGAGCTTACATCAAAGTGCATTTGTACTTGCTGTTTTGGTTTCAGCGTGACCTTTTCACGTTTCATGTTCACCTTTTCACATTTTCTAATTAGGTTCAAAATGAACCTACAATCTTTCCACCCACTCACTTGATCCGAGTTTTATAATACAGTGCAAAGGATCTGCTATAAAACCAGTTCACAGGAACAATCTTCTTGTCTTTTCTAGGAGAGTGTTCCTCAATATTGAGTTTAATTTGTAGGGCTGCCCTTTAATAGTAGATGAGCATGTAATACCTATTCATACATCACTTGATAATTAAAGAACTTTAGTTGCTTAACAGTCACGTGTCCAACTATAAAGCTCAGTATGTTTTGCTTGTTTGGTATACAAAAAAATGAATACCAGCAGATCAGAAATGATATCTCACAATAGTTCACTATAGTGTTCTCTGTGAAAGGTATGGCCTCAAAAATTCTCAGTTATTACCTGCAGTTTCTGATAAAAAACATTACTTTCCAGATGGGAATAAAAGATAGGATTTAGCTTCCTGAAGGCTAGAGTCGTGTTTTGTCTCCAAATATCTGTTTGCGCTTTCAGCAGAAAGACAACAAGAATATGCTCATGAATGATCTTCCACACTGCTGTAGGACTAATCCAGGTGTAGGCAATGTGGGTCAAATCTGTCTTTAAAGTCTGCCCTATTCATAGTGACTGAATCTGATCAGCCAATACAACACAGTTAAACAATGTCACAGTTGCTGAAGAATGACTTTTGGAGGGGGAAACTCAATATACCGAGGCTACAAAACCATGTGTCAGAAGGGTAGATTGCAATTGAATACTCCACTTTAGACCACACAGCCATCCAATGTATTTACAGGGTCAGGGGGTGTTGTTATTGAAGATAAATTTCAAACCAGGCACTGGTTCTAAAGACCAGTCTAAGTGGTGTATGGATGTTTCAGCTTGCAGTAATTTTCTGTTACAGGTTACAAAGGTGCAATCAAGACAGACACAGTGCAGGGCTAACTATTGTTAACCAGCAGGATTCAAACCTCCATGAGAAAGCCCAGTGGGGTGCTACACAATCACCTTAACCACTTAGCCACAACCACTTCAATGTCTGCCTTTTATTCAACGTATTTTAATTTTTTTAATAATATGTTAGTGAGACGAGCACTAACTTATCTGTGCTTTTAAGAAAGTCACACCTCTGATCTCTTTCCATGTGTGGCAACCAGAGGTCACACTAAGCTCGCACAGAGGTCAGAGTGGAGGAGGAGCAGGAAAACTCTTGCCAGCCAAGCTCCCAATGCCCCTCCTTTTTGAGAGAGCTGATCAAACACAAGATGGTAAAGTAATTAATATTCTCTTTACTGTAACTGAGTGATTTTTCTGCCTGGCCTATGCAGACAGTGACAACTGCAACCCTTAAAATAAATGCCACCACTGTCCCTGCCAAACAAACACATTTGATGTTAGAATGTTTCTGATTAAAATACAGTTTGCAATTACATTCATTTTGGTTTATGTGCCTTTTCTATGCAGAACAGGAATTTTACATACAGTACAAGTACATGATATTTACTACATTGTGATTTACAGTCATTTTAATTATTTTAATGAAATTAATGTCATGCAAAGCATGCTGCATATTGTACCAGACAAGATTGCCCACTATTACATTTTATCTCTTTTGGTCAGTAGTCGAAATAAATTTTTACCATTTTTCCAATTACTGTGTTCCAATTACTTTCTGTGTACCTTGCATTTCACAAACTGTGATACAGTTTTACTCTTAAAGGACAGGACCAACTTTGTATGACCTGACAAAAGATTCAGGTTCACAGCATGTTAAGTATACATTATTATTTGTGGATCTGTGATGTTTAAACCAAACAATGTAGTTTCTGACTTGATGCTGAAATCTAAATCAGAAATTGATTTGACAAAAGAAGTGACAAATATACATCTTATAGATTTATGTTTATATGTATATGTAGATTTGTATGACAACACGTGCTATTTCTTTGAATTTATTTTAAATTTATTTTGTACCTGCAAACTAAATGATCATTGTGGGTTTTGTTTTTTTTTAGTTATGCCACCCTACTAAAGGTTCATTTACACTTCTACTCTTCAACTTCACGTTAGCAACTCAAAAGAACTTGTCACACATGCTAGGCCATGCATACTTTCTGCATTGTATATTGATGTGCAATTTACACATTCTTAATCCAGCTATTCTGCATAATTTGTCTATCTTTATGATTGGGAGAGCAGGACTTGTAAAGATTGATATACTACCAGACCTGTTCTGATAGTGATACATTTAAAGTGATATTTAAAAGTGATACATTTAAATATCACTTAAAAATGTATATTTACACTTTCCCAAAGTTTTCTCTCTGGTGCTCACATGACTGTTAAAGGTTTTTAGGATGTACTTCTTCAAGAACATGCTCAAGAAAGCATTCATGTGAATCATCACAGTTTATACCTGCAAATAAATTAAATTCCAAAATGAATAAGCAAGAGGGAAAGTTATGTATTACAAAGAGACTGAGAGTGTACCTATTTCAAAAGATTTTTTCATTTTCAGATTTTGTTACTGTGATGTGGCTTGATACAAGCAAAAAAGGGAGCAAGGCACAAATGCAAACAATGAACGCAATATATTAAACACCAAAACAAAAGGTGAAAGCCCAAGAAAACAACAGCAAAAGTCTTTGGCAGGACAAACGTCTAAAGCAGCAGACATCAGGAGGGCGGTGGGGCTGTGAACTAAGACAAACTGTGACAGGTGAAGTGAATGAGCTAATAACCAAGCGCCTGAGATCTGATAGTGATTGGCGTGTGTGATTGGTGGATGCCTGTGAACTGGTCTGGCTAGGGACTGCCCGGGTCGCGACAGTAATGATTTGTGTTCTTCTTTGTGGATTCTGCTTTGTGTAATCATCCCGTCAAGTGCTAGTCCACACTGGCATGAAATATCTATATATAACCTTTGCATTCAATACATAAATGGGAAGCAATAAACTACAAATAAAAAAACAGCATAAAAAACAAACCAACAACAACAAAAATATATCAAAAGAAAAAGAACCCAGTTTAGGACAGACTTAAAAAAATTCATTTTAATATTGCCTTAAAATCACATTTCACACTAGTATGTCTATGGCAGGGTGGTCATATGGTTTATTCTTCAAATAAAGAAATATCTGAAAATATTCATGGGATCTCAGCTAATATATATTTGTATATCTTGAGTGTCTACTATTTATGAAAACATAAAAATAAATAGGAAATAATAGGAAATAAAGAGTGAAATGTGTGAGGGTTGAAAGGCACTGAATGGCAATACTAAGCCATATAATATTTTTATATATATATATTGTAAGCGATGAAGTATTCCTGCCACACAGCTCCCCTGTCTGATAGGGCTAGGTCCTTATCTACCTCTTTGGACAGGTGTAATGTTTTCATTGTACAAAAGCGACATCACTGCAAGCTCTGCCCATGCTGAGACTGAAAACCAGAATCTGAAGTAAGAATTCAAACATAAAAGCTTGCCAATTTGAGTGGACTGTTTCATCACACATCACCTTGGGCTCATTGAAGGGAACATGTGACTTTCTTCTGCAGCCAAATCTGCAAACAGTGAGAAAAGGATTTCAGAATCTTGGGGAAACTTCAAGCATGAAAGATCAAGACCCTGTGATCCCAGAGGTTCCACAGAACAAACAAACAATACAGTCTGTGGAAGATTTACTGATACAGGAGACACTGTTTGAAGAACACTGAAGAAAAAAAACAAAAGAAAATCTTATCTTATATTGAGTGGCTACATGCAGATTTGACATATAAAAAACAAAAAACTTGCATATTAATTGCATAACAAATATTGCAATTATGATGCATTAAAGTAGGCATTAAACTGTTCTGAGTGTACCTGATATCTAAGCCTTTGACTTTGCTGTACCTTTTGCAATAATTTGCTGTTATGCAACTGAACAACAAAAACCTTTTTATTTAGTCCGTTTTTTTTTATTATTATTTGGTCAAGATCGTTGCCATAAGGAGCACAAAATGCTCCTTGACACTGTGACACTGAAGTCAGGCATGAAAACAAGTGAATGAAGAGTGCAGTGTTGCTCATGTCACCTCAACAATAAAGCACATCCAAGTGCCAGAAGAAGTCACTGCTTTTCTTCATGTTGTAGCCATAGTGTGGTTCACACAAAGGAAATCCTGCTTAGTCCAGTTAACGTGATATTTGAGGACAGAAGGAATAAGAGGGCACTGACGAATAGCTGTTGCTCCACCCCTCAACATGTCTCCAGTCATTCAGGTCTCCCGGAGAGTGTCCAGATAATATCATAAAATATCATTGAACTTCATCTGCGCTGGTTTGGTGTGGCATAGTTATGCCTGTTTCTGAATACAACTTTTCACTGAATGAATTCCCTTTGAGTGTAAGCCAAGAGGTGCTTACACTCAAAGGCATTTCTTCCAAGACCACATTCCAGTGCTCTCTGACACTATAAAGGATATTGCAAGAGCTCAGCATTTGTTTAGTAGCAATAGAATGACTTTTGTAATCATGGAACAACAACACCTGAAAAGACATGAATATAACAAACAGTTGCAATTTATACAAAGAACAGAGAAATGTAGCCAAAAATTATGCTGCCATTCATCACTAGATTTTCAAATGTGTGCTAGAAAAGTTCTCTAACCTAAAAGTACACAATTCCATTGAATTAAGAATGCTGAGTTACATTCTACCAACTATTTCTGATTCTGAATTTTTAACACTGAATTAACAAGTTTGGATTCAACACAGTTAGCTAGCTAGCAGCAATCCCACTCAGTGCATCTCCTCAGATATTCTCCCAACAATTTACATGAAATTATTTCAGTGTATGTAACTACTAATAAAACAATGTAAGACACAATATATGCAATTGTGAATGTAAAAGTCACAAATCAGCAGAAATGATCATTTATTGAATTACTTTTTCAAAATGATTCAAATAACTAATGGGCCTTTACCTTAGCTAAAATGTTTAACTAACATTTTTGACAATATGTCAACAGAACTAATCTGCTTATTGAACTTAAAAGAGCTATTAAAAATCACTAGCGTTGTCAAAATTAGCTAAACATGATATTTATTGTTTATAAAAACAATAATTTAAATAATAAAAAAATCTAAGCATTCGAATACACATTTTCAAATGGAAAAGTAGCCTTACATTACTATGCTAGAACACCCAAAACAATAGCTAGCATAAAAACGCTACCTGATAGCAGGCCATTTCTTTTACTACTTACTGCCAGTGTTGGATGCAATGTGATTATTTCAACTACAGATGCATTCAGAATCAAATTCCTAATTAGTAATTTATTTATGTTATCAGAAATGTTTGTTCAATCAGTAGTGAAGGGCCATTCAAGAGTGAAACTTTTATTCATTTGTTGGTTGGTTTGGTCATAATGTTAATGTTAATGTAAAAGCGTAGCCATTTGCCAAAGAAATCAGGCCAGGCAACATTTTTTTCCCCAATCTTAAGATGTCTAGTTTTAGTGAACGTGCACTGTGACCTCAGCTTCCTGTTCTTGGCTGACTGGAGTAGAGCCTGATGAGCTCCTTTGCTGCAGCTGAGATGCCTTGAGGTTGGATGTTTTATATGTTCTGAAACCCTGTTCCGTTTACCACACTTGCAAAGACTGATTATTTCTGTTAACCACAGATTTCCTGTCAGCCAACTAAGTCTGGCCATTCCCCTCTGATCTCTCTCATCACAAAGGCATTTTTGGATTAATAACTGCTGCTCACTGGATGCGTTTTCCCACAGCATTTTGTGTAAACTCTTTGACTATTCTATGTGAAAATTCCAGGAAATCAGCAGTTCATGAAAGACATCAAACCTGCTGGTCTGGCATCAACAATGTTATGGTCAGGTACAGATCTTATTAATAAAGTGTACATTAAGTGTATATCTGAATTTTTCACTGCCATTGCACTACTTTCAAAACAACAGACTGGAGAACGCAGTTTTGATTCACAGCTGTAATTCACAGCTGTAATTCACAGAATGCTGACAAAATTAATTAGTGTAACATTATACATATACAAACATCAAATGTAGAGTCATGGATATGGCCATAAGGGTCATATCAGCTTGCTGCAACACATATGCTGATTTTTAAGTCAAAATGTATTTATAAAGCAGTTTTACAGATGTGCGAGTCCAAGCCCCCATTGAGCAAGCCAAGGGGCAAGGAAAAACTCCCTGAGAACTAGAGGAAGAAACCTTGAGAGGAACCATGACTCAACATGGGGGGGGGCACCACAATAACAACAGTACAAACAGTAAAGTCTGTCTATTAGCAGCAGTGAGTGATGTTCAGTTGCTGAGACTCAAGCAGAGGAAAGGCATCTGGGTGGATCAGGCAGATCAGTAGATCATGAGTCACGAATCTGGAGCTTTAGTAACTCCTGGAGACTCAAAATGTAGCATGAGCAGCTCGACTGAGTAGGATGTGAAAAAAAAGGGGGGGGTCACAAAATATTAGGAGTGCTCTAGTAATGCAACAAGTGCAGAGGGCAGGCAAGCAAAGACTCCGCCAGGGCTAGCTATGATAGCATAACTAAATAGGGGGAGAACAAGGAGGTAGCACAGACATGTGGGAGCCCTGGGACGTTAAGCGTCCAGCCAATCACTGTCACAAACTTGAGTGAACTTGTGAAATGGGAGGGCGACAGCATCTAAACATCCCAATTTACCATGAACCCCATGAACCCCCTGGCTCTGCGCATTCTATTATTAACAAAATTATTACCAAAAAACTATTAACAAAATGCCAGTTAACTAACTATTAACAAACAGCTATTAACAAAAAAATAGTAAAAAAGTAAGTTTTCAACCTAGACTTAAATACTGAGACTGTGTCTGATTCCCAAACATTAGCTGGAAGATAAAGATCTGCCACCAGCTGTAGTCTTCATAATCTGAGGTACACATAAATAACAAGATATAACCACACAAAGGTACTCACAAATAAGCTCGCTCAGGTATTGTGGAGCAAGATTTTACTGCTTTATAGGTAAGAAGTAGCATTTTATAATCTATGCAAAATTTGACAGGGAGCCAATAAATTGAGAATAAGACAGGCATGATATGTTCATATCTTTTAGTTCTAGTAAGGACTCTAGCTGCTGCATTCTGGACTAACTGAAGCTTCCTTATGGTCCTACAGACAGAAAGGCATTGCAATAACCCAACCTAGAGGTAACAAAAGTATGAACTAGTATTTCTGCATAATGTATTGCCATTATCTTTCTTAACTTAGCAATGTTCCTGAGGTAAAACATAAAAGAAACAAACAAAAATCCTTTCAACCTTACCCATGGTGCATGGTATTTTGCACCACCCATCTCACTCCACCCTTTTTTAATGTCAGGAGCTAACACAACAAAACAAAACAATACACTCTCTTACACAATTGCTAGCTAGTGATCAATGATTATCCATAATCATTAAAAATATGCATTAATTTCCATGAACTGTGTTCTGAAATTAAACGTTTTATTTATTCATCACAAAAATATCACAGCAATTTAGCTAGCAAAATATCTTACAGTTAACGTAGCACACTAGCTAGCTAAATAGCCTTTCATGAAGTATCTTAACCATAGTTTCCGTATCAGTCCTTCAAGACATAATGACTTATTTCTTATTTTTTAGCTAAATACAGGATATCACCATTTAATTTAACGTGATTGATTATTACTTTAATACACCTCCAGAAGTTTCATACTAAGTACATAAATGACATTTTAATAAACTTGCCAGCTATCTAGCTTTGACTTAGTTTGCTAACATTAGGGACCTTAATGCTAGCAGCTAACCACTTAGCTAACCTAGCTAGCTATCTTAGCAAACTGAAATTAACTTAGCCCTGAGAGTCTGTTACAATTTACTTGTGAACAATGCATTGCTTTACTACAAAATATTAAATCCAATTAATTTGAAGTTTAATATAGATGCAGTTCAGTCGGTCTGACTCAGATCCGAGCGTAATCCAAACACCTTCTTAGTGGTGGCCACTTCTTGCCGTTTCAGACCTCATCTTTAAGACCAATCATCTAGTTGTTGATTCTACCTTAGACCAATCATGTCACCCCACACCATCACTCTTTTCTTCCTTCTCATCTCTTTTAAACTTCTATATTGTTAATAAACTTATTAATAAAGTGTATATTAAGTGTATATCTGAATTTTTCACTGCCATTGCACTACTTTCATGTAAAACATGTAAGTTTAAAGAATCTGAGTTGATTGAAGGGGTGCCCTCACTCGCGCTTGACAACGATAGAGTGCCTAATAATAACAGTGAGCATGTTAGCCCATATTATTGGGCCTGTCCTGAAAATCTTCACTTGTTTTATGGGGAATTGAGTCTCAAAAGGCTGCACAGCGAGATCTGTCTTTTGCTACCAACTGTAAACAATTGCCCGGTGAATCCTGTGATGTGTATGTTAACTGTTTCACTACAACATGGCTAGAGCATGCTGGTTTGGGCGTGGAAAGTGATCTCTTTGTTTCCACCTGTCTTAATAACTTGACTTCCGCACATGCACAGACGCTGAAATGTTCTACTAAAGGGTTGTACAGGAATAGCCACATTGACTTCACCAAATGGGTGCATGAGTTGGAAGCAGCTGGCGCTCTGCCTGTGACTGCACAGCATGGTACTGTGATGCAGGTGGCAGGCCGCAGCTCTGCCCTCAGCTGACTAGAGCTGCCCAAAATGTACCTGGCCTTAGTGGCGTTTTGTCTACTGATTCTGCCCACACTGCCTATTTTAGATGTGTGTGTGGATGGTACCGTTTACTCTTTTCTAGTTGATTCAGGAGCTACCTACTCATCTATTAGCTCCTATCATTACCAAGGACCTGTTTCCGCATCATCTGTTACGTCTGTGGGATTTATCCCTGTGGAATGTTCCAGAACATTTTCACTGCCTGTCAGGAGTCCTGATGACTCCTCAATCTATTTTTATGCATCGTTTTGTTATTGTTCAGAATTCACCATCCAATTTGATGGGGTGCAATTTGATGTTTAAACTCGACTGGTCTCCTCTGGCAACAATGTGTGCATGTACACTGATGTCATGCCTGCTGTCCCGCCTCCCCAACCAGGTCCACCCGAGCTGTGTGACAGCGTGCCCCCCTCCTTGTGGGCTACACACAAGGATGACATGGGTCTCATTGCCTGTTTACCTTATCAGGCCACACTGAAACACTCTGTTCCTGTGTTTTGTAAACAATATCCTCTCTCGGCTGAGAAGGAGGAAGGTTTAGCCCCTGTCGTGCATACGCTGTTGGCACAGGGTGTGATTTCTGGTTTCTGAATGCTCCTCGCCTTATAAGACACCTGTTAATCAAGTGAGAAAACCTGGAGGTAAAGGCTGGAGATTTACACAGGATTTAAGACGCATTAATGATTTGGTGATTCCCCAGGTACCCATTGTGCCTGATGTTAATGCTATTTTAACATCAATCCCTGCTACACATGCCTATTTTACTGTTGTTGATATCTGTTCTGCCTTTTTCTCAATACCTGTTCACCCAGACAGCTGCAGAATTTTCGAGTTCACCTTTAGGAGACGCCAATACACATGGAACCGCCTGCCTCAAAGGTTCATTGACTCCCCTGCAGTGTTCTCTGCCGTCGTACGGGATGCCTTGGCTGCCTGGTTTCCACCTCCAGCCTGTGTTGTCATCAGTTATGCAGACGACATCCTCCTCTCAGCTCCTGACCTAGCAACCTGCAAGCTAGGTTCTGTGTCTCTCCTTAACCATCTTGCCAAATGTGGCTTCAAGGTATCCCCCTCGAAACTACAGTGGTGCCTGCCTGCTGTTTCATATCTGGGCTTCACCCTCACAGAGGGTGAGCGCTGGCTTTCTGATGAAAGACGGACTGTCCTGAGAGACATCCCGCCACCCTCCACAAAGCACTCCATGCTCAGCTTTTTTGGACTGGTGAACTACTGCCGCCAATGGATACCTGACTGTTCCACCTATAGCAGAATTCTGAGGAAACGCTGTTCCAAAGAGCAACAGGACAGCATTGTGTGGACTGAGGACATGATGCATGCATTCCATGCCCTGAAAGAGGCTCTGGCATCTCCTCCAGCTCTGGGTCTGCCTGACTATGAACTGCCATTCCACCTGTACACTTCGGAGAATGGAGTCACTGCTGCGGGATTCCTGGCCCAAGAGCATGGTGGTAGATATAGGCCTATTGCCAACCTTTCAAAATCTCTTGATTGTGTTTTACAGGGCATGCCTGCCTGTTTAAGGGCTGTTGCTGCATGTGCACTACTGGTGACTGATGCTGAGAAATTGGTATTGTCTCATCCCCTCATTTTACACACACAACATCAGGTTGTTACTATTTTGAATAACATACAAACACAACATATGACCGCCCACCGACGGTCTGGTTATGAGGCTGTACTATGTGCTACGTGCAATTTGTCTATTAAACCTGCTAGCCTACCAAATTCACCTGCCCATTATTTGCTATCCTTGTTGCCACAGGACTGTTTGACCTTGCTATCTGATCCTCACGACTGCCTGCAGGACTCTTCCAGTTTTCGAGTCGATCTCTCCACCACACCTCTGGAAGGGGGTTATCACGTGTTTGTTGATGGGTCATATTCAAGGCTGTCTGACTCAGAATTCATTTGTGGGTATTCTCTGTGTTCCCTTCCAAACCTGGTATGGGAAGCACACTCCCTTCCTTTCTGGTCGGCCCAGGCATCTTATCTGGTTGCTTTTACGTGGGCCTGCCAACCCTTTAAGGGACAGGTTGTCACTATCTACACTGACTCCCGGTATGTTTTCGGTGTGGCGCATGATTTCGGTGCCATTTGGCATTCTAGGGGTTTTAAAACATCTGATGGAAAGCCAATCTCTAATGTTTCTCTTGTCTCTTTTTTGATAGAAGCAGCTTCTCTACCATCACGTCTGGCCAATGTTAAGGTCAATGGTCATACTTCTGCTGTGACTGATGACGGCAAGGGTAATGCCTTTGCAGAAGAAGTGGCCAAATGGGTGGCTGTGTCTGGGACGCCATCGCCCCATGTCTCTGACTGTTCATCTTTCTCTATGTTTTCACATGGCCTTGTGCCGTGTGATGTTGATCTTCTGTTTTTACAGTCACAGGCTATCCCGGATGACTGTTCATACTGGGCCTTGAGATCCTGCACACCTGACAGCACAGGTTTCATTTGCGACCCTGAGGGACGCGTGGCGCTTCCCAGGTCCTGTCTACCATTTCTTGTGCGTCATTTCGTGTGGCATTTCACATGTCGCACAAAGGGGGGTTGCCGGTATGATCAGCGCCGCTTATTGTATAAAAGACTTTTGGATTCATGTCTCATTTGTGCAAGGTGCAATCCAAACAAGCACAATGTTAAACATGACACACTACCTCCACCTGAATTCCCATTTCAACAACTTCAGGTGGACTTTACACATATGCCTCCTTGCGGAAAGCTGAAATATCTTTTGGTGGTAGTAGACAGATTCTCCAAGTGGGTTGAGGCATTCCCTTGTTCAAAGGAGGATGCCCAAACAGTGGTAAAAATTCTAGCCAAAGAAATTATTCCCTGGTACGACATTCCCGTCAGTTGACTCCAGGGACCAGCGTTTGTTTCTAAGATCACATGACAACTCTGTTCCTATTTGAGTACAGAATGGAAATATCACATCCCGTATCATCCACGGAGTTCAGGTATTGTGGAAAGAACTAATCATACGCTGAAAGACAGGCTTACTAAAGCCACGTTAGAAACTGGCAAGAAATTGGTAGATCTTCTCCCGGTGATCTTGAGTGAAATCACAATGACTCCTAGCAGCACAACTAAATTGGGGACCATTTGAGATCATTTTCGGACAACCTTTCACCACTCCATGGGTCAAGGGTACTCCCGGTGTTTTTGTTACAGGAGATCTGGACGTGCTGATCAACGATTACACTTCTCTCCTCATAGATAAACTGAACAGTATTCCTGGAAATGTCTCTTGCTCTCTACCTCTGCCCACAGACAAGCCTACTCTGTGAAAGCTGTTCTGGTGAAATTACTGAACCCTCGGAAAGTGGGCGAGGCAGCCTTACGGACCATCGACAAAAATCATCGCTGTGACCCGGACTGCTGTCCTTACTGAGACCCAAGTGGATCCATGCAACTTGTGTGAAGAAGGCACCAGAAGCAAGCACAAGAATTAACACTGTTGCTTAATTATGTCTGTTGTTTCTAAAACTGATGTTCTACTTAAAGCCTGGTACAGACTCAATCTGCTATCCTGCCACACCACATTTTTTTTGTTTAGCTAGTTTAAGTTTGATAATGGTAATACCATTTGTACTCATGCCCTGGCGTTCAAATAGAACCCGCCTTTCAACAGGGTCCCTTAAGGATACTGAAAATATGTCACCTATACCCCCGGCCTATATTTATACCACTGAAAACTATGTCACTGATCCTCAAGACGCTGATAAGCACTGTTGTGACATCCATGGTCAATCTATCATATGTAGTCCAAAAACAGCTGGGTCGCCCAGTGGAGGATGGGTTCCCTCCTGAATCTTGGTTCTCCCAAGGTTTCTTCCTTATTCCCGCCTAGGAAGTTTTTCCTTGCCACTGTCGTCCCTGGCTTGCTCATTAGGGACCTGGACCCATACATTTGCTGCTTTGTGACAACATTGGTTATAAAAAGTGCTATATTAGTACATTTGACTTTAACAGTTTCCCAGAGATGACCCTGATAACATCATCTTTTTGTCAGCTCTCCCGCAAAGGGAGAGAAGGGTCTACGGTGGAGTAGCTCTCCGCATCGTACGGACCCCTGCGGACTGAAAATCTTACCTTAGGATGTTATCATATCTTTAAATAATCAATATGATAAAAGGGGGGACAGTAAGGGAATTTAATGATTCATGATCCATGTTACATTCTGAATTAAATGTCTCTCTCTAGGTAAACTAGTTGCCGGT
>JAOXYF010000018.1:16473026-16495612 GCA_028565775.1 Sternarchorhynchus goeldii | reverse complement strand
AGTCCAAGGCCTTTGTGAAATGGGTGTCTAGGCCGCATCAGTGGAAGATCAGGGATGGAGAGAGGGGGTCATGGAAGTTGGCTGATCCACCACTCTCGTCTGGGAAGTGGGAGGTGGTTGGTCCGGGGTGGATAGCAGGAGAGCCTCATCTGCCTTCACTCGGTCAACGAACTGTTTATTTTCGGTTTCGTTTATTCAAACAGGTAACAAAAGACAACACTCACCACAGACGAATTCACCATATAAAGACATCCATAGACCAACAAGGACCCAGTGACATGAACACGCTTATATACACTCACCCTAACGAGACAAAGGTGATACGAGTAACAATGACGAACATACACGAAAACCGACAAGAATCCACGAACTCTGACGAACATTAACGAAACCAACAACACAGACATACCCTCACTCAGACGACACAGACAGACACACCCACACGGACACGCCCACACAGAAACGAGACAGGGGAGGCAGCCAGGGCGGCCACCGTGACAATTTCTAGATAATCATCCTCTTTCGTAATGTAATCTATTTCCTGAAGTTCACCATTACTTTCTAGTCTGGTGAACTCCCCATGGCAAGATGCCTCCATGTCTCACAGCTAGGATGGGGTTGATCAGTATGTCCAAACAGGTCTCATTTTAATCTATCAAGAGGACAGTCCACCAAAAGACACTCCTATTGACCACTTGCAAATTTCACACTGGCTTTTAATGCTAGCTTTGGGATAGGAGCTGCTTCCGTACATGACAGCCTTTCAAGACATTGCAATGTAGTGTTCTGTTAATAGTGGATGCAGAGACATCAGTACCTGCAAAAAGAATTGTATAGTAGCATGAAATGAGTAATAATTTCTATAGCCTAGGTGTATGTGCACTTCTGGCCTCAACTGTGTGTGCATGTGTTTTGAAGATTTTACCTTGAGGTAAGTGGTGCTTAAAAAAAACAAACAAAAAAATATATATAAGCCAAAAACTAGAAATAAGGTAAGTTACAAAAAAAAAGATCTTGGAACTGAAAATAAGCTTCTGATCAGGGTGGTTAGAGTTGGAGTTTATATTATATTACATGTTACAAGCTTTCATGGTTTTAAGAAAAAAGTAACATTCTGAAGAATTGCTTTAGCTTGCATGATGCATTTGTGTTCTGCTTCTTCATTACCACTGTTGTGAACCAGAAAGGATGTCTATTTGGTGTCTGTTATTTGTGTAGGTATGTGTGTGTTTGAGTACATCTTTTCTAAATAAACCTCCTAAAGTACACACCATGATTTGATGTCATCTATCCCTACACTCACACTATGCTCCAGTAGCATTAGCAGGTGTGTAAAAAGAAAAAAGTATAAAATTTGTTGAGTATATATTCCCAACAATATGCTCACCCTGGGACATCATAGAGTTTCTTTTGTCTCTGAAAGAATTTCAGGCCAGTTCAAGACAATCCAGTCCTGTCTTCCTGACAAAACTGTGAAACAGGTCAGGCGTCACGCATCTGTGCTTTCACCCCAGGTCACCTACAGCATCATATCAGACATGATGCAGCCTGTGTTGCAACCCTCCCATTTCCTCTAAGTGTGGGAGGGAAGGGAGAGGTCACTGCTGACTCAGTAGTACATTGTCTCAATGCGTCTGAAATCATCACTTACTGCCACTTTTGAATCTCTGACAGTGTCTTTCACAGTACAGTGGAAGTTGCACTGATATCAATCTTATTATTATGGGAAGCACAGTGGCTGCTAATGGCTGCTAAACACACATGTATTACAATAAATATTTCCCATCACAGAAAGAAAGAAAGAAAGAAAAACAAGATTTTATTACTGATCAGAATTTAAAGCCAGAAGGGCACTAGCAGGAGAGAGCATTTTAAATCTCGGGATTTTTTTTTGCCATAAACCTGCATAACTAAACACATATACGATGATACCTGTAAATAATGTACCTGCACATAAACCCTGTGCTGCGATGACCTTTATCACTTTCCACTGTAGTCACAACATGATGTGTGACACCTACGTACACACTACTACCTTAAGTCAAAACAATACTTATGAGTCACAGTTGAAGGTGGGTGAAGGTTACAGAACAGAGCCCAGACCAGTAGGGGAACGGCACAGCCCCTTTGAATCAACCCTGGGGTTTTATGGATAGTCTAGAGCTGGAGAAGAAAAGCAGGATTAAATGTTTTTCTAAAGGAAGCAGTCAGTGACACTCTCTCAACCTTGAACGTAGTGAGCACTGTTGGCCATACATCACCCCTCACCGTGTCTAGCTCCAGCAGACGCCCCGCAATCTCCTTCACAAAGAACGCCCAGCTGCTACTCATATGGTCTTACTCAGGAAGCAGAGTCACATTTCAGCTGCATTGCCCAACCAGACCAGAACCCTCAACTCTGACTCAGTGTTGGATGTTCAACAAGTTGAACAGCAATGTATGAATTTGTGAATTTACAGCTAAAGTCAAAGGTGTGAATAGAGGTTGGTGTTCAAACAAGGAAAAGCTGCTATTTTTTTTACCTCAGTGGATTTTATACCATGAGGAATAGTCTCAAGCCCATGCTATCACATGACCTAATGTGCTTTTTGAGAAGGTTAGAGAGGCTTGGAGATGCTATGAGGCTTTAGAGGGTCAGATTTTATGGATATAAAGGTCACCTCTGGTTCCGCAGTCACAAGAGCCCCAGTGTAAAGCTGGGAAAACAGAAGAGGCTTTCACTTATTCCAATTACTGGCACGATTGTGGCCACTAACGATGACGCCATAAAGGCGAACCGCGGAGCATCCAAGTACTGCCAATAATCACAAACACACTACCACCTAAAAGCAGCCTTACCACTACCATAACATCAGATCAGTTCCCAACATTCATACCTACAAGTCAACTCTCTAGTTATCAGCGTATGTTTCTTATTTGTCATTCAGGAAGTACATCCCAATCTTCAGTTTTCAATGCTGCTTGGTAAAAGTAAAACAAACAAGCTAAAGTAAGATTTTAGACTATTTCTGTGCTACACATCTGAGCATTTCATGTGGGCAAAACCACAGTGCTAACAGTGCACCAGCCGTTTGGCCTTTTAACTGTCGGTCACAGACTTTGACCGACAGTTTGGCCTCATCTGCCTCTTTTTGTTATTTGAAACATGAACATACAGGGAACTACGAGCACTGTAATTATAGATGCCTATGAATATTTTAAAGTACTATCTATAGAGAACTGTGCATATACAAAGTGGAAAAGTGGTCCAGGCTCCTGTGGACTATCTACTCTCTCTGGCAGCATGTATTCAGTGCAGCATCGCAGGGTCTCTGACAGCTGTTGTAAATCATTCCCATCTCTGGCTCCGGATGCGCTCAGGGAGAGAGAGAGGTGCACCATAAATCCATGCTCTTCTCATTTACATTGTCATGTCAAAAGGTTAAGGAGTAATTTGACCAGCACGTGTACTTGGGCCAAAAGCGCATCAATATAAGCAAGAGCAGTCTGACTTAAAGCTCCAATCACGATTTGGCAAAACAGCCTAACAGTACCCATATCTACAAATCCCACCTTTGGTCACCTGTGGACAAGGCTTGCACCAATCAAAGGCTAGTCAAATACTAATTAAGAAGGAGATGAGCCTGTTTAGTACAAGCCATGTGACTTTTAACCATGTACTGGGTTACTGTCTTGATTAGGCTAATTTTACTTCTGTTCACCCACCGTGAATTTCTGGAGTAAATTTGTGCACAGCTGAAATGCTCGACTGAGGTTTTAATCAGCTAAAGAATCTAGATTACTGCAAGTGGAGGAGAGCAGATGAGCAGTATTAGAAGTTATGAGAGAAATAGGAAAAAAAAAACAACTGAAGGCATTTTGAAACTACCTAGTTCTAGTCTTTGGGAATGAGCAGTCTATTAAAACAAACGAGTGGCTCTTAGTGATAGTCAGAGGTGACAACTTTACAACCTTACGTTAAAAATACTAAATATTTTATTTAAGTTGTAAAGTCCTTTTGGGGAATGTTAAATTTGAGAGTTGTGTTAAGCAACATCAAAATTTAACATTATACGAAAAAGAACAGAAAAGATGTAATACAAAACAATCTCTGAGAAATGGAAGTGAGATAGAGAATATTTTTTCAACAAACAAAACTTTCTTTAATATAAATTGTTACGTGTTTTGTGCTCCATTGCCACTGGAAAGTGTTTTCCTTCCCGGCCCTCCAAACAACCAATCATGGAACACTCGAGAAGACAACTGGGCGGGACTACAACGTTAAAAGAGTGCCATTTTGTTTTGGAGGCTATTGCAATTGAACTGTTGCTGTAAAAAAAAAAAAGAAAAGAAAACTTTTTATATACACCCCCCCCCCTTTGTGTATATAAGGAATATACCCACTCTAATATACGCAACCCCTTTGTGTGTGTATATTTGACTTAGTTGTGGTCCTTGCTCCTTGTTTTAGTCCCTGTTCGACCAGATTGACTTCCCGTTTTTTATTTGTTTACGTACCATCTCTGTCCGTGTTGCTATTGTTTTTAGATTGCGTCTTGGGTTGGACTGCCGTGTATATAGAGTTTTCACGGGGTCAGGTGTTTTCACGGGGTTGTCTACTCGACTGGAGGACAGGATAGATGTGCGCGCACCTACATTGTGCTTCACATAGGTAAGACTGCTGTCTAAGAACATCAGTTTAGCGGGCGGGAGCCAACCGTGTATTTCTGTTGGTAGTTTTTTCTCTTTCTCTTATTAGTTAGGGCAGGCCATGCGCCTTAGTTTAGATTTGTTTTATTACTTTCTTTGGTTGAGCTCTGCCCATAGTCCTCCTATCTAGGTAGCTTCCTGTGGTGGAGGTCACATTGTATATAGTTGTGCATGTAAATATGTTCACTTTTTGTATATTGTGGTGTTGTTACTAGTATCCCCCCTTGTAATAACACCCTTGTTCATTAAAAACACCTTTGTATGGCCCTGATCATTGGGTAGTTTGATGCATCTGACTCAAGATCAGGGAAAATCTTGTTGCAGGCTCACATAGTTGCCTAGATTAGAGCCAGCATTAAAATGGGTGAATAACATAAATTAATTATGTTATTCACCCAGTTTTCCATTCTTAGACACAATGTTGTAATTTACAGTGGAATCCTGGACTATGCTTTAAAAAAAATCAAATGCTTTAAATGGATTAAAGGAATGTTATGTATGAGATTTGATGATGGATAATGTTATTAAAACAAGTACTGTGGATAAGGCACATCAGAGGAGAATGTACACATGCGGTTAACAATTGACAATATCTACAATTGCAAAACAATGAAGCCCATTATGCGTGTTATGCACTATGTGAGTTGCATGGTGTGTTGGAGGGCACGCTGGCTGAAGGGGACTAAAGAGACACAACTACAGTATCAGTGCCAACCAGTGCAAGAGGTGAGAGCAGGGGACCTCAGAGAAGGTGCTGCTGCTGAGCTGTTCCTTGCTAGATGTTCAACACGATGGAAATATTTTGTGTGCATGCTGGTGCAGATTTTGATAGATATCTTCCAGAGCATAGCGTCTTGTCAAGTGCTGTCTTGTCAGGCAAGATGGTGTTGAACACAGAGCTGAGTTTCACATACTGACATACATGTTGGCGGAGTGTCTGTGCTGTAGGAGAAAATGACCCAATCTGCTGTGCTGTCCGCTGATTTCGAAGAGACCTGTATGGGAGCTGTAAGGAGCTCAGAGAGAGGTTAAATGACAGGAGGGCAGGAAATGTCTCATTAAAAGGTCTTGCGCTTTCATGCTCGTTTGGTTCACCACTGACATCCCCACAGCCAATGATGATGGCAGAACTTCTTTTTACTGAATGATAAAGCGCTTGTGCAACTGAGTGTCTGGATGAAGCTTTAAAATGGACTCTGCAGGACCTCTGACACTGATATGAGAACTGCAGACCCACAGCCTTCGGGCAGGGTTATTGTGGTTATTTTCTGCCCTTTTTTGGAACTGGGACAATAATGGAGCACTTCAGGCAGTCATGGACAGTGCACCGAGCTCTGCATTGATTGAACGGGTCATTGAGAGCTGGGGCCGACTGGTTGGCACAGGTGCTTTCATGTGCAGGAGGGGATGAGGTCAAGTCCACCTGCTCTTATGCCATTTTGTTCATTGCACAGCCTGCGGCTTGGTGATTAGAGGAGGTAAGGGCACTGGTTTACAACAGAGTAGGGACTGAAGGTCTAAAACTCTTTTGAGGTTGAGGGCTTTGGGTTTCAAATCTGACATGCTTGTTAGAGTGGGCTCAGGGTGAGGTGCTGTTAGTTGTTAGACCTTTCCAAACAGATGAATGGGCTAGCAAATACTTGTTCCACTTAATTATTTTTTCTTGTATGTTCTTTTGCATGCTGCAAAAGTATGTGGTCTAATGAAGGTCTAATGAACAGCTAATTAGTCATGACAAAACAGTTTTTATTTTAAAGATTACGCTCACCCATCATCCTAACCAGCTGTATTGCAAGTCATCATAAAATGGGTGGATGCAAAATTAAAAATATCATTATATATTATGTGTGCTTGTAGCTTCTTAAAAGCCCCCTCGCCCTGAAAAAAAGCCGAAACAACAAATCTTGACAGACAGATTTGGATTTCCCCCTTGTCAAAAAAACTAGAATATCTATTAGGACACTGAATTGACTTCTGTTAAGACTTTTGATAGACTGTGTAGAGTTTGGATCAGCTCTTCCTCCCTTGTGCCTGAAGTGCTGAGCGGACATCTATCCTAGGCCGTGCCATTATAAACAAGGCTGTAATTTCATTCAGTAGCAGTGGAGTTCATAGAGGTGCAGTGAGCTTCATGTTGCTCCAGTAGCCATTTTCTCTAAGATCGTACTTTTTACTTTCATCTGATGGTCCAACCAGGGCAAGTCTCTCATTGGTCCACTTGGATCTTTTACAAAGAAAACCACGCTCCTTAGTGGAGCTTTTTGAGCACAGTCTTTGCAGACCAGGCATGGTGGCAGTACATTTGTGTGAGATGAGCCTTGATTTTCACTCAACATCAAGTGCACATCAGCTCTGCTTTTACACATTGCATGCTTATTGTGTATTAACTGTATTTCTCTAACTTCAACTAATGTGTATCAAGTTAATCTATAATTAAGAGCCACCATGAAATGCCAGAAACACTTTAGAATAATAATGTATAGACTGGAATTGGCAAAAATTGTATAATCGGTCAGTTGCATGCCCTCATCTTGACTTTTGCAACTGCTGTAATAACTTGATAACACTCCAGATTGAGGTTTTTAATATTAAATGAGCTATTCACCCTTTAAAACTTTTTAATTTATTTATTTCAGAATAAAACATTTCCCATGTTTTGTAATTTTACTGACACCAGAATGTTCCAGTGTCACGGTGGCCGCCCTGGCCGCCTCCCCTGTCTCGTTTGTGTGTGGGTGTGTCCATGTGGAGGTGTGGGTGTGTCGCATGAGCGAGAGTAAGTCTGCGTGGTGTTGGTTTCGTGGAGGTTCGTCAGTGTTCGTGAATGTCTGTCGATGTTACTCATGAATGTTCGTTAGTGTTACTCGTTTCACTTGTGTCTCGTTAGGGTGAGTGTGTATAAGCGTGTGCATGTCACTGGGTCTTTGTCGGTCTTTGGTTCGTTGTCGTTGGTGTTCGTCATGGGTAAGCATTTGTTGTCTGTTTGCTAAACCAAAAAATAAACGGTTTTATACTAACGCACGTTAGAGTCCGGCTTCGTCTATTTCAGCTCTCCGGGACTCAACGTGACATCCAGACTGTTGGAATAACAAAAATGACAAACTGCAGCATAATTTTTGAGTTCAGTTTCATTACAGGGCAAAAATGTTGGCATGTTGAAATTCTACCAGTTACATATACTTGAGGCATATACTTTTCATTCATTTTAGATCCTGTTATAAAATTCTATGATATTTTTATGTGTATTAATCAGCCTAATAACTACAGGTCCTATTATGTTTACACCCCATGCAAACATAAACAATTTAAAGCATGTAAATATCTTTTCTTAATTTATTGGAATTTTTCATTGGAAAGGTTACATATGAACCCTAAACAACAACAAAAATCTGTTCCTCACATCTCTTGTGCATAGTTCAAAAAACATGTCATAATGAACTTTCATCACCGGAGATCCAGTTTTTGAGCAAAGGGCTTTGTGTGTGGGAAGCACACCGTTTGCATCACTCCTTCACAATGACATGCTGTATTTAACCTGTCAAAAAATGTCAGCTAGCCACAACGCTCACCATAGCCATCAAGGCTTGTTGAGGTTTTTAGCGAGCTTCAGATTTGCTAAAAAGGTTTAATCTCCTGCAGTCTTTAGAAAGGGACCACTGCTTGTGCTAGCTAGCCTTAGCACACTTCTGTAAGAATAAGCATTTAAAGCCTTTGATACATTTAATATGCTTCCTCCATGCCTCCAGGGACTCAAGCATGTCTTTTATTTTTGGCAGTTGGAAATGTACTGTATCATGCAATGAGTCCGTTTTGCCAAGGGGTCCACCTGCTGTGCTCATGCTACTGATGCACTTTTTCATGCTGTCACTGAAGGAGCCCGATGTGTGCAAACGCCAGCATGTTGTACCCAAAACCTCACATGAATCTGTTGTACAGATTATATATCCCTCCAGTTGTGAGGGATGAAAGAGGTCAACAAAAAGGAATGTCCTCCCTGAGTCTCTCCTCTTTCATTAATCCCCCATAGGTGAGCAGCTGTGGTTTTCCAGTAACATGTGATCTCACCAATCTCATTTTACAACCAACAACTGATCGTTCTCATCACTTGTGAGATTCCAGTTTCAGCTGCTAACAGTATCGCTTGAAAGTGGAATTTCACTAAGCGACGTGACAGAATTGCCTCCAAACATAATATAATGGATGTGCTCAGCAGTGGGCAGAACCAGGACTTCAGCAACAGGGTATGGTTGGCCAATCTTAGCAAGTAAGACAGTAAAGAATTTGAGTTTTGTGCCCACTGATGATTACCTTCTGTGCAAACAAGGGGAAATATTTGGGATACAGAAATCAAAAGGTGTGACATTTCGTGATTAAAGGATCATTTATGTTTTTCTTCTTGTTAGTGCTAGTAATGGAACCTGATTTTTTTTATATTATTATTTTATTTGATTTGATTTTTTATGATGCTTTCACAGCAATATGTTGGAAACAGGAAAAAGGTAAATACGCTACGAATTTAGGAATGTACATTAATGAAAAACTTTATTTATAATATAGTTGTATTATTATTGTGTATTTGTTGTGATGTGAGTTTAATGTATTTTATGTGCTGTTTGTAGAGAAAGGTTAAGGACATGCTTTTAGTTTATTTTCAATTGTAGTTTTTTGTTTGTTTATTTGTTAGTTTTTAATGAATTTGCCTGGTTTTTCTAGCTGAACGGATACACCTGAAACTACACCTGAGATTTTTCATCAGGGCAAGGTTTAGCAATCTGATTGGCAGTACTGTACAGTATTATATGTACAGTAGTGTACAAAATTAAGTGAGTGAAAAAAAAAAAAGAAATACAAAAATGTTGGTAACTTAAATTTTAATTTACTACTTCCTGTATTTATATACCACTATAACACTATCTATCACTCTTGCTTTGGGGTGCGTGATTATACCACAACTGTAGTTTGTGTTTCTTTCTTTGTTATTGTATATTTCACCAGTCTTAAATGATTGAATTGACTGAGTCTTGTATTTTGACTTATTGATGGGGGTAGCTGTTCATTTGTGAGCTAGAGGGGACCTATGTTCATGGACTTTGTTTTCATGTTTGCTGTATTCCTATTCCAGAAAGTCTTAGTGTACATTTGGGTCATTGAGCAGGGTGATGGTTGTGCACTGTACCTCTTGCCTTGGTTTTGCTTTTTTTGTTAGAAATATTTAATTTTTGTGTTTATTTTGGGAGTTGATTTTGGACTTTTATTAGCTGATTATTTGTGTTTTAGGAGAGTGCAGTTAGCCACCCATTTACCTGTTGGGATTTAATATTTGCTGGCTTGTTTAGTGTGTATATTAAACGATACTCTACATTGCACATACACAACATTGTCCTCTTTTCTTGTATGTTTATATGGTAATTAGAGCTGTTTGTAGTTAAAATTTACTGTAATATCCAACCAGCATTAATCAGTTGTAATGTACATATGATAACAAGTACATTACTTTTGACTGCTGTAAATGAAAGTCCTATTAAAGATGTATTTTGTTTCTGTACAAGAGGTATGCCTGACTAACAAGTTTGTGTGACAGCTGCAGGGAGGGAGCAATACATCAGTGTGAAAAGGGAGGTTCTTTATTTTCTGTAGTATAAAAACGGAAAAAGCACAGCAGAGAGCTGGCACAAGGTTATAAAAGAAAACAAAATGTTCTGGCAGTAAAGGCTCGAGGCACATAGACAGTGGCCAGATAGCAAAGTTTGAAATTGGTAGTTTGCGGTTGGTAGTTTGCCATGGCATCAGAATACTGGAGTTAAGAAGTATTTCACAGCACTGGACGCAGGTTTCTGTGGGCTTAAATACAAGGATAAACAAAAGACGCAAAAAGGGCACAGGTGCAGGTAATCAGTACTCAGATCATTCAGATTGGGTCGGATGCAATGTGTGTGTGTATATGTGTATAAGTGGGCTTGTCCCCCGCCCCCTCCTTCCAAAAAAAAAAGCCCACTGGCTTTTGATTGTGCAGCTTGCCAGGCCAACTGAGTCATAACAGAGTCATAATCGTCAGCAATAGAGTCATAAAGAAGATGCAGGATGAGGCAGGTAAGTTGGAGAGGCAGATGTGACCCTGGATTTGGAGAGGTAGATGTGACCCTGGATTAGAGCCTCCTGGATTTAACGCTCCATTATCTGCTCCTTCTCTTTTGAAAGCAGATAAAGCCTGTAATCTAGGGAGGACAGTTTCCTCCTTTAGGTTGATAGCACAGTCGTAGGCCTGGTGAGGAAGGAACAGTGCTTCTCTTCCAGGAGGCAGTATTAGGTGATGGTGAGATGGTTGACATCATTCGAGGATGTCAATCTTTCTTGCAGAGAGGCTCTGCCCATTCTAGTGTATATTTCACTGTTGAGTCCTTGCTGTAGCAAGGCTTGACTGCACACCCTACCCCTTCACACAGCTGGTGAGGTGGCCAACCACAGACCAGAGCTCACTGAATTCTTGCTGTTCATCTGGGAGTGGTCATCCTGAGACCAGTGATCTGGATCGCTAGCAACTCCAGTCCTGACCACTCACTGTGCTCCCCTCTTGAGACTGCTCATTCTGTGATCATGGCAGGGAGCAAGTCAGACATGAATGCAGAAAGGGAGGTTCTTTATTTGACATTATTTAAAAAACAGAAAAAGCACAGCAGTGATGTGTCACAACATTATAAAACAAGTCAAAAAGGAAAGTGCTGGCAATAAAAGCTCGAGGCATAAAATACCAGCATGGTAGTGAAGCTCATAGTTGGCACTCAGAGCATCAGCAAGGGAGTTGAGAGGTAATGCACAGCTTGGACTCGGGTTTCAGTCTGCTTACATAGAAGAAGAAACAAAAGAGGCAAACAAGACGCAGGTGCTTGAATCAGTATTCAGGTGATTGGGATTGGGGTGGTTGCAATGCCTGTATGTGTGTGTGTGTGTGGGTGTGTCTCTCAGGCTGGGTGCCTGGCACACCATGACAGCCTGCAGCATACATGCCACTTTTGTTTTGTCAACTGTGGTTGCATTTGGAATACTACTGAGCTGCACTTTGGAATCCAAACAGTAATTTAAGGCCACAAGGGCGGTGGGTGGTATCCAGAAGGAGCTACCTCAATATACACTGCATGGCACCCCATTCTCAGCATAACTCTTGCAAACAGCTGTTTTGTTCTTTAAGAATTAAAGCTATGTGAGTGTCTCTTGGTATCAAAAGACAGCAGAAACTGAAACAAACACGAGCATGAAACTTCTTAACCACTTTATTATGTGCACATAATTCAAATCCAAAAGTTGATGCTCTATAACTGGCATAATGGTTTATTTGAAATTAGATGACGTTATAATTTTTTTTCTCTAAAATCTGAACTGATTGCTGTGTTCCTCTAAGCTCTCAGTTTGTGTGCTCATTTGAATATGCCGCTACATGCTGGTTTTCCTCAAGTCAACTTTAGGTTAGCGGCATTGAGAAGGTTCTGCTCATGTACATCCTGGGATATGGAGGTGATGGATGAATGGATGGATGGATGCATAAAATTTGGGACTGCTCTGTTAGTTGGGGAGGAATTCCAGGAGCCCCAGTGCAGGTCCACTGTGTTCCTCTAAAAGCATCAACTGTCCAAAGCAATGAAGGGCCTCTTAGGATTCATCGCTCTCCTCTCACCCATAAGCTGCAGACCATGACTTCGGTCTTCTATAAGAGAAAAACTAATGCTGAGTAACAGATGACTAAAGGGCAGAATTGGGTTAAGCTTATTGACTGCTGGTTACAGTTATCCAGTGGTTTTGGCACTTGCCAATGGTGCCAATGGAGGAACCAGTTTATTTACTCTTCACACATCCATGCTACTTTACAACAACAAAAAAAAACAGTGCTCCAACTGTAGACAAAATCAAAGCAATTTTGACAGTTTTGAATTTTGACAGGTTCATACATTTTATACATATATAAGATATACCAAGCTCAATACTTGCAGGATAACACCATTGTGGTCCTGTTAAGCCTTTTCCCTTTGTGATTATAAACTTTTTTTTAAGGAATGTTTAAATAAATAGTGTGCTGATGAGATGAGAGGGTTAAAATACTAAACTCAGGCTTCATATTAAAGGTCAGCAATGTGACTGACCTATGCGTCTTCTACCTGGTTCTCTAATGTAGGCCGATGGGTACAGTTATGTTGTTATTTTTTGCTCTGAAACGCCTCCAACACAACTCCGTCAATATTCCTCATTTCCACAGTGTAGCATAGGTTCATTCTATTTTCCCCTTAAATCTCAGTGTCTTTTGGGACATGTTTCTCAGATAAACCACAAACCATACTGTGGAATTTTGGCAAGTGGAGTTCAGAAGGGCTACAACAGACTTTCTCTTATTTTCCATGAAGCTCATGTTCTATTTGCTCGTAATTAGCCATCAATGACTAAATAGCCAGTAGCCAAACAAGCACTTACAGTCAAAAGAAATACCTGGGCATAAGTCCTAAGTTTCATGTTGCCCAAGTGAAATAGTCACAGCCCATTTCTCACAGAGATGTTAAAACAAGGATGGGAAGATTTACCTCATATGTTAAATATTGCATCTGTGATCATACTTTTAGAATTCCCCTCATATTGAATAGACATTTTGTGTGTATGAATGATTTTTATAAATAGTTACAAATTTATGTTTTTCTGGTTGTATGTTGCTAGGGCCTGGAGTTGTGTGGATATAGGCCAGTTAAAATACAGATGTATGACTATGAGCATAATTCCACTCAGCTGGAATTTACATTTGGAAGCCTGTTGGCAGACCTGTTGCTTCCAGCTTGGACGGGAAATTGAAGCAGACTGGAACTTAATGGGAAAAGTGAAACGGTTAACATTTATGGGCCTCTCACAAAAGTCACCGAACTTTCTGGCATAATTCTAGGCCCTTAAGCTAATCATGAGCTGCCATAGGGGTTTTGGCTTTTGGAAATGAAATAATCAGTCTGCCCCTCCTCCCACTGAAAGAATATAACTGATCAGAACACACAAAACAGAGTCCTATCAAAACACTTTGTAGATCCTAACCCTAACCCTAACCCTGCAGCTTTTTATATTTGTGCATTCTTATTGTTATCTGTGTATACAGACTGTATGCATGTAGCTGAATGATGATTTAAGGCTGTTCTTTCTAGTTATTTCTTGAAAAGCATTTTAAAATCTAAATTGCTTTATTGGTCATGTTCAAGACATTTCAACTTCTATTATACATTTCATGTTGTTCATGTTATAAGTATTTTTTGTGACAAAAGAACAGTGAAATTATAAAGAATAAAGATTGTTTTACATTATTAAATTACAAAATCTAATTAGAATGTCTTGTTTAGCATTCTAATCGTATAATGCAAACTGTGCTGACCCTTGGGTATATTGGTGTACTGTACTGTAATTGATTGAAATTCTGTGTGCAAGACACTTTTGCAGTGACCTAAACATCATCGGTAATTGGCAAACTTTTCTTGTTTTATTGGATGTGGTGTACAGAAACTGATTTGCATGTATAGTGATTCGGTGAATTAATTTGAAATCTTTTCAGAAAGATAAATGCCCATGTCCAAGTTTTCCCATAGATGCTTTTAAATTACTGATTTCTTTTTTATTTTAGAATTGTGATGCTCATAAACAAGACTGCAAACCGACAAGATTCTTCCTTACCAGATGACTTATTCAATCACAAATTTTATGTTTAATGTGTCTGTGATGAATATCAGCAAGTCAAGTGACTAATAGCTAAACTGCTAATAGACTGTAATATGTTCATGCACTCAGTCATTTTATATATATATATATATATGTGTGTGTGTGTGTGTGTGTGTGTGAAACTAAATAAAGAGGTGAAGGCAATCAAAATATTCAGTGCTGTTTTGTTCCCATTTGTGTTCAGTCTGTTTCATTCTCATTAACATCTAAAAGCCACTGTGCGGGCAGACAGTGGATCTGCTCTTAACTATGACTAACAGCAAAGTCCTTGTGTTCCTGTCAGTACTGCCAATTCTCAGATTGTGCACAGTCTGCTCTGAAAAAATTATGATGGCTTCTATCATGCCAGTTTATATGTAATGGTAGATGTGTTTCCTTAAAGAAAGGGTTAATGTCTTAAACCTGAATTCCAAAATGTTCCAGTTATAGCTCAACCAGTTTGTCCTTGTTTATAGTAAGTCCACACACAATCACATACTCAATAAACTATTTTTTTTTACAATAAAGTGCAAAAGGGAAGTGTGTCAAAATAAATGCTTTGCTGTATCCACACCCTGCAATTTATCAGTGTGTAAAGAATGCTTTCTTTTTTCATTATACAATGGAATCTTTTTATATCCTCCATGGAATCATTTCAACTTTGCCTGACTCATCCACTTTGAGAGCTTCGACAAAATGTATACATCTGAACAGGAAATGCTGCTGGTATACACATCTTAGAAATGTATTGTGCTGTATGAAAGTAGTGTATTTTACCTTTGTCCTTATTAATTAGAAAAATAGCATGTTCCTCTCACAATGGAGCAGTCTTGCCTGTTTGTGCCTTAAATATTAAAAGTGACATTTTGGCATGAGGGACACCCGGATGATCTCCATCTATCACAGGAAACAGACGATGCTCTGGGACTATGCGGCTGAATAAGAAAGAATGGCCCTGTCCTGACCCTGTCTCTTTTATTAGTCTGACATGTTTATCTCCAGAGGATAGGAGGTGGAGCAGGGGCACCACGGGCCAAACAGAAGACCGGTGCAACTGTGTATCAGGAGGAAAGCGGAAACTGCCTCCCTCCATGTTCAAAATAAAACACTTAAGCGCTAGCTGATTTTTTATTTTCCGTTGATCATTGAGTTGTTGTCTAGACTCATTAAAAATGTCTTGTAAGAGTTTCCTTTTGTCGCATATTCCAGCGAGGTAGAAGGGAGCATACGAACATAAAACCTGTAGTACTGAGAGGAGGGAACACATTATTGGAAAAGCCGAAGACTGGATAAACTGGACCGTTGTGACACTGTGTGACTCTGTACAATTCAAAACTGAGCTCTATTTAAAATTTAACCCTACATGTTTTTAACACCATGCCATGAGGACAGTGGCAACAGCTGAGAAACTTTAGGTTAGGTTAAACTCTAGGTTAGGTTAAATGTATTATATACTACTTTACAAACACAAGCCAATACAAGGTATTTTATAGATAAAGGATAATATAAAAGATGTTTTAGAGCAAAGCGATGTCAAACTTGTTCTTCCCCAATAAAAAAGTTTTACCCACCTGTAGTTTCAGGCAATTGGCAGCAAATGATGAGCTTTTAAAAACACCTCACACAAATCGAATGTGCTGCCTGAACAGATGGAAACATTGCATCGTTTTTTCTCATTTGCCAGCACTCCACTACAGTGACCTGACCGCTCTGAGCCCATCCTGTCACCTGGCACAAACAAACAAACACAGCCTCAAACACATGGATACGAATAGACCCAAAATAACCATGTAATCATTTGTTTTTATACATGCACATATGTAACATGGACTCAAAACACACTGTCAGTGTCCCTGTTTTTTGTACACACACACAGACAGCTGAGTCAGTGAGACAGCAGGCTTCAATGGCAGCTAATGTGAGATTTCTGCAGTCACTCGCACATGTGTTGGGACGGGACTGTTGAATGACATCATTGCTGGGAGATGGTGCATGTGGGATGGTGTTTTTTTAACCCAGACATACTGCCCTGTTCCCTAAATACTGTTTTAGATCTCACAATTAAGTTTACTTTACTGCTGCTGTTTGTTGGTTGGACAATGGAGGGACTTAATAAGACCCGACACAGATTTTAAGTTGGATGTGATTTTCTATGACATGATTGTTTTTTTGCCACTGAATAAAAGGATTTGTTCTACGGAAACAGTCTGTTGACAATTAACATAAAATGCTTGTCCTGTTGAAGTTGTACCTTGTACAAAATGACTATGATCACAAAGGATGAAAGGAAAAGAAAAAAAAAAACAGACTCAAGCATACATTTTTCCAGTTTTCTGTGGCAAAGCATTTTTATTTATTTATTTTTTGCCTAGTCTTTGTTCTCTGGAAACACACTTTCATCTTTATCTCAGTAAACGACTGCCTCTAACTACATCACTCACACCAGCCATGACAGGGTCACACAGAGGTCTGCTAATCATCATCTTAAACCATGGCTCTGAAATATTTGACAGTGAAAGTGGAGACCAGGCTTTTAATCGAGTGATTTTAGGAGCAGTTGTTGTTTAAACGACATGTGACTGGTATGTGAGAGAAGAAGGGCTTTGAGACCAGGACAATCGGGGTGCGTGGTGAGCAGCTGATGATGAAGACCAAACTTCATTTGAGCTTCATGTCAAATGTAAAGTAAAAAGTAGGTGCTGATACATATGAGTTGGTAATCATTTGGTACTGCCAGGTATTGACAAATGTGACTTTGCAGGGAGAAAAAGAACAATGTTTGTGGCTACTATAGCTGTAACATCTGTAGATGCAACATCCTGGTTAGGGCTTGGGATTAATGAATTGTTAACAAAGTGTTATGAATTACAGTCAAAAGTACAAAAAAGAAATATAAAGGATGACACACACATATATATTTTTATTCTGTGTCCTTCATGCTGAAAGAATGTTTGGATTTTTTATGTTTGTTTTGTCTAGTCAGAAGGGCGTTGCTGTAGGTTGAGTACACTGAAACGCCTGTCAGACTGCAGTGCTTTCCAATGATAAACACACACACATGATCATCACACGAGTCAGGATACTCTTTGTTGTATTAATTTTTATCTGCATTAATGTTTTACTGTAATATTTTAATCATATGTGGTGTTTAATATGCTAATAAATATTTAATGCTGAGATATTTATCTTATTACTGCTTTCTTGCCTAAGACTTTTGCCTAGTACACATATATTTTATATTTATGTATTTATGTTTAGATTTTGCCTGTAATTTTGTGAAGAATAAACCAGTAGTTTGAGGTTGAATGGCAGTCTGTGTTCAGATTTGAACATCACACTACCTCCTGGTGAGCTCTAGATCACCTGCAGTGAGGCTTTGACCTTAGATTTCCTCTCCATGCTGGGTGAGACAGGATGTCATTAATTTTGTCTCAGAGAGAACAAAGGTTAAAAGTTCTCACACAAAATGACTTCTGTGTAACCCACAAGCAGGACCAGCATACAACTGAAGGAGGGTCGGCATCTCATGACCTCCCCTTGCCCAACACCCCGCCTTCCCTTTTCTTCCAGAGAACCAATGAGGAACACCTCAAGTTACTCTGGCCCTATTAAACTGGATCTTCCCCCATTCTGTTCATGCTTCAGGCAGTAGATTGATCGATTGCAGTTGGCAGATTGTGGCTCCCTTCCCTCAACTGGGTGTCATGTAACTATGACAGGATTGCTGTCCTTAACCAGGCCACAGAGATGCCCCACTGCCACAGTTTAGAAATGTTTCTCAGCTAGCTGGGACTTTAGCCTAAGTCTCTGGGGCTTTACTCTGGGCCTCAGAGGGATGGAGGTGGTGCATCCCTGGGGAGAGAGCCCTTAGAGCAGAGCCCTCAGCAGGGTTGCCATGTTCTCCCTCCTATAAGACAATGCCATGGTTCATATGATTCACATATGCCTGGCCAACTGGTCTTCATTAAAGGAAACTGAGAGTGACTGGTAGAATGGAGGCCTGAACTTCTGTGCGGCAGTGCAGTTGTGCATGTGCAACATGTGTCAAAGAATTATGAGTACAAGTGCTCTGCTTTGTGTGTGTGTGCATGTGTGTGTGTGTGTTGTGTCATAAAAAAATAAATCTTAGGCACGTATTTATCAAGTGTCATAGAAAATGATCATAATGAAACCTTATAGAGACAGTCTTACACATTTGAAATCATACAGCCCAATACATGTGAAACCGTTTAAAGGCCTGGGACATATAAACAATTTGTTGAACTGTAAACATGGTTTGAATTTGGGTTTGAGGATGATAGCTTTCTTCTTGTTGATACCAGTGATATGCTGAGCTGCACCAACAGATTCTACTACTTAGCATTTGCATTAGCTCAAAGAATAATTAGCAGGTCTGCTCAGAGGAGTGGCCAGTAATCTGAATGGAGAGGCTCAGCTCATGAATTTCTAGGCTTATAGCCTTCTTGTGAGATCCAAAACAATTTTGAATCCCCTCTGCAGTTGCTCATTGCTTGTCACTGTGTATTTATATACCATTCTTGTTCAATTAATGAACAGAATCCTTGTTCCATGCCCTTGGTGATAGTCCTGATGACTTGTTTTCTAAACAAAGCTGGAAAGACCTGGGGAAATCCAACAGTTTCCAGGTGATGGGCTTTCAAGCTTTTTCATATTGGCAGCGTATTTTGATGAATTGATTTCCCATAGGATCTTGACAGATCACATTCATTTTAATTTACAACCATTTCACACAGACACTCCTAACACAGTTATCAAAAAAATACAATGCAGTCATCTCGGCATGGGTTTGCAACTTTGGCCTGCAAAGCTGTCGGGAGCTCTGTCCATGATATCCAGCAGACAGCACCATGAGAAGTTAACGATAGCGTGAGCTTGCAAGTCCCCAGATTGTTATCTTGGAGCTAATTGCATCCCAGTCTGTCTCCTTCTGCATACCAGGTTGGTTCTGAAGAATTTGAAAGCTCTGCTACTTCACCCCATCACATCCTGGAGTTCTGAAGAATTTGAAAGCTCTGCTACTTAACCCCTTCATATCCTGGTGTGTCGACTGCCTGATGCAGTCACTTACTCAATGTATTAATTACATCTTGATCTGGCCAGGCAATCGGAAAGGCACAACAGGCTGAACACACCAGTTTGCTCCATCTGTGCTCCAGTGCCACAGGCGTACTGGAGAGATCCAAATGATACTGCAATGATTCGATGGGCCTGGAACTTAGGTGGGGGGTGGGCTGTGCTAGAGCAAAGACTTTTACACATTCTCTGACAGTTATAGCAAGCTCTTGTGAAACTTTTTTGAGATAAAACAAAAATAATTATGTAAAACAGTTGCTAAGACAGTTGACCTCAGAATTTGCCAACTTCCAGTTTAAAGTGGCAAAACTTGTTTAAATTATTTATTCTTTTTTTCAGCCCTCACCAGGGCATAGCTATAGTCAGGCAGACTAGTCTGAGCAAGGATAATTGTATAGAGAAACAGATCAGAATAACCTAATTTATTACTGTGCTTCTAGGTGAGATGCTAACTCTCTCTGGTATCAGACTGATCTTAATATATTTAACTTGTTTAAATTGGTTTCATTTTTACTGCACAGGTTCAACACAGTATGGCTTTTATAGTGTGCTTAGCAAAACCTCATCAAAGGCCAGAACTGCTATGCCTTACACCAGTGTTTGCCAAACCAGTCCTCAGGGATGCCAAAGGGTATGCATTTTTGCTCTATTCCAGCATAACTGTACCAGGTGTTCAGTATCTTTGATTGCTTTGCTCAGGTCTTTTGGGAGCTGGTATGAAGCAAAAATGTTGACCATCTGGGTATTCCTTAGGATTTGATTGGGAAACAGTGCCTTGCACAATATCTTAGTCCAGAAGACTCAGCCATTAATGAAAAGTAGTATTAACTGATTGTTTGTGAGGTGCCAGGTGGTGGGGTTTGTGGTTTGGGGTTTATACTGTGTAAACATATATACATCAGCCTACTTATCTGTTGAAAAAATGATTCCAATACTTACAGTCTAAGAAGGATTCAGTGCTGTTTCAAATTTATCTCAGCAGCAAAACAGATGGCCAAATGTAACATGTCATAAATTACAATGACATTCTTCAGCTGAAGCTGATTAGTGAGTTTGAATTAATGCTCCATTTTCCAGCGGTGCCTAATAGCACAGCCTGGACTGTATTCTTAACTCCCCCTCCCCATCCCCTCCCAACCCCACCCAAGACACACACAGCTTTTCCTTCAAAGCGGTCTTTTAAAGTAAGGCCTTATTCTGAACAATAAAAAGTCATCAAAAAGTAAAAACACTGTCACATTCCGAACATTACACTAGCTGTGATGTATAATGTTGCAGTATCCATGTTATCGAAGAGACATTCTTTAATTAGGCAAATTTTTTTCACTCAATTAAGTAATTAAGTAATTGCTTTCAGATTATCTACAGTGGACTAATGAAATAAAAATCTGTTGCATGCCATTTACAATCTGATTTGCTTCACTCTCTTTCTTTTTCTCTCACTCTCCCTGATCAAAGGTTTAAGAGCCAGCACTGCATCTGTCAGAGAGTTCTAGAATTGAGGTTGATGGGTTTCAAACAACTATGATTGATATAAAATCTCGTGGAGAGAGGAGAGAGAACTCTTCTCTCTGGGTGGTTGGGTTTGAGTTTGCCTAAACTGTGGCTGGTTCTGCCTGTGCGTTGGAAACCAGAATAGCAGATCCAATTCACCATCTTTGAAATGTATCTATTTCTACCTCTCGCTTATTCATTCACCCAATCGATCACTTACTAAAGAAAAATAATTTCATAGTTGTGGTAAACAATTAGCTTTCTAAATTGTAATACTCATCCTTCAAAGATGTCTATAAATAAACAATAATGGATTTAACAAATGCATATTCATATACTCTGAAACTGTCTATCATTTTACAAAATTGCTTCTAGCCAGAACAGCAAATGAGCAAATTATGACTCTGAATTGTTTTAATATGCCAGTTAAATCTACTATTCAAGAATCTCCCAGTTCTTGTAACAAATGTTCAACGCGATAATATTCAGAAGACAAAATAAAAACAAGCATGAATACTGCAGGAATGAAGATAATTAACTCATTAATTCCTTAATTTCCTTATTCAGTCATTCACCAGGTTCTATGGGATATCATCTACATCATTGCTAAGAAAATAAACATGCATCAACAAGGCTAGAGCTGCTCGTGTAATAAGGGTACAACATTATGGAAGCAAGTGTAAATTTCACATTACTGGTGCAGGGTCAGTTTCTGCAGGGGGGACACAGAGGACCTGCCCTGCCAGACGCCTCGAGTGGAGGCTCCTCTACTTCAGAATGAAGAGCTGTAGCCTGATTGAGATCTGATCATGCTGCAGCCTGTTTGCACTGCCACTGTCTGATTACACGAGATATAGCAGGAGCACGATCTGGTCAAAATAGATCAAACAATGATTATGCAACGTTTGCATTTTATACGGTAAAAGAATGTGAGCTTGGGAGCTGGGATGCCAAACCTAATCAAACATCTATAATTGCCCTGCACAGTCCTGCCTTGATGCGGACAGTGGCTAGACACAGAAGGCAGTGGAATGCCAAATGTAGATGGTACCACTGAGATACAGATTGAAGAGGGGAAAAAAAGCAAATCCCGTAACAATATGCCTCTACAGGACAAATTATGAGGTTTATAGAGAGAAATCATAACTGCCTTGCTTATCTGGGAAAAGGTAACATTTTACTAAAATGTCCCCCAGCACTGATCTGCCTTGGACATGGGGCCGGCCTGTGTTATCTGTGTATGGTACCGGTGCATAGAGGTGTCAGTATGTCAGGATGATTCGTCATCTCAGGGGGGAAACCCAGACGCTCATCTGTGCTCATGGGGTATGTGGCATTTTTAAAGATAAGATCGTTATGGCACAATACAATTCTTCATTCATCGCTGCTGTTATCGGCCACTGGAGGAAGGCAATCAGAATGGATTGTAACCTCTGGCAATGAACTCTTATTGCGAATCCTCACCAGGGGAGGATTCTAGGCATGTTTTTAAAAATGTTGTTGCAGATGGTCCTGGTTTTCTTTAGAATTGTGTGTGTGTGTGTGTGTGTGTGTGTGTGTGTGTGTGTGTGTGTGTGTGTGTGTGTGTGTGTGTGTGTGTG
>JAOXYF010000018.1:16434763-16464861 GCA_028565775.1 Sternarchorhynchus goeldii | reverse complement strand
TGTGTGTGTGTGTGTGTGTTTGTGTGTGTGTGTGTGTGTGTGTGTGTGTGTGTGTGTGTGTGTGTGTGTGTGTGAGTGTTTGAGAGAGAGAGAGAGCAGTAATATGACGGTTGGTTGTTTTGGTAAAGTATTCTCACTTTCCAGTTTCTCCTTTTCGTTTTTCTCCTCTTTTATCTCACGTTATTTTTCTGTTCACCTCATTAGGAGAAGCCTCAAGTGTCTCTCAGTTCACAAACACACAGCACACAAACGCACACACACACAGCACACGGTGTACAAATACACATATGCAAACACACACACACACACACACTCACAAACATTAGCAAATACACAAATGTATACATGCACATAGCACACACAGTACACACACACACACACACACACACACACACAGTAGCTCTGTGTTAGGGTTGAAGAAGCTATCCTTTAAGGCTTGGTAACATGCACTATGTGTGTAATAAACTACATGTAAATGCATATGGAAAAATGAAAGTTGATCAGTAATTTATGTACAACAAATTCGTCCTTTTAGCGACGAAGAAAATGACTGCATTCAATCTTTTTGTTTCGCATGTACTACAAACAAAAAAAAATTATTAGGATCGTTTCATTGTTTTTATTAGAATAATAGTATTATTAGTTTTAGACTGAGGTGAGTTAAGTATGTTGAGATGCGTTATTGCTTTTTCGAAATAAACTGATATAGGTAATTATGATAGTGTGTGTGTGTGTGTGTGTGTGTGTGCAGAACTCATTTTGGGACTCTGTGTGTGCGCTTTTGCATGTGTGCGTGTATGTATAGACCTAGTTTTAGGACTCTGCATGTGTCTTTTTGTGCATGTGTTTGTGTGTGTGTATGTGTGTGTGTACTATGTTTAGGTGTGTGCGTGTATGTGTGTGTGTCTCAAGATTAAATGAGTTCGAGCTCAGCAGGTTGATGCCTCTCCAAGATATGCTGCCATGTCCTTCTCTGAGACAACCCTTCACCCAATGGATTATTAATGCCATAATCAGCCATGGGATTAATTTTAATGAGCTGATTAATCAGCAAATAATCCAGCAGGATGGACAGATCATACCAGCGGGACCCACGCCTGTCTCTCCTCTTCCCTGTTTCCCTCCATTATTTCTCCCTCTCTCTGTCTCCTCCTTCCTCTTCCACTCTGTCCTTCTCTCTCTCTCTCTCTCTCTCTCTCTCTCTCTTTTTCTGTCTCTTTCTCTCTCTCTCTTTTTACATGTTCATATTTTTCTCCAGTCTGTTTTCTTTCTTTCTTGGCTCCGAATAGACTTCTTATATAATACAGAAAAAACATTCACACACACACACACACACACACACACACACAGTAACATCTACAGTGTCTGTCTTGTGTCATCCTGCCTGGTTGATGGTCAGCTCTGGTGTGCTGAGACTGACCATGTATGTCTTGGAGAAACAGATCATTTTTGGAGAAACAGATCAATTCGAGGTCATAGGGAGAGATGACTTGGAATATTCCGGAGTATTCCAGACTGTTATAGAAGAGCTTTTGCCCAGTCTGGAAACTCTGTTGTGTGGAGCTGCAGGCTTTGGTTCATGCTTGCCCCAGTATCATCTTTCTTGGGACTTGATTTGTGATCCCTGCAAGCGTTGCTTCTTCTCCAGCTGGTCGCCAAACTGCTGGTGGTTTACAGTTTTGTGATGTTATAGAAAATCCTCATCTCCCTGACTTTGTCCATGCTGATGGCTTTGCCTGGAAGCTGAAAGTGTAGTGAATGTGCTGTTGTTGAGAGGCCAAGAATGAGCCAGTGAGAATTAGCACAATGTTCCGTTACAGTTTGACTCTTTGATACGCTATGACTCTTTGATTTCAAGCATTATTTGAATGCAGAGTATTAACTTGATCTGATTGATTCAATATGATTCACCTTCTGCAGTGGCGGAAATGTCACACTGTTTTTGTAGAAGCGGTTTGTTTGTTTGTTTGTTTGTTTGTTTGTCTGTCTGTCTGTCACATTTTCCAGGGTTAGGCTTGTTTTCCACTGGGCTCAGGATGGTGAAGGAAGAGCTACTGGGAGGTGTCATGGTTACAGGGATGGAATGACAGACTGTCACACTTTGAGTGCTGGCAGACATGTGAAGCACGCAGGAGATGAGCAAAGACATGCATAGCTACAGCCCTACACACACACATACACACACACACACACACACAGACACAGACCTACACACAACACATACACATACACACACACACACCTACACACAACACATACACACACAGACAAACACACGTACACACACACACATACACACACCAAACAAATGCATGCACACATGCACATGCATGCACACTTGTGTGCCCCACACACATGCACATGCACGTGCACACGCTCAGACGCCACAGTTCACCCAAACTTATTCCATTGAAAATTGCATTGCAGCTCAGTTCAGTATAACTAGGCTTCATCATTAAGCTGCAGGTTATAATTACCAAGATGATATAAAAGTATATCATTCCTTACCAGTATGAGGAATAATCGACCCTCCAACATGTACTGTGTGATTACATTTGCAGGCACTCAGTGGTTGCAGGTCAAGAGTACAATCAATTGGGTTCTTACCATCCTAATTATAAACGATGAAGTAACAAAGAAGTAAAGAATTCCACTCTGTTATGAACAATGTAAGCTAATGATCTGCGCTGGTCTTTAATTTCCTATTGTAGCTGTACTGATCTGATGTATTTGGCCGTCTGCCTCTGGGCGGATGGCAGTGCGCAGCCCTGACATGCTGCTCCCACCCCGAGTTTAAAGACTCGTGTGTAACCAGTATAATGGCTGGTTTGTTTTTTCTTTCGTCTAATTCCTTGTTAACTTGGTCCTGGGTTAAGCTTACCTGGGTTACACTGGGCCAGAGACCTCAGGAACAAAACGCTTCGCGATTGGTCAGCAGTGTGTCGGGCTCTGCGATTGGTCAGTAGTCTGTTGGGCTCCGCGACTGGCTGACAGTGTGTCGGGCTCTGCGATTGGTCAGTAGTCTGTTGGGCTCCGCGATTGGTCAGCGGTGCGTCTGAGGCCATGAAACTCGGTGGCCGAGGAGGAAGTGAAGGGGACGGCGATGGTTTAGTTTCACTTCGCTTTCAATTAACTGGCTGTCATAAAGCTCCAGCTGGGAGGGCAGCTTTAATTGCCTTGACCCGCCTGGCGTGTGTGCGAGGGCTGGGGCGGTGCTGACCGGACCTGCCACCTTCTCTCCATGCTCCACGAGTGCATGACAAGGAACAAAACGCACCTGTCAACACTCCCGGAGACAACTGTCCCGCCTCGTTTACAGCCCTCCATTTAAGGACTCTAAAAGAGGGCATCGGTTGTTCTTGAGCCAGCCACTCTCTTGACGCAAACGCCTGCTTTGTCCCACACCAGCGAGTCTTTACTGTCATGCTTTGTTTATTCTCCACTCAGGCTGGCAAGGGATGAAAACAGGCCGGCGCTGTGATTTCCTGCCTGGTGGCTTTTGCCTGGCTGTCGGACCTTTTTGAAGTCTCCGTAACTGAACGTCCAGGGTCCTGGAGAAACCCTAACCCCACGTTACCTTAGGAACTGCACATCCTGGAGAAACCCTAACCCCACGTTACCTTAGGAACTGCACATCCTGGAGAAACCCTAACCCCACGTTACCTTAGGAACTGCTCGTCCTGGACACCGTTTCTATTCAGGAAATCAAAACTGCTTCAGCTGAGCACCATGTTCTGCCTAATGTTTTACAACACTGTGCAGTGTCTTCCCAAATAGACAAATCTCCTTGAATTTACCTTATTATCTCTAGAATCTGAACACGTACTCCGGTGTAGCAGAGAAAAGATCTTCCTCTCTGTGTGTCCTGCCCTTCTATTAAAAACATCCATGACTTGAAACGTCTGTAACCGAGAGTCTTTCACGGCCATGTCTGGCTCTTTGTGATATCTTTGTCTCAAAGGCTGTAGAGTGTGTGTGAGTTCACTACTGGTCTGACGAATACGTGGATGCCCTCCACCTACTGATCGCACGTGAGATATCGCCTGCCATGGTAGAAGGAAAGCCCTTTATAGTTTAGAAAGCATGACCAGCGCCATACGTTTATATAACAGACTCACTGCAATGCCCTGCACAAACACAGTCTTTAATCATTCTCAGGCATTTCAATGGGGGGGGGGGTATTTTAAATTGCTTATGAACTCACTCAGGGTCTCAGGACATTCTTTCAGATGCAGTTGAAGAATGCTCCTTTTCTAAGCCATTGTTTTTTGAAGATTAATAGTAGACCTACGCTGTGGGAAGAAAGAGGGCACTGAGATTATCAGTGCGGCCATGTGTACATTCCAGTCTATAGTGTCGTTCTATAGTCTATAGTGTCAGTAAATGGTTTCTCTCTCTCTCTCTCGCTCTCTCTCTCGCTTTCTCGCTCTCTCTCTTTCTCTCTCTTTTTCTCTGTTTACACACAGGTCTCTCACTCATGATTTTTTTCTCTCTCTCTCTCTCTGTTCAAACACAGGTCTCTCTCTCACGATTTCTCTCTCTTTCTCTCTTTCTCTCTCTCTCTGTTCACACACAGTTCTCTCACTCACGATTTCTCTCTCTCTCTCTCTCTCTCTGTTCACACAAATGTCTCTCAGTCACAATTTCTCTCTCTCTCTCTCTCTCTCTCTCTCTCTCGCTGAATGATGCTTTTTTGGAAAAAAAAAAAAAACGGTCTGTGATTGAACCAGTACCAAAAAGTAACAAAAAGTTATAAACAACAGCTCATCATCCCTAAACAGCAGGTCACAAGCAAATTAAACCTTGTGCTCATATTACATTTATTTTCTGTTAATGTTAAACTAAAAAATTGTCAAGTAAAAAAAAAATTATACTGCTTGAAAATAATTGCTAGCTTTGTTTCAGTGGTTCTTCTTTCGATTTTTTTCTGACTTAATTCATGCTCTCACCTCTACTTCAATCCCCTGCTCCAAACCATTTGGGGTGGAATTTCTCCTTGTTATTCAGATAGCATAAAAAATCAAGATTAAATAGGATAGGTCCAAGGCAAGTCAAGTGAAATATATTTTATAGCATTTTTTACAACAGCTGTTGTCACAAAGCAACTTTACAGATGTCCGAGACCAAGCCACCAGTGAGCCAAGGGTGACAGTGGCAAGGAAACACTCCTTGAGAGCATGAGGAAGAAACCTTGAAAGAAACAAAGACTCAAGGGGGGGGGAGATCCTCTTCTGGCCAACACTGGGCATCACAATAACAGTACAAGCACTGAAGAACAAAATAAGTAATGAAAGCAGATAGGTAATAAAAATGTTTTCCAGGCATCTTGAGGTCCTAGATCTGATGTGTATGGGGGTGTCTGAAAACCATCTGGCACAGGATAAGATATAATGATTATCCCTATTATAGGATGTTTATTCTTTTATGTCACTGTTGCCTCCAACTGAACAGCTTTACACTAGTGAAGCAACCCTTGAGGAAAAAGTCTGTAGCTGGACTGTAGTTGTAGCAGTTGTACCTGTAGCCTTATGTAACAGTAATCCACAGTAAACTGCCATGCATTAAAAAAGCTCATGACTTGATGTTAGAAAAGTGAGACAGTATTTCTCCTTACACTTTGGCTGCCTGCTGTGCTGTAAGGAAATGGCTTTATAACTCTATGGGACTAGGCCTTAAAGGGAACTAGTACTGCTACATTTTGAGGTGTGAGGAAACTTAGCGGTAGTTGAGTGAAATCTTGACATCCCTGGTCTCATGTAAATTCAAAGTTTGTGGTGCAGAAAAAAAGTACTGTAGTGTTCTACACTACAGTGTGTACTGTAGTAGGACAATGTACTACACTACAGTGTGTACTGTAGTAGGACAATGTAGTGAGGCACACATAGCTGATGAAGGACCTCTGTCCGAAACATTTCTTTGGAAAGATTTTTATATATCTCTACTATATAAACACACAAGACACACAATATTAGACGTCATTTATCTGTGAGACTATTACCCTCTTTAATGTGTTCTCTTTTCTCCATAAAGCCAAATGTAGTTCACTCGTATCCAAATGTCCTTTAATTTTATTGATTCTGTGAGATCATTTGAATAATTCATAATGTAATCAAGTGATTATGTAATCACCTTATTTATATTTACTTTACCTACTTACTTATTTTTATCAGAATCAGAATCAGAATACTTTATTAATCCTCGAGGGGGAAATTGCAGAGTATATAATTATATACTCTGCAATTTATACAATAAGTATACAGTTATAATTCATGTATTGAGCTCAATAAATGTATAGAGCATATTTTCACTTCACTTTAGATTCTATAATGAACTGTTTAGTTTTGTTTTTAAAATGGGCATATTTTCTTCAATCATTGCTTCATTTTTAAGCATATTGCATTGCTACATTGTTCTGTCTGGGTATTGGACTTATTTTTTTTTAAATATTTATTTTGATAGAGACTTGTTTAGTTCATTAGATTTCTCTTTCTCTGTCATCTTTATTTTTACATTTGAAATTATCTGACAGATATTATGACCGCAGTTCTGAATTCTGTCAATCTATTTCCATTTTGTTCAACATTTTTAGTTCAACTTTTTGTTCAACATCTTTAGTCTAAATTCTGTTGCATCTTTGCTAAAAGTGTAGACTCTTTAAAGAAGATAATGTTCCTTAACAAGCCTGGGCATGCACAGTTCACATTAATATTTATCACACGTGGCACATAAATGCTTCCAGCAAATTGTAATAACCAAAACTTCAGTTACCAGTACAAAGAAGCATTTGCATTCTCCCAGGTTTGCTAAAGACTGACTCAAGGAATACCCCTCACCTGTTAGGACACAGATCTAAAATTCATTACCACTATGGATTTTGTAATTACTTTAGTTAATCTGTGTCATGAAACAGGTATTTAAGGGTACTTTGATAGTTGTAATCCATTTCCTTTGGTATAAAGCAGAAAATTCATACATTGTACACTGTTACTTTTTTGTCCTAGCTTATTTAGAATCCACACTGAAATACTGTATGTGCCATCAAAATGTAAACAAATGTCATATGGATATGGTCACATCCTGATTGGACAGCTTTTATGACGTATATTTTGCAGCACGTCTGTGAAAGTGTATAATGCCTGATCCAATACTTTACTCTGGTTTAAATACACTTGTGGGGTTTGTGAGGGATGGTAATTTTACCAGTTGAAAATGCACCAGGGTTTGAGAAACAGCTTTCTTACTTGCTCTAATGAATTGCACTAAAAAAAGGTTGTTAATCAAGGTTGTTGTCAAGTTTTAACATACCTTTAATCAAAGTCATTGAGGTTCAGATACTACCCATTTTCACCCTTCTTTTATCTATGTCTCTAGTGTGATGACAAAGTGGCCAATCATTTACATTAACTGTGTAGTTAACTACTGGTGATTACAAAATCAATTACATTAACTGTTCAATTAACTACTGGTGATTACAAAATCCAGGACGCGAAACTAAATCCAAGGTAGGGAGTTGAAGACTTCCATTCTAGTGACTAGCCTCAGAGGCATTAACCAGCTGCACTTCATTCTAAACTTCCCTTAACCCTGCATTGAGAAAAAAAAATAGAAGCCTGGATCTTCATTGCTTCAAGATTCACCTGTGGATCCCCTTGATTTTTGAGCTCAAAAACCACAGAGAAGGGATCAGAAAGAAGATTTTTACAGTATTGTCCCAAACTCAGCATGAGATCTTGCATTCCCAGTGGCTTTGCATTGACAATAAGTGCAATTAGCCTTGTTCTCGTACTATGTATAGGAAATCTATGCGTACACTTCTTTTTTGGTGTTTTTTTTTTTTTGCTTGACTTGTTTCAGAGATGTGCAGGTCATAAATGCAGAAGAAGGCTTTAATGAATCGCCAGCTGTGTCATCCAAGTATTGAGTTTTACCTCAGAGTTAAAACAGCATATAAACCATTTACAATTACAGTTTGTCTGGATTGCTAAAACACTTTTATCAAATGAATGACTCTTTGTAAAACCTTAAAAAATATTCACCTAGTTAGATACAGTTTTCAGATCTCATTAAGCCTTCTGTGAATCACTTGTGATGCACAATGGTAACCACAAGCGCCAGAAGTTAAACACAATAAAAGCACAGATGTCATAGGTTACATGCAATGACTCAGAATTGTCCACATTTGTTGTTAATGACAAGCCAGATGAGAGTGGCATAGGTGAAGGTTGATACCAGAAATGGATGCAAACAATCTGAGAACAAGGCAGAAGAGGACAAAGAATCAAGGACAAATCCAAGAACAATAATTTTAGGTGAAATTTAAGCAACTGTGATTGACCATGTTCTTGTTTATGGAATGACATTGCGAGAAGTACTGTGGCCACCATAAAGCAGATATTCAGAGAATAGAACAGGTAATTGATGTTGTTTGGTCATTGAATGTTTACTGAGTACAGATGTTTTAGTACATCACTTGGTTTTCAAAATAATGAAAATGCCTTCGGGCCATATAACACACAACATCTTCTTACATTTCTGGGTGGCCTTCAGAATGTCTTGTTGGACCATGCGCAGCGGGATCATGAGCAGGCAGTGCATCCTACCAACATGATTTTTTGGAACAACATCAGTTTTAAACCACAGTGTCCTGAAAAGGGAGTGGTTTAAGATCCAATCCAATGTTTTCCACCATACTCCCCTTTCCTCAACCTAAAAGAAAAGTATTTTTCTGCATGCGTGTAAAAGGAATATGATCGAAAGTTCTATATCATGGAAAATCTCCTACAGTTCTGTGGTGACATGGGTCTGGAAGCTTGCCGAGGCTGGAGCACCCCAGAGGGTTTCCCGCACTGTCTGGCCAGGGAGAACATTGCCTGGGATGATGATGAAACTCCACTGTTTTGACCTAGTACAAAGATATGAAGCTAAGGGTGAATGCATCACATGTTCATTTATGCAGTTACATTATTTTGCAATGTGCATTTTGTGTTTGTCCTTTGTGATTACACACAAAATGCATTTACTATATTATAAACATTTTTTTTTCTGCAGCTACATGACCTAAACACCAAGTTTTCCATTTTTTTCATGCAGGGTGTAACAAATACTGAGTTCTAATGAATGCTGTAACAAATGTTTGCTGTGTATATGATCTGAAAATGATTGATTTTGAGCACATTTAGAAAAGTACTGTTTTGAGGCAGTTGTTTAAGTTTGTAAGAAGAGTCAGAGGATTTATGAATTTGGTTTCACAATTGGAAACTGATTATAACTGATTATAATTTTGAGAAAAGGTAGGAAATTTTCAAGAAATGTGTCTTAGCAGTTGTGAAAAACTGTATTATGTAAGTGGAATTCATATCCCAATATGATTTTAGCTCTAACATTTAAAAAAAAAAAGACTGTGGGGACCTCTTAATGTGTAATACTATCAAAACAAAGCAGAAATTTAACAGAAGTATTCCTTAAATGGCAATTAATTTTCTGTAGTCTTTTAGTCAGTAATCACTTGATACCTGCTCATGTTTTATTTTGTTCATGTTTTGTAAAATGATTCATATCAGTATGTCTGGTACTATAATGTTCTATGTGTGTTCTTCTTTGCCATTATGTCCTCCTGTTGTTTTTCCTCATTGTTAAGGCCCCATGTGGCAGTGGATCAGTTTGCTTCACAGGCTCCATCGCTGAGCTTATTTAGAAGCAGGCAGAGCGTAAGGTTTACCAGCAAGGTTGCTTCCGGGAAAACCTGCTGATGGATGATTCACCGATGGATGATTTGCCACATGAGCGACGTTCTGCAGAGTTTATAAGTGTCAATGCAAGAAATGCTGCCCAAGTGTCCCATAATGAAGGGCTGTCTAAAGTACTGATATGATGTAGACAGCCAAACTGTCAGGAGAACAGCATGGTGATCACGTCTTAGCAGCACAGGCAGTAAATGCACAAGATTCATAGAAGCAGCTTAGAGCACATGGTGAAGGGAATCTTTGAGGCAGAACAGGTTTGCTTTATTTCCAAAAATGTGTGCTCAGCTGAAACAGCACCATGGAGAATTTGAGACAAAATGATTACTTTTTATTTTGCCCAGAATTAAGAAAATATAGTAAGCAAATTGCAATAATCTTAATAGAGAACGAAGGATCCCCGGTGGTATTTAACAGTAATGAATTATATTTCTGATGTTGAGAACCAAACTGATGCAAATAGTCAACCAGCACATTCACACTCAGATGCCCACTCCATAAACACACACACACAGGCACACACACACACAAGCACACTCTGGGATTTACTCCAGGACTAGTCATGATCACTGATGAGAACTCAGATACGAGGTTTATAAGCAATAGTTTCTTACTGTGCTGAGCTGCTTTTTATTCTTTCCCCTGTTGTCAAAGTTCTTGTGAAATGCTGCAGTTTGGTGGTTCTGTAAAACTTGTGAGGATATTGTGGGTTGATGAGACTTTGTCAGGGGTTTGGTGAGGGGTTGGCTAGTATTGTGTGTTGGTGAGGACTGGTAGTGTTATAAGTTAAGGGGTTTGAGTGATGGGTGCTGAGTTGGTTATACGTTCTGGTGAGGAGATTGTGTGGTGTTGTGTGATGTGTTGGTTATACGTTCTGGTGAGGAGATTGTGTGGTGTTGTGTGTTGGTGAGGTTTGTTGATGTAAGTTAAGGGGTTTGTGTGATGTGTTGAATTGGTTATGCGTGCTGGTGAGGAGACTGTGTGATGTTGTGTGCTGGTGAGTTGTGTGGTGGTGAAGGTTCATGCGATCCTGGGCACTATGTATTTTATTCTGAGCTGCAGCCATCATGTTTGACTGGCAGGCAACAAACAAAGTCAAAAAACATTTGTATGAGGAGCATAATCTGACAGGGAAAAAAAGGTCAATCAAGCAAAATCAGAAAAAAAGTTTTATACAATCTGTGGCTGGTTGTAACAAATTGGAACCAGAGTGAGCCAAATAAACTGCCTGTTAGCAAGCATATGGCATGGCAAGGAGTGGGGAGTGTCAGTAACCAGTAAGGCCAGCTCCTCCTTTTCTCCACAGACTCAAACTAATGGGAACATTTTGGGTATGGAATGAATGGACCAAAGAGTCTCACATCCAGAGCAGAGAAAATAGCCCAGTTCAGAAGCAGGTCTTCCCAGCTGTGTCAATGGAATTCAAGTACTCTTGATTTTAGTAAGAGTGTATTACTCACAGGAACCCTACGAAGTGACTCACAGACTAAACTACAGGTCACTGATTTGCATGCCTGAATGTACAAAATTATTTTACTATTTATGCTGTTAAACAATTAAGATCGGTGTCCTATATTATTCCTGGGTTGTACTATGTGCACAGAGTTACAAGCATAGCCACCACAACTGTACATATATTAAGAAGAAAGCTGTCCAGTGGGGGCTTGCATTGGGCTATTTTAGATCGAGTGCAGGGATGACTAAAAGCATCACCTCAAACTGCTGAGACAGACGAGCTTCTGGCACTTGGAAAAGTGCCCTTGAGAAACTTTAAAGCATTTAGCGTCGCTCTTCTGAGAACATTTTGTGTTTAAGGAGCCGCACAAAAGATTAGAGGAGTAATGAGGCTTTTGTTTCTGGAGGGTGTCATTTTTGGTAATAACAGCTAAACATCTTGTACAATAATGTCTGAGCCTGGCTCTTCAGCCTTCCTCACTTGGTGTGATCAGTGTGCCTTCAGCCTGAAATGAACATTGCTCGATTTTTCATTCCGTACCAGAGGCTTTCACCCCTACATTACTGAACGGGAGGGCCACTGTTCAACTCAGGTCAGAAGTGCTACAGTACTGAAGCACTCAATGGGAATGGAGAGCCAGCCTGTTTGATCTGGCCTTCAGCTTAGGAGAGAGTGTCCACAGAGAGGCTTCTTCAAAGAGTAATGACAGCCTTGAGGTGGGAAAGTAAAGCACTTATGGCAGAAGAAGGAGGGAAAGAAGCAACTATGACTCCATTTTGTTTGTTTGTGTGTTGATATGAGAGGAATTCTCAAAGAAATTCTTTCTTTGATGGACACATGAAACCTTCCTTCTGCTGCTGTTACGAAGAGCAGGAAGGCAGTTTACTTATTACTTCAACAATGCCAAACACAAGTATATGCATCTTTTACACCTCTCAGATAGGCAAAGTTTTAAAGTTTTTTGATAGGAATTGTAGTTGTATTTTGCCCTGGACATAGAATCAATAATATGCTGTGATTAGGCATAGAACATACATATCAAACTCAGAGGTGTGTCAGTCATCCAGTGAAGGCATTTTGCAGTCACTGTGACTATGAAATACATAAAAGATAATGCAACGGCAGTGTTGCAGTTTATTGAGTGTATTCCCTATAAAACTTGAAGGAGGAAAGGCTTAGATGTTAAAATAATCAATGGGTGAAGTTGTTTGAGTTTGGAACAGCAGAGTCAGTGATTGATTTAAAGTGGCATTTTACTACTCCTGGCCTTTGATTTTGAAGTTTGATTTTCTGTGAAAACAAAGAGTAAAAATATGAAAAGAAACCTGATGCACATCTTACTTTGTCAGTGTGCATTCTTGGAATGAGTCTTCTAGAATGAAACTTGTGGAGTCTTATGAAAGTTTGTCATTTATGTACTAATATTTAAATTTTAATCCATTGTCTAAAAAACACTGGGATCTACTCTGATTTAGCCAGTATTTATCAATTTGAAATTGTTTGAAACTGTAATGGAGGCAAGAAGGGAGTGGAAGGCATGGATGGAGCAAACAGAGTTTTATTCTCCATAGTGCAAAACACTTAGTTGAAGCACAGTCATGCCGACGGATGATTGGATAGGGACCGGCATACCTGGCCATGATCTTGCCAGCCTCTCCCATTCTGCCATCTCTGGTTAAGACCACACACTACCGCCTGGTTTAAAGGCTGCGATGGCCTGCCGCAACTGCTGATGGGTCTCCTCCCACACTCTGGGGGTGGTATCCTGAGATGAGGCTCACAGTCATGTTGAAGTGGCTGAGGAGTTCTCACCAAACCCTGGATGTGAATTGAATCTCCCTATCTGTCACGACGTTGTTGGGGAGTCCAATTCAATTAATTTCAAATTTATTTAAGTAGCGCTTTTTACAACACATGTTGTCACAAAGCAGCTTCACAGACGTTTGGGCCCAGATCCCTAATGATCAAGCTGAGGGCGACGGTGAGAAAAACTCACCGTCGCCCTCGATGATAAGGAAGAAACCTTGGGAGGACCAGGACTCAAAAGGGAACCCATCCTCCATTGGGTGGCCCAATTAGCAACAGTCCGAACTTTTATAATGAAGGTCTACACTTTATATTTTGGTGAAAAGTCCATTTCTAGGTGTGGTATCGGCATGGCCACATGGGCAGCAGGACAATGTGCAACAGCTCCATGTGCAAACCAGAGCAATTTCTAGGTAGGTCAGACCTCCAAGTGAGACAGTTGTAGCTCGACAAACAGACATGAGAAAAAGACAAGAATGATTAAGTTTGTTCAACCTAATGTAAGATAGACCTAACAAAGCTTTTTCAAACAAATATGTCTTCAGTCTAGACTTGAACAATGACACTGTGTCTGATTCCCGAACACTGGAAGATTATTGCATGACTGGGGGGCTTTATAGGAAAAGGTTCTACCACCTGCTGTAGTTTCTTATTCAGGGAACTAACAAGCACCCTGTACTTTTTGACAGGAGTAGACATGGTGGGTCATAAAAGATTAATAGATTGGTTAGATATTGTGGTGCGAGACCATTCAATGCTTTATAGGTCAATAGTAAGGTTTTGTATTCTGTGCAAAACTTAACTAGGAGCCAGTGCTATGTAGATAGGACCAGGTTAATGTGATCAAAACTGGCGGAAGAGGTAGGCCAACATCAAGACCGATGGTAGTGTGGGCAGTAGGAGGAATTGCACCATCTTGGAGAAATCGTTGACAGTAGGGTAGGTGCTAAGGAGTGAAAAGGAACTGGACACCAGCGCAGTTCCCCAGGAGCGAGCTGTGTCTGTGATTTGTGACATGACCAACATGACCTTGGCTGAGTCAGACAGGTGGAGCAGGTATGCAAAGTATAGCTCTCACAGCATACACCTCTGGGGTTGCGAGGTGACAACGAACCCCCTCAGGCATGGAGGGACTCACCTGCCTGCTGGCTCTAGCCTCCACAGAGAAAGCCTGCATGTGCTGGGCTAGAGTGTCCATCATGGACTGAAGTTTGCCGATTTCTTGCCATTGTTGTCCAGGGCCATGGCCTGGGCCATGGCCTTTGCCCAGGGCCATGGCCTGGGAAGCTAGCAGGGAAACCCACTTGGGGCTGACCACCTCGCTCCCTGTGGGCTGCACATTCTCTAACAGTGAAGCGAATGGAGCAAAAGGAGATTTATTCCCATTTACACTTAGCTGAAGCACAATCAGTCTACGTTTAAAGAAAAGTTAAAAGCGAAAGAAAGCAGAGCGTTTAAATGTGCGATGAGCAAAACGAAGCACTCAAAACGATGTCCGGGATGTCTCTTGATCTGGCCTCAGCGAATGTTCAGCATTCAATAGCGGGACATGTGGCCTTAAATAGTGTAAGCTGAGTGCAGTGGGAAATGACAGGCCAAGTGAATCTAATATGCAGGTGATTGTGAACGATGATGGGTGTGTGCGATGGAGTGGGTGTGTCCCTAGTGCAGGGTGCACGGTGCATCGTGACAGAAACATTGTAATTTGAAATGCAGTTACATTTGCAAAATGCTTGATCATTGTTAAATAGTTGATATTTGATTTAAAATCCAGTTTCATCTAAGATTATTGATTATTTTAACATCTAAATCTTTCCTCCTTCAGTGTATTAACAGTTTTTTTCTCTCATACTAACACAGCCTTAGCTGTGACATTTGAAAATATATTATAAATACTTTAATATTTAAATATTAATGCTCCTGTTCAAACCAAGTGGATACTGACACCATCCAGCGAGAGAAAGGTGGTCATTAAGAGGTGGTCATTGTTGCAGAAATACAAGTCATCATAAATATTTAGCATGCAAAAGCTTACAGAAGTAGGGGATTGGGGGCATTAAATTCAGACATTTCCTAGTCAGCCTTTACACACACCGAAACCTCTCATTCTGAAATGGCTAGAGCTGATGATTATTGATGTGAGCAGTGAGTAAGAGGCTATGCTAAAATGTAATGTGTAGTCATCAGATTTCCTAATAAAGAGGGATGAGGGTGGTCACAAACAACTCAGAAGTCATACACGCACCACAGAGGTGACTTTGCCTCAAGAGGAGAAAAAAAAGAAAGCAAGTATTGCTGGTTAAAGACTCTTGAGATTTTTCTAGTCTTCAGAGGAACATGATGTCTTAATACACACAAGAGAAACCTGCATTTTGACACCATGGCCACTTGACAGCTCTGTGGTGAGTCTTGGAGAATCTGACAGGGTTATTTACTACAACCCAGGGGAGTCCCCCTACCTGACCATGTCATGCAGGAGAGGTTGCTCATCTAATTCATAGCTCTGACTGCACAGTCAAGCCCTTGTGGAACTGTAGCACCCTTCCTGCTTTGTTCCTTCTCCTGATCCTATGTAGCTTTCTCCATGTATAAGCACACAGCACATAGGGAAACTGGAAGTCGTATAAATGAAGACAGTCTAAATAGACAAGTGCAGTCTTCTTACGTATTAGACCTTCAGTACCAATAAATCATTTAATTCTGGTGGTGAGCTGTTTTTGCAAAGTGGTTATAGCTGAGTTTAACAGATTCACATCCTGGATCTGGCCTTGATTAACCCATTAGCCCATTATCTCATTAAAAAAGATATTAGAAATCTGATGGACACCTTGTTTTGTTTGTTTGTGATTATTTAGTGCCTCAAGTGGAGTAAGATTTCAAGAGAAGCTCCTCTCATTACCCAGAGAATTATTGCTGGATTGATCCATTTTGGTAAATTAACACCCACTTGGGTTCTCCAATGCAAGGTGCATTGACTTAGCTCAGTTCAATGTTGCAGACCTTCTCCATGATTTTTTTTTACCATACTAACATACAGCTTTCACCCCATTTTTAATGTTAGAATTTCCTGATGCTTTATCATAAATTTCTCTGACCTCCTGTCAAAGGCAGCTGCAATGGATATCTATTCACGGTGAGCTTTTTTGTTTTTACACACCTTCACAAGGTATTCACACCTTATGACCTACAATATTATGGTTAGTTAACTAACTAGCATGCTTTAAACTTTTGTTTTGGTGTGCTTTCCAAACATTTTCAAGTTAGCCCTATGAAGCAGTTGACTAAGCAGTGCTTTGATGTTGTGTTCCACATAGGACTTACAGCTGAACTTAGCACTCCACTTGTGATTGGATCATCTGAGATAGACATTTACACCAGGTGTGAAATATGCTGTTCTCAAATTCCTGATACAACCAATATGAGAACATCCTGAGCTGCCCTTTAATTTGTGAAATGCTCAGAAAGCTGCCACCCCAGTACCCTAAAGGATGGTTCTTGATTGCAACTGGCTCCTTCTGCCTTCATGGATCACCTGCTCCAGCAACCAGAGTGGTAGTAATTCTTCAGGTTTGCCCCTCAGCCTCTGCTAAGTAGATAAAAGGAGTGATATAAAATATTAATGTGACCTAAAGCTACCTGGCCTATCCTGTAGTGTGACTCTCTCTCACACTCTTATCTGAAGGCTTTAGTATTCTGTAGTCAATGGTGGGAAGCCTTCTACTCCCTGCTTCGTTTAGAGCTCCTAAACCCAAATGAACTGAGTGTGAACCTGCTAAAAGAACAGGGCAAGTTCTTCAATGGGGAGTGAAGAATGGAGCTACCTGAAATCTTCCTTTGTGTTAACCTCTATCCCAAAAGCACAGCCATTTAAGAATCTAATAGTGTGTCTAACCCTAGTCTATTTAACCATTTAATCCTTGGTAAGTGTTGAAAGCTCCTGAATCTGAAAACACACTCACACTTGTACATACATGCATACATAGACACACATACACACACACAAATATAGAGAAAGTGTCACTGTTTTCCCATCACACCCACCTACATCTAATGCACCACTGAACACACACACACACATGCACCCATTCTCTTGAACAGGTTCTATATGTGAGTGTGTACCACAGGAGTCCTGAGTGTCTTCTGTCCTGCTGAGTGCACTGCAGGCTGCTTCCAGTCACTCTCAGCATGTACCAGTGTTCCAACAGCTGCAATAAATAATCCACAGACAAGCTGGCAAACACAGGGCTTTGCCCCGCCAATTCACACACTGTAAAAATCTGCCATTTTCATGATTCATAGTGCAGCTACATAGATAATGACAACTACCATAAAGAGGTAGACAACGAGCTAAATTAAAGTTACTGATGTTGAAATTCATAATGAGCATCATAAGCTGGAGCTGCTGAAGCAGGATTGTGGATTGTACTTGTCTCTTTGTAATGTATTACAGATGTACAATGTTAAAAATGATATAAATTCAGCTGAAAAATGTCGTTTTCAAACTCATGTTTGACATTCATGTTTTGCATTCTTGTGAAGTTTTATGCATTTTGTGCAACATATGCAAACAAATGGAACAAAAATATTTACTTATTAAAAAATAGATGTTTCTAAAAACTATTATGAAAGTAATACAGTATATACCTGCACTGCATTTCACACACATCACTAGACTATGAACCACTTAAAATGTGGGTGCAGTTCACACGCTGTGCACCTGACAGCTTACTAGGAGCTCCTACACAATTACGATTTACTCCCTCTAACTCATCTGACTCTGTTCATCAGGTCATTTCCAAGCACTTTATATGGTAGAACAGATGTAAGAAAAAAAACAAAAACTTCACAAGTGCATGGTGCCCAGGATGGGAACTGATGTTACATAAAGTCATCAAGAGTTCACTGTAGTATCTGGATTTGGTGCAGTCCTTTCACAGAATGTGTAAATGCTACACTGACCCCTGTGTAACATATACACAGGAAGCAGGTGACAGATGCTGTCTTAATATTTGTCCTCCAGACAAAAATGACCATCAAACATTTGAAATGTAATGGCTCCTTTATGAGACTCTCCTGCAACAAGGCTAACAGATCCAGCAATGGAGCAATGGACTCATTTTACTAAAATGAGTGTTTGAATTGACAACGAATATATTTAAAATAGCTCTTTGTTAAGGCAAACATTCAGGCAACAGGAAGAAAATAAGTCATTGTATCAACCTAACTGTTTATACAAACGTTTACTATTATCACTTTCACTAAAATCATTTTGCTAGTGAAACAGGGAGTGACAGAAAGAGAAGCTTCTAGAACATCTAACTGAAGTTATTATTTAGTTACAAAAACCTTTATATAATACAAAGTAAAACATCTCTTTTTTGCAGTCTGATACTGTTGTTTTTACAAGCAGGGAGCTGTTGCCGATTGTCCTCTTCTTTAATATGTGTGATTTCTGCAGAACAGCAGCCTGATATGGACTGGTTTGGTGTTGCTCTGAATGAACCATTGGCGGTCTATTAGAAATGTAGAATCTACACTTGATCTCCATTCCATACACAGATACCTGGGAAACATAATAACGTGTAAACACGATTTCCAGGAGATCAGAATTTGTAGACTACGAATGATTTATTTTAGTTTTGACACCACGAAAAACAGCTAACCATTTTAACCTATAAATATCTGTCAAAAACCATGAAAAATGATGATTATGATGACTGTTATTGTTATTGTTATGGTTGTGACGAGAGGTGAGGGAAGGTGTTGATAATCCTTATTGTTCTTGCACGACTTGAGTCAATGCAAGAAAAAAACAGAGGCTGACAAAACAGCAATAACAGCTTGTGGCTTTAAGAAATGATGAATGACAGGCGCAGGCGATGATAGCTTGAGGTTCAGGACAACTGACAATGTACAGCTCTGATGGACTGTGAGCACAGGGCAGGTGTAAATGTCTGTAAATGGACATATCCCTCCTGTGGGGTGCACAGCAAACCATTCAGTTATTATTATTATAATAATTATTATTATTATTACTTTAATTTTGGTAAGATACGATATCTGATATCTGTACGATATCAGATCGTATATCTGTCGATCTGGAAACTTATCTATGTGTTAGTTGCTAGATTCTGGATTCTGCAAAAAAAACAATCATAATAGGTCAAAAAAGCTCAAAGTTTTATTTTTTTAAAAATACCATCCATCTTTAGTCTCGCTTACCCCCCCCAAACAATGCCTGTGTCCTTGAAACACATTTAAAAACTAATCTGCGAGGCATGAGAATGACCTGTAATTTTTTACTCAATACACCCACAGGTTCTGCTGAGGTGTCTAACTCTGAATCTTTGCAACTCCATCTTAAAACATCTCTGTCCAAATGTGGCATATTTGAGAAATTGCAGTATATGCTAAAGGAGGAAACAGCACGCCTTCGACCACATCTGCTGAAGGACACACAGTGTTCCAGGGTTGTATTATAAACCACATCTGCTCTGCCCGAAGGAAGAGACAACACCAAGGGGAGATCTTTCAGCATTCCAACCCCAGAATGTAAACAATTCTATTCTTCTGTCAGACAGCAAGCACAGTCCTGGCTTGTCTGATCTTAATTACAGTCAGTCTCAATGGCATAAGTGTGCTTTTAAAGGAGAAAAATGTTCTCTAAATATTCAGTCTGTGTTGCAAGGACAACTAATCTGGTTGCCCCAAATGCTATAAATAAAATAAATCTGTTTCTAATATTTTCTTTTAAAAAATATTTTTCTTTAAAAATTAACTGTATTTATCACTGTAATAGATCATTGTCACGCACATACACATAAACTACCACTCCCTGTGCAAACAATATAAATTTGTTTGTTGAAATGTGCAATGTGCACATGTTGATGAAGGCCAAATGTGTTGTACTGCATTAATCAGAGTTGAATGCTGCTTCAAGCATTGTCTTTGAGTGATTGGAGGAAAATGATGGATGATTGCACAGGACGTTTTTATGCGAATCTCTAGTCTTTTTCTAGGAGCAGCTGAAGAGATTCATATACTGGAATGCTGCTCAGCTCTGATCAAATCAAATTACATGTATAGCAATATAACTCTGAATCAAATGGATCTTAGCCATGCTGGTTATGGTCAACAGGATCCTGTTCTGGAGTCCAGACTGTAGTCCCACTCTGTGGAAGTGGTGAATGGGCCTTATATGATTAACTGTTCTCCTTAACATGCCATTTCATGTTTTTTTTTTTTTACCATGGTAGTACATTAGAGATTCCTACAGCCATAACACCAGTATGGAATGGAATGTATTGGTAGTCTGAGTTTTCCTCTGCATAGTGCAAGCTGAACTCAGACACAACAAGGCTTGTCTCAGTGTGTCAGAAAGAAAGAATAGATAACAATGTAATATCATTTTATCTAAAATAAGGCCATTAGACATGACTATCAGCTTTACATGACATGAACAGAAGTTGTAATTTAGACTGATGACAGGCGAAGAAATTTCCCATAAGACTTTAGTTGGAATAAGTTATTGTTTGTACAAAGAGCCAGGTGACATATATCACCTAATATTACATGCTCTGTAGCCAAACAGCAAGACCTTAACAGTTCCTGGGTGTTTGGAAGCATGCTATAGAGAGTGGACTGCTGCATTCTGCCTAATTGGCTCTTGTGCGATTGACCTGGCGGGGACTCCCAGCATGCAGCCACTAATGGGACAGCCATTTGGCAGCCATAAATCAGACACACACATCTGTTTAGATATGTAATTATGTGCCATTATTAGAGACATATAAGCACAGCATAAGCTTGCCCTGCCAACGAAACACAAGCTACAGACCAGTTGTCAACAAAAACAACATGTGTGTAGGCAGGGCACTGTGTCACTGCTGCTGGGTAAGAATGCAAGTGTTTCTTTTAAGTGCTGAATTGCTATTGAAATTATTATTTATATATATATATATATATACTGTATATATACTGTATATATACATGTATGTATGCATGCATGCATGTATGTATGTATGTATGTATATTCACATTTGCATAAAATAAAACATTCTTTAAAGAAACAATGACAAAATACCTATCAAACCTATGTATATTTACCAAAACATTAATCTTATGTCTTTTTATGAACTTCAACTACACTCACCGGCCACTTTATTAGGTACACCTTGCTAGTACCGGGTTGGACCCCCATTTGTCTTCAGAACTGCCTTAATCCTTCATAGATTCAACAAGGGGCTCTTCTGCATGCCTTGTTTGTAACGACTGGTTATTTGAGTTACTGTTGCCGTTCTATCAGCTCAAACCAGTCTGGCCATTCTCCTCTCACCTCTTGCATCAACAAGGCATTTGCGCCCACAGAACTGCTGCTCACTGGATATTTTCTCTTTTTTGGACCATTCTCTGTAATCCCAGTAGATCAGCAGTTTCTGAAATACTCAGACCAGCCCGTCTGGCACCAACAACCATGCTACGTTCAAAGTCACTTAAATCACCTTTCTTCCCCATTCTGATGCTTGGTTTGAACTGCAGCAGATCGTCTTGGCCATGTCTACATGCCTAAATGCATTGAGTTGCTGCCATGTGACTGGCTGATTCGACATTTGCGTTAATGAGCAGTTGGACAGGTGTAAGAGATTCTAACCCAGATTTGGGGTACAAACTCCCATAGAACTTGTGCAGCCCAAATCATTTTATTTTTCAAGAAACTAAAGTGTCTTTAATAAGACAATGTTATCTTTATTACATACAATGAAAGTAAAAAGTTGTATTTCCCTGGAAGAGTGCTAAAAGGAAAGAAGAATTAGCTTGTTGTCTTCTCAGCAGTGAGCTTTGTGAAACATTCATGTGGGGAAAGTAAAAATGATGAGGATGAAGAAATCCCAGCAACTGCAGTTATGTGGGTGTGTAGTAACCTGAGGATGACCTGGGTGCTTTTAGCAGTAGACAGGGACAGGAGAGACGCTTGGCTCTTAATCACTCATTCATCACTTTTCTCTCAGTTGGAACATTTCTCTCTCTCCTCTTCCCCTTTCTCTCCATCTTCCTCTCCTTCCCCCATTGCTCTGTCCGTCTTGCACGTTGAGTCAGATCTGTTTGGGCCATAATTCATACATGTATCTCAGAGCTGACAGGCCAGCTCTGAGGGAGACAGGCTCTCCGCACAATGAAGTTTCTATTCTGCACAAATGTATCAGAGCTTTGCTGCTAGTAGACACGTCTGGGCAGGTGTGAAAGGCTGTGGGACCAGCTCTGTACCTACAGGAAAGTGATATCCTCCTCTCTAGGCCCTCCCAGCCCCAAACACATAAAAAAAAACAAACTATCTTCACCTTGACGACCAGTCCCATTTCCTCCACTGTCTGTCTCATCTGTATGCATCACAATGGCCTTTGTTCCAGGGGAATTAGATCCAGCTTTCATACGAGGCTGGTGCAGCATGCCAGTTTAAAATTCATTGCTGTGTCCCCCGAGCTCATTCGCCGGTGGTGCAGGAAGATAGGGGTGAGGGATTACTACTTTAATTAAGCATTGGTGGCCTGCACTGTTATCACAGGTGTTGTCTAGCTGGACAACATCCCAAGTTTGTCATCAAAACCCAAACACTTCACAACTTTGAGCTGACAATTCTTCCACATTTGGTTACCACAAATCAATCCCTGGCCCCAGAGAAGAGACTGCTCATCTTTTTTTTTTTCTCTGTCAGGACAAGGTGCTCCTCAGAGTGATGGTGCCAAAACACTGTAACAAAATTGAAAAATGACAGGACTCTTTGTTTATGCAGGGACATCAGGGCTTATGCAAGCCATGTTTCTGTCAACCAGTGAACACTGAAGGAAAAAACATCAGTGAGGTTCTTACTAAATGTGAGAGGTATCTCTTTTCCAGGCTTGTGTGAATAAAAACAGTGAAGAGTGTTGCTGTCTTTTAATGTCTTTTAACACTCTTAATGGGGCATAACTTTTACTGCACTTTTAAATATAAAGAGAAACATAGGATGACAAGCAAGCTTTCATGTGATATCAGATCTCAAGAATGTTAGTGATATAGCAAGTTACTTTATGCGGGACACAGACTCGCTTGGACATGTTACTGCATTTTAACTGTGCTTCTGATTAAGTTTTTTTTTCTGGTTTGGAATACAGAGTTTTAGTTCCTTGATTGGCCAGTGGTAATAATAATAAATCCATGCTTAAATATTGGTAAACTCTCTTGACTACAACAATAACTTGACATGATCAGATTCCAGTCAAATGACTGAGCAAGTCACTTGGCATCTGAGTGCAAGTATTCTATTTCTGTACCTTTTTGGAACACTGCAAGCATTTCTGAGAGGGTTTTAAACCAGAAATCCATCCATAGGGGAGGAGAAGCAGGGGGTTGTGTAGATGGCAGGTTCTTATTTGCCTGTCTAGAGGCTGGAGGCTTTCATTCTGGACTGTAAGAGGGTGTCTACACTTCTCATTCATTGCTCTGAAATGCTGATACTGAAGCCCTTGATTTCACAGAGACTCCTACTGTCATTTGACTCTTGCTCTCCACTACACTTTCCATGTTCAGTAACTGTTACTCATCCAGACTCTTCCAACATTCATCACACCTGGTGCTCTAAAGTAGCTCAATCTCCAAACTTATTAAATTTAAAAGCCAGGCTTGCAGTCTGCTGAATAAATGATGCTTTTTACACTGAGATCTATTCTTGCCAAGGCTAAAAAGAGCAGATTGGGCTCGATGGAGCAGGTATGACTGACACAGCATGTTTACCAAGCATTGGAGGTTCAAGCAGTCCACATGGTAGGTGTCACCTGTGCAGATAGGCAGTGCTGTAATTTGTCAAGAGAAGTGGGTCAGTTTCAACCCCTTTTGCTGGCATCATTTAGATGAATTCTCATCAGAAGGCACCACCAGTAGGGATACTACACAAGAGATTTATGATTTTCCATTCTCCACACTTCCTTTTTTCTTTTACACACACAGTTTGATAGGCAACACTATGTGTTCACAGACCACTGATATTTACAACTGCCCCAAAGTGTAAGGCTTTATTAAATTAACATTGCTCATCTTTGTGTCCCCTAAAAGCCACAGTAAATTTACCTGGAGGTCAACATTGAATAAAGCTGTAGCATAATGAACCACAATGTGTTTTCAGTGTTACATGTCTTTTATAAGAGTCTTCAGGGACAGGCTATAGATGCTCCAGATAATTTTTTCTACTATTACTGTTCAACAGAGCTGTGCACACACACATTATTATTGTTCAACAGAACAGTGCACACACATTATTACTGTTCAACAGAGCTATGCACACACACATTATTGTTCAACTGAACTGTGCACAAACACACACATCATTACTGTTCAACAGAACTGTGCACACACATTATTACTGTTCAACATAGCTGTGCACACACACATCATTACTGTTCAACAGGGTTGTGTACACACATTATTGTTCAACAGAGCTGTGCTCACACACATTATTATTGTTCAACAGAGCTGTGCTCATACACATTATTACTGTTCAACAGAGTTGTGCACACACACACATTATTTTAAGTGGTGGGTTGACAGAGCTGATGTCACGGTGGCCGCCCTGGCCGCCTCCCCTGTCTCGTTTCTGTGTGGGCGTGTCCGTGTGGGTGTGTGTCTGTGTGTCGTCTGAGTGAGGGTATGTCTGTGTTGTTGGTTTCATGAATGTTTGTCAGAGTTCGAGGATGCTTGTCGGTGTTCATGTATGTTCGTCAGTGTTACTCGTATCACCTGTGTCTCGTTAGGGTGTGTGTACATAAGCATGTGCATGTCACTACGTCTTTGTCGGTCTATGGTTCGTGGATGTTGTGACGTTTGGTGCATTGTCGTGGTAAGCGTTGTCTGCTGTTCTCTGTGTAAACGAAACCGAAAATAAAACGGTTAATTGACATTGACGCACGTTGGAGTCCCTGTCGCTTGTTTCAGCTCTCCGGGACTCAAGCGTGACAGCTGAGGGTGGCCAGCTAGGGTTAGTAGGGTTAGCTGTGGGTCATACTAGTCACAGTAACAGGAAGAGAGGAATATTCAGTCTGTAAATATTTGCATTGCCTCTCAGAGGGTCTGAGCAGGTTCAGTGATGCAGAATATAGACCAGGATGTGTCATATGATACATGCCTGTGTGTGGTGGAAGTTATTAGACTTTCACTGCATTGTTTAATTTGAAGGAAAGTACACGTGAAGTAAACAAATGCTAAATGTGCACAAGAGTCCCTCAGCAACCTTAAACATCATTAAAAACAACCTCTACATGACCTAATTAGGTAGGCCACAGGTAACATTTCTGTATTTCTTACACAGGTTTATAGAGTGTTTACTGGAAGAAGTCCTTATATGTACTTAAAATGACAGATATGAATAAAAAAATACAGAGACCTGTGACAGCTACACTGGATGTATTTCAGTCAGTGCTAAACATGCATATACACATTCACAGACCATGACTCCTTTTGCGTCTGCTCCTGTACACAAACAACACACAGCTGTGCACATCAGTAAAGCCAGATGACTGCATGAAGAAATTATTTGCTCTTGCTCCTTTATCAAAAATGCAAGAACAGTTCTTTATTGACTGTTTGCTGGCTATATTAACATAAATGAGGATTGTTTCAGATGTCTCTAACTGAATCTGCAAAGTTTACATTTGATGTATATGTGTAAACGTTTAACTACTTAAGCAGTTCCTTGTATCTTATACAAATATAGCCATACCAGTTACAGTAACTGATCTAGTGCATCTCAAAGCTACATTTTGGCCAAGTCCTCCTGCCCTTTCTTTTGATGAGAGAAAACTGAAATCCATTCTACATAGGGTCTCTAAGATTGTGACTGAGGATTCCTGAACATCATTAAACAAAGTGAATACTGTAGCCTCAGATAAAACATCCAGTGAACACACCAGCGACATGTGAGATTTAGTCTGTTAGACTAAATACAATCTTAGTCCAATACAATTCAGTTTTTCTTTTTGCTCAGATCAGAAGTGCCTATCTTGATGGTTTACGTTCATACCTGCAATTGACTATCTGTGTGAATGTATCTGTCCTCTGAAATGACATGGGTGCACACATTGAAATGTTTTTGAATGAGCATCTGCATTACCAACAATGAAAAAAAAACATCATAAATATGAGACAACCCATTGCATTAAAAATGGCTAAACGTATGGGCCAGTAGCTCATATGTGCATTTCGTTTTGCTGTGGAGGTCATCAGTTTTGCTGTGGAGGTCATCAGTTTGGCAGCTGTACAAGATCAGCTTGAGCAGGACAAAAAAAAAAAGACAGTTAGGTTTTGCTCTCCTTTGTTGTTGTTTTGTGGTTGTTTAACAACAATGCTAAGTGCAGTAATGTAACAAACTCTGATTTGATTGTTCTCATTCATGTTGTATGGCTACAAATTGGCTATGTACCTGAGCTAGGACCAAATACTAAAGTAACTCAAATCTGATTGGAAAAGATCACACAGCCCTGAAAAAATAATATCTGGAACATAAATGGGACCTCTCACTTCAACCTGATAATATGAACATACCCTCAGTCAAACCAACCAGCTGCTTCTCTTTCTTCTTTGTCTAAATGTGACTGCCACTATAAACAATCAATCATAATGGTGGTGCACGTTGTCAGAGTTATGCCACTAAGGGCTTTATTAATGAATCCCAGTAGCAGCATGTTGATAATGCTACTCCACAGACTGCTTGATAGTGCTGTTCAGTTAAATGGCAGCCTTCTTTAATTCAGAGATATCTAGGTGCTTTTGAATTACTCACTCTTTACTTACTGAGAGGACAGGTAATTTCCTCTAATCACCCACAATCACTGTGGAGATTAAAGGGGTTGTTTGGTGACATTTAATAATCCAAGGTCAGAACGGAGTGTGCTGTTGTACACATTTTATCAACAAAAATTCAGAATCCATACAGTACCAAAACTATTTACATCATTTCCCATGCATTAGCCAGTAATATATTAAAATGTTGTTTTCTAAAATAATAATAATAATAATAATAATAATAATAATAATAATAACAACAGTACTACTACTACTAATAATACTAATACTACTACTAATAATAATAATTCAAAATCTTCCAAATGTATTTGACAGTTGCTGCCAGGTTCATGTTGCTAAGGCAGATTATTATTTGATATAGTATACATTACATGCCAACACTGTTCTCCATTCATAAACCACACACCTGGGGCATATGCTCCATTCAGGGATATTAGCAAGTGTCCAGTTAGTTGAACACTGACTTGGCATATAAAAGTCAAATCAAAAATGAAAAAAAACAAACTTGGATATGATTTCAAGGAAATAATTAAATGTTAATTGGGAAAATGATACATAATGTTTTTTAATGGTGTTAGTATAATGCACTTGGAGCATTACAGAGTAGCTTGTATTGGCAGTAATGTCAACAACCCAATGCCAGAAATGCACACCCTCTCTTTCAGTAAGTATATGTTTCTACTTGTTAAGATTACATACAGATGTTATGCAGCTAACATCTATTGATATGCAAATGAATGTTGAAAAAAACATTAAGAGCAACAGACTTGTGGTGTCAGATGATGATGATAATGATGATGATGGATGAACAGCATTTTTCTTTAATTAACTGAAGAAAAAAACATGTAATGTAAAATAAATCACATTGAAAAAATGGTCATAGTGAAAACCCCAGTCAGAATAATTTTTACAGCTAAATTACATCTGTCACTGTTGCCCTAATAGGGCAATGACAAGTCAGCCTTAATCATTGTCTTAATTAGACACAGAATAAATAATGCTTGTGGTAGAATTTTGAACAAACAGTTCCAAGATGAACCTTCTGTAGTCTGTATTTTCTTCAGAATTTTACTGACTACCTGGAATTCTAAAAACAGAAGATCCTAAAAATAATAACTCGTTACAAGAAGTAAAAATTTCTAGAATGATCATAAAATGTAAGTTGATTTTCAGGAAGATTTGATTCAATCAATTTTCAACATACAATTATTACCTGTTTTACAAGATAATATGACCTTATCAAAAGAGATTTTAGAGCAGCTTAAAAGATGTTGACATTTACAAGACAGTATTATAAAAAGTATTATAAAAATGATTTCTCACAACATGGGCCTCTATTAGTCCATAGTCAGGCAGATAATTAACAAAAATCAGCAATATTGCTGTTCACCACAGGATTGAATAACCTGCACACAAAAGCAAGGTACTTGATAAGTTCATGAGACTAACCACAAGAAATCCACCAACAAGTTCAAATCACTGTGCTCCAAAGACACACACAAACATTTGCCTCTCTTAACCCCCATGCCAGGCTATATTTATTGAAATTTCATGTTTTTTAATATCCCTTATATTTAAAGGCCTAATTAATAGTAATAGTTGTTTATTTGATAAACTGAACAGAATGCACAACAAAACACATATTTATATGCTATTCTAAATTCTTTTTAGTACTTTTTAGCTGAAGTTTCAAACAAATAGTTAGTTTGTAGTCACAAATCAAATGTTCTCGAACGTGATTCGAACATGTTCATTAGCAGTTATCATTCCCAGTATTTCAGTTTACTGTACCACAGGCCAAAGCAAGGAAATGCACACAGTCCAGGAGTAAGGTGTCAGCATTATCGCTATTGCGCCGGATATATCCAACATAGGGCGGCTAAGTGGTTAACTCTTCTAAAAATCACTGAGATGTTCAACACAGCAATATTATGAAGGCCAATGAAACAAGACTGATTTTTGGGGAACATTGCAAAACTAGGATTAGGGTTAAGGTTAGGCTTTAGGGTAATGGTTTGGATTATGGGTTAAAACCTTTTGGTTCAATGGCTCGCTGGGCTGTTAATAAAAGAACTGTTTGTAAAAGAATTGTGTTGGGATTTATTTCCCCCTGCCTGTGTGCTGGCCCAAATGTCAATAAATTGGGGGTTAGGGTTAGGACTAGGGGAAGGAGAATGGTTACGTTTAAGGTTGGGGAGTGATGTTAAGGTTATGGAGGGGAGGGCTAGAATTGGGGTTAGGGTTGGAAGGTTTAGGGCTGGGGACAGGAGAGGTTAGGCTGGGAAAGGGGAGTGGCCGGGTTCAGAGCTTGAACAGTAGGTCAGTTAGGTAAGCAGGGAAAATGGTAAGTTTAATATATTCCCACAGCTAGCCTCAGGGCTGGAGGGGGCTGGGACTCGCTAGGAAGTGAGAATGTCCTGTTTCATGGACAATCCAGGCCTGGGAAAGGAGGTGAGGCAGCTGGCTCACTGATCCCCGGCCAAGGAAAGCCAGGGGTGGGGAGCAAGGACAGGTTGTCTAAGCCACGACCTCCCCTATTGGTAAAATAAAGTGAAAATGCAAGTGAGGGATAAACTGTATGTTTAGGGTCATGTACTGTATAAGTGCTCCATCTAAAGTGAATCCAGAAGTCAGGTTCCATTGAAAGGTGTGGTCCTGGACAAACGAGGCTCCCCATATACTTTTAAGTGCTACATTTGTTTAGGCTAGGGTTAGGTTCACATACTTTTTAACTTTGAGTGTTTCTAACATATCTTAAATAAGAAATGGCATTGTAAGATGCTGTGCATGTTGTTTGCTGATATGCTTCTTAGTTGACAGAATGCAAGTGGTAGAGCTGGAGGTTTAACTTCTGAAGTATCTAAAGAGAACAGCAAAAGGAAAGTCATGTGAATCTGCTCAAACTGTAGACTATTCTGTGCCACTGGACCACTGGTCTCTGTTTATGGTATCTGCATGGTCACTACTGTGTACAGTGGTTATGCTCTGTCTTGTATGCTGCATACTGCTGTCTCGACGCTTTAAAATACTGTATATAAACACTGAAGGCCTAACTGGCTTAATTTGATTTAATTTGAGTTTCTGGAAGCTTTTGATGTTCTATATCCATTCAGAATCTGGAGGTTTTTGTTAGCGACTTTTAGACTATTTAAAAAAAAACAATGAGAGAGAAGACATACAACAACAGGTAGATATTTATAGACAGAGACATGAGACATGGGTTCTTACAAGACAAACAGGAGAGAAATGTATTTGCCTGTAGGCAT
>JAOXYF010000018.1:16399373-16432946 GCA_028565775.1 Sternarchorhynchus goeldii | reverse complement strand
TATATACATACACATACATATACATAGATAGATAGATAGATAGATAGAAAAGACATTTTGTCTTTTGCAATTTGTTTTTGTCTCAAATGTAACATGAGGCAGTATTATAGTAGGTGAACAAGTGTGTTTGTGTGTGTGTGTGTGGAGCATGTGTGAGTATGTGTGTGTGCATAGCTGTGCGCTGTGCCACAGTATACGCACGTAAATTAGACTGCAAGAAGCCACTACCAGGCTGCTTCTTCTTTGAATTCCACACATTTGCTTTGCGGCTTTCGCTTAAAACGTCCCACCATTTGAAATGATGAACAAGGCCCACATATGACCGCTTCCCCAAGGCTCGGGCCACTGAACTCATTCTTATGATAGCAGATGCAGAAATGAATGAATGATAAGTGATGTGGTGTATTTCACAGGCTGTGAGGTTGTTTGAGGGGAAAGGGCAAAGCTGCATATGTAAAGTTTTAATATTTAAATGCATAAGCATTAAACAAACCACTTGAGACCATAAAAAGAATACTCTAGCATGGGCATAGACTGAAACAGTCTGTTCTGGGACTGCCTGCTTTACCAGGCATTTTTTCTGTTTTTAAATGTCTGCATCAGGATTTTTACAAGATGCCAAAATGTAGAAGCTTAAGACAAAAACCACATAAAAAAAACCTGAGCGCAAAAAAAGCAATTATTCACTTTCTCTATGCCATGGAGAAGGCCCAGTCAGCTCTGTGAGCCGTTCCACTCATGTGCTTCTTCCACACACACAGCTTCTTTAAAGACGGACCCCATAAAGCCTCACACTCTTCATGTGCACAGTTGCACAGTATCCTGTCTAATCGAGAAGGAGGATCTGATGTTAATCTTGCCCTGTGGAACTGCAGTTTGTAGTACCAGGCGACCAGCCCCCGTTGTGGTCTGTCCTGGAGACCTGCATGGCAGCTGATGTGGCTTTTTGGGACTGATGCCTTTAGCAGCTGGCAGTCTGCTCAGGGCCAGCGAGGGCAAGCCGGTAACATCATCGCTACAAACACTGCATATGGAGCCTATCAGGGGGCAGGCAGGCAGCCAAATGAAAAAACAATGTCTCAGTATGGAATGACATACTGTACAGAGACACATTGTAGAAGAGCATGTTAGTTCCAGTTGCTGGTGCTTCTTAAAAGTAGATAATAAAATTTGGAGTTCTTGACTGGTGCATGTAATACATAAGACAGGGCTGTGTAAATGTGTAAAAATGGCGTGTGTGGCAACACATCGTGATGATGCCTAAAAAAAACCCAAAAAAACCAAAACAGAACAGATAAAAAAATAAATAAAAAAGTAGAAAGAATGTAAATGAAAGAAAAGACTTGTTTAAATGTTGGATAAGGGAGTTTTTTTCCCCCGTCCTTCAGTGTGTTTACACAGGATTAACTCAGGCCGCTTTCAGGTAGTGGAAAACGTGGGCCTTTCCAGTTTTAATAAACACAGGAGGGCTCGAAAGGAGACGGCTCTTTGTGAAGAGGCTTTTGTTCACAGAAACACAAAACCCACGAACTAGGCACCATTCCAACTCAGTTAACTCCGCCGGCCACTGCCTGAAGCTACAGGGGGCCTTTGGCCTAAACCCGAGAGCTGGGACTTGGGACATCAGCAAAAGCAGAGCAGTTTGGAACATTCCCTCAAAGTGTGAAAATGTCTGAAATGTCTGTGCAATGAGAGGCGTGGTAGGGGCTGTCTGCTATACCTTTGCCAACAGTTAAATTAAGACAAGAAAAGACAAGGTGGCGGCCAGGGGTAGCATGGAGGCAACATTGTCTCATGAGCATTTAAATTTCTTGAATGATTTGTAATTATGGACTGCATATCAAAGTTTATAACAATGATTGTTAGAAATAAATGACGAAAAACTATAACAAGGTCTTATACCTTAACTATTTGGGAAATTTTGTTAAGTCTATTAAGACGTGGCATCTTTTCATTTGGGCCTAAATTGCGATGTGTGTCAGTAAAGTAGACAATAATTTTTTCTTAAATTAACTTTACTTGGAAGCCCAAAGTGCAGCTATACTGGACAGCTATACTGTAAGTTAGTGTTAAGAGTTCCAGTTGACCAGCAGGTCAGCAGAGCTCTCTCTGACGGGTTTAAGAGAAACCGGCTCAGTTTACACACCTGGATGGAACACGAGTGGCACAGACAGGATGGGTTCCAGCAGACAGAGAGAGAGAGAGAGAGAGAGAGAGAGAGAGAAAGAGTAAGAGAGACTGAGAATGAGAGAATGTGAGAGAGAGAGTAAAAGAGTGCAAGTCTTGCTTTTATCTCTTTATCCCTTTCTCCCAAACCTTTAAAAGTAAAGGTTTAACAAAAACCTGTAAAACTGGTGAATCCAGAAGCATTGACTGAAGGAAAGGCAAAAGTGTCTGTAGATTGCAAGCGTATAATTTCTTCTGTTCTCTTTTACCCGTTTCTATTTTGCCAGTAAAGTGCAATTCAAATTCGAGTTGGCCTGAACAGATCTGAGCTATGTAAAGGTCATTAGGGCTACTAATTCTCCACCTTCTTTCACCTGCTGTCTGTCCAGGAGGACAAAGGGATCGGTGTGACTCCGGCCATGTGAGACACACTATCGCTATCCACTCTCTGCATGGCTGCCTGCTTCTATAAATGTTTCAGTGACTCAAATGGATATCATTTAGAACTGAACAGCTGTATCGTCAAACAGGTGGAGTAACCTGGTAGTCTCACCTCAGAGTGCCTTTTAAAAACAGCTTTTTAGAAGAGCTAATAAAATTAGTACTGTCTTAGGAATTACATGTTGTACCTGGCTTATACCTGATAAACCTAAATCTAATACTAGGTGCATAAATTATACATATGAACGTTAGAGTAAAAGAGCTGATAAAATCAGTGCTGTCCATCTTTGGAATTTTATTTTATACCTGTCTTACGTATGATATAAACTATTACTAAATACAACTACCTATTTAATAGTAGATGCAATGCATACAAAGACAGTAAATATTTTTATTTTTTGTGAGGTGCTTTCCTTTGTTTCAGTCTTAAATTTATTTCATTTGATTAAATTCAGTAAATCTCAGTGATTACCCATCAGGAATATAGCTAAGAGAACTTAACTATATGACGCATGGCTTAGAGTGTGTTTATGCACATGTCTGATTAACCCATTCATAGTCTCACCATAGAACCGTGCCTTATTTTCATTCCCATCTGAAGTGCTTACATCGGTGGAAAAGTGTGAGGCAGTTCAGTATGAAGCTGATAATGAACAGGTAAGGAAGCAAACAGTTCACCTCAGAAGAGTTCAGAAGAGCCCATCTTCAGCATGAGTCGTGAAGTGGACTAGGGGACAGGCGTAGGGAGGTCAGTGAAGTGGACTAGGAGCCAGGCGTAGGCAGGTCAGTGAAGTGGACTAGGGGACAGGCGTAGGCAGGTCAGTGAAGTGGACTAGGGGACAGGACAGACGTAGGCAGGTCAGTGAAGTGGACTAGGGGAAAGGTGTAGGCAGGTCAGTGAAGTGGACTAGGAGACAGGCGTAGGCAGGTTATTGAAGTGGACTAGGGGACAGGCGTAAGGAGGTCAGTGAAGTGGACTAGGAGACAGGCGTAGGCAGGTCAGTGAAGTGGACTAGGGGTTAGTGAACAGGCTGGGGTGTGGGGGGAGGACAAGCTGAGCTGGGTTAGTGGACAGGTTGAGGCGTGAATTGGGGACAGGCTGAGGTACGGCTAGGGACCAAGGCGTTGTATAAAGGAGGGTCTGGTGGTATTTTCTTTTTCGGTAGCATGCCCTGAACAAGTTTATGTTGTACCCTCGCCATACGTCCTCCCTAGGAAATGGGTTTTAGTAATTCTGTTAGGTAATGTCAAATGGTGACTTATGGTCTGCGTGCTGCAGTGTGAACGTGCGTTGTCGGCATCTTTTAACAGCACAAGAAGAAAAAGAAAAAAAAAAGTGGAAAAAAAAACATGCCGGTGTAACCGAGGCATGGGTCGAGACTGCTGTAACCGAGGAATGGTGGAAAGGTTTCTTTTCTTGTTCTTTTTTACTGCACCTCTGTGGTCCAGGTGTTGCCTTTTAATTGGCAATTCTGTGAGCAATAAAGCATTTTGGTTACTTCAGCTCATAAAGTGCTTTCATGCCGTTTCCAAATGATGTAATTAGGCAGACATTCCGGGTTTTGGCGTGGCGCTGATGGGGGAGGGTGGTGTGTGTGTGGAGGGAGGGGGAGGGGCTGGAGTGATAGGACTACTGAGGTTTCACCAATATGTTTTCCATTTAAGAGTCAAAACTCCATAAAGGGAGGTAGTAGTTTGCTCAAGAAACAGGCACTTTCGTTTCATGTTTCTACCACAGTCCCAGTTAGTGCTTTCAAAGTAGAGCAAAGGAAAAAAGGGCTTGGCTACTTCCTTTTGTTTGTGAAGCAGGCCAATTCATTTAGAACTGTCAGCCAGTTGGCCAATGGCAAGAAATCATTTACAAAATGCTTTAAGATGGTCACTGACTTTGTTGTTAATCGTTCAGAGTTTTTTATAATATATTATTTTTTTATAATATAATTATTTATTTTATAATAGAGTATACCTCTTTGTTATCTTTGTCACTAGTCTGCATAAATATAACCCAAGTAGTTGTTTTTCTTATCTAAAGAATGAACTAAGTTTTTTTTTGGTAAAAGCTTAATCTAGACAATAGGTCTGACATCTGAGGGAGGAAACTTTCCCTTTTCCTGTCTGGAGAGAGGAGGATTGTTCTTTCTGTCAGATGATTCTTCTGTGGGCAAAACGTCATATCTCTTCAGCTCATGCACGAATAAATTGCATTTCCTTCCCGCAATAGTTCGTGACGTACACACAAGCACGTCTGTTTTCATACTTTGTCAGGATTTGAAGTTGTGTATGTGACATACATATTATACGTGAAAGTACAATTATCTTCACCTTTATAAATGGTAATACATTTTGTGAAAAGCACTTTAACCTTGTCTAGTACCATTTTGCTGGTTAAACTTTTCTTTCCTCTGGTTCCTCTTACATGGTCAGGTCATTTTTACCCTCAAAATCGACACCTGACTGAATCTCCACTATCCACGAAGCAAGTATGATATACCCAAGTGTGATATACCCAAGTGTGATGATATACCCAAGTGTGTGTTTTCTATTTTCATTTTTTGTTTTTCTTCGTGGTATGTTTAAGTGTATAAGGTTTTAGTTAGATGACTTGGTTGTGAATATCCAACATCAGAGTTTTAGATTAGTAGACTTTTAGCTTTAGCTTTAGACTGTATCTTGAACTTGTTCTTATGGTCCAACATTAATGCTCTTGTGAAACACACAAGATGACCTTTTTAACTTAAAAAAAAGTCGTTGCTGCTTCCTGAATACTGGGAGTTTTGATTAAACATATCATTACTACCTTTAAAAGTCATTTAGGGCTTTAGTATCAAGGATGATCTTGGGCTAAATTACAGTGTAAATGGTGCTTTTTTCACTCTTGCATTTGGTTTCAGCTATGCTCATTTGGTTTCAACTATGCTCATTTGGTTTCAGCTATGCTCATTGCAAGTCAAATAATGTTTACAGAGGAAAACGCAACAAGCTTTAAAAAAGTCAAAATGACAAGCTGATTGTAGCGTTTACATATGTAAATGCAAAAAATATAAAACAGAAAAAAACATTCTGTGTAAACAAGGGTGTGAGGAAAAATGCTCTTTTGGGAATTGTATCTTATCCGCCATATCGAAACTTCATGCAGGGCACACAGCTGTATAATTAAACGCTATTTATTTTGCAGAGAGAGACAAGCAACCGTTTTAATCACCTCTCACCATAGCGACACTCGATCTCTGCTTCAAATTCCATCATGCAAATAAGCCCTGCTGAAGTTATTTACAAAACATCAATGCTATTTACAAAACAGCTATGCTCATTATTATCTGGAAGAATTATTCCAATTACTTAGAGAACTGCCTGTACCTGTTACAGACAACCCCCCATTATTTATATATAAAAAATTATTTGTTTATTTATATTTGTATGTACATATTTTACTCCTGTGTAAATCTAAAACATGACTTCTCCAGCAGCAGAAAGGAATATGCTGTAGGCTATGATATCATGCCCTTGTCCACAATGGGCTTGTGTCTGTGTGTGTGTGTGTGTGTGTGTATGCATGTGCGTGTGTGTATTTGTACCATGGGAAGAAAGAGAGCTGTTTCAGGAGTGAGAGCCAGGGGCTTGATCAGTCCCCTGTGCTTGTGAAAGTGTCAGGGGAGGAAGGGCGATGGAGATTTGCACAGTTTGCCTGGAGAGCACACTCACACGCTTCCGCATGCTAATGGAGGGAAGCTCGTCCGGCGGGCGCGCCTCATTGCTGGTGGTGGTACACGTGTGACAGAATGGTCAAAACTGCCCCAGGGAACAAACAAATGCCTGCGGCTGCTGGGACAATCTCCTCTCCCAGCCCCTCCACACAGTCCCAATTAGCCAACAAGGCCATGAGGAGAGTGAAGCTGGTAATAAATCAAAGTGCAGTATTTCTTTGTTAAGCCTGTGGATGGGATGAGGGAGATGTGTGGGTGTAAGAAAACCTCCCTCACGCTTACTGTCTCCAGCATTTAGATCATAAAATATCAGGATGGGGCCATTTTGCATGTTCTGTTAGCAAAGTTTATCGGCTTCCAGCAAAGCAGTATAAATCTCAAGCCAGAATGTATAAAAGTTGAAATGGGCAATGTAGCAATGAGTCACAGGATATAGTTCACCTGCTAATAGGCTAAAGAATACGGGCTGGTTTTTATACTGGAACACCTTGATGAACTGTGTTTGCATATAGATGAACACATCTTTCAGTTTGGTAGAGACAAGTCAGCAGCTAAAAGAAGCAGAATAAGAGGGACTGTATGGCTCTGTCATGCTCTGCCGCGCCGATGAAATGTAGAGCGGCCGGGCGCTGGCTGAGATTCTGGGAATGCTGACACAGCTGTATGGAGGCTGTGGCTGCTCTGGTGTCCGCACACTGGAGCACAAAGCCCTGTTCTCCAAGCTGCAGCGGCCGATGTCATGGCTAACCCCTTCGCCCCCCATAATTCCTGCTTTGTTCTGCGGGACACGACACCACGACCTCCTGCTTCTCCTCTTTTCCTGCTCAGCTCTTGGTCTCGGCTTGCCCTGCAAATTCCTGATGGAGGCTGAAACCCGACGCTGACCCCGTGAGCTCACTGCCAGGCGTCAGCTCAAGAAAATCTTGTGAGAAAGAAAGAGAGAATGAGTGAGAAAGAGAAAAAGACAGACGAATGTGGGAAGGGAAGATAAGCTGAAGCAGTAGAAGGAGTTGGGCTCGGGTTGCATTACAGTGTATGGAGAAAAGGAGGAGACTTGGAGGAGCTTGGTGTATATATATATATATATATTTATATATATATGTGTGTGTGTGTGTGTGTGTCTCGCACTTTAGACTGGTGTTGTTATTTTTCCTTAGACCTACATCACATCACATCTTTAATTTTTAATTTGGACTATTTGCTTCATGGTGGACCTGAGTGTGTATTGGTCACTGTGTGTGTGTGTGTGTGTGTGTGTGTGTGTGTGTAAATCCGGGAGGTCTTGGTTCCCAGCTTGACCTGCTCTGACCCAATGCCTGCAGAAGTAAGTAGCTCTGACAGCTTGGAGGAAGAGAGGGGGGTGGACAGAGGGGTGATTGAAACTTTGTTGAGACACATCACAGCTCTGTGTGCTCTGTACTACTTGGAGGCTTTCATTATCTGCTACATATGGCTCTTAACAGTTATCAAAATGACAAATTTTTGCAAATATATAAAGTAATTCAAAGGAAAAGAGGGAAACAAAGTTCCAACTGCACAACTTAATTCAGAAATGTGCAAGGCTGAGAGAAGTGATAGGGTTTTAAAAGTTTAATTAACTCTGGTACAATTGGATATACTTTTATTAATTATTAAGGAATCTGCATGTCTTTTTTCCAGAACACTGGCTATTGTATACTGTATCACTTTCTACTAGTGGACATTTGTTTCAGTGCTGTAAAAGCTTGTTATGTATGTTAATGTCTCTTATATTATGTGTGTGTTGTATGTGTGTGAGTGTCTGTGTGTGTGTATGTTTATGCATCCCAGTGGTAAAACTTCAATAAAGTTGAGATCCTGAACACACAGTCCATTTCTGATGTGAGCATGTGAGTGAATGTGATACGCTTGTGGCTTTGAGAGACACAGATGGAGGTTTGGAGATGGAGGCAGGCATGGAAAAACTATTAACTTCTCGTTTGTTCCCAGAAATGCTCCTGTGTTACTTTCTGTAGTTAATTAACATGTAGCTATGTTATATAGTATATCAAAGCACCATTTTGAAGCAGTTCTGCTATATGCATTATGACCTACTTTGTACTAGGAAGTAAAAATAGAAAATAAACTGAATACCACTAATAATAATAATGTATTTTTTTCTGAATCACAATCAATTTAGTAGTAACTTCTCAGGCAAACAAACAATAATGATTCTTATGTATCAAGCATCTAAGCCCTGTATTTAGTGATGGCTGCTGTTATAAAAATTGACAGAAATACGTAGTCCCTGGATCGTCCAGGACATTTTTAGATTCTTCCTTTTTTCTTAAGCTTTCTCCTGTTTCTCTTCCACTGTTGAATAGTAGATTTGTCTCTCTGAGGTATGTGAGTTTTTTTTTGAGCCTGGTCAGTTTGTGCAGTGTTTCTGCTAGTGGTCTTTTCAATCGACACAGATCAGTGGAGAAGAAAGAGAGGGAAAGAAAAAGAGGAGAAGAGGGATCTAGAGAGAGAGAGAGAGAGGTGAAAGAGTGGGAAAGAAGAAAGGGAGAGAGAGGGAAAATAGCAGAGCGACTCATGAGTCAGGCAGGTGTGGGCCTGAGGGCTTGCCTGAAATATGGAGTCAGGAAGGAAAGAGGGAGAGAGAGAGAGTGAGATAGACAGAGAAAGAAATTGATGGGTCACAGAAGCCAAGGCTCAGCTAGGGCACTGCACCCCTCCACAGTCTAGGGCACTCCACTCCTCCACAGTCTAGGGCACTCCACCCCTCCACAGTCTTGGTAACTAACAGTCTCACCCCACCTCTGCCCTCCCATACCCAAATCTGCCCAGTTCTTTCTCATGCCAGCTGCTATGAGCTCAACATGGCCACTCATTCCTTCACAATACAAGGAAAACCACACACGTGGGGATTAGGGGGAGTAATGTAATTAAAGCTAACCCGTTGGGTGGGGGCATTAATTTAATTAAGTCTGCTATGGTTGTGCCTCACTAATCATCAATCATTGCAACAGGCCAGATGGGTAGCGCTGACACTTGTTGTTTTTCCTAATGGTAAAACATCACAGAAATGTGACACATTTTACAGAGGTGGTCATTATTCCTTTCACTGTGCTAAGCTTTGGTCAGGCAAGAGAATAAATCTATTAGAGTGTCCATGTGAATTGGACATTAAAAAATCAAACTAATATTTGTTATAATTACAGCAATAGCATGGTGTGAGGAATATAGTTAATTACTGTTTACAGTTAAACCACAGGGAACAAATTGGACGTTGTTACCGCAGCTAGAAGGCACTGTGATGGGAGCAGGAGAAATTACTGCCAGATTACACCATATTTCCATGGAAAACTCAATGGTAATTACGAAAAATGTATGATAACAAGTAATGATGCAACGTCTCCTACAAGGAGATGATAAATGTGGTAAGGCAACACCTAACATTCCTAGAAATTGACTTGACATGTCTTAGATATTAAATATTTAAAAAATAAGAAGTCATAAAATATATTTTATGGCTTTCACTCAAATGCATTACAGCTGTGGTTAGTATTTTTTAAAGTAACTTGGAAACAGCTGCCCCATACCTCCCCACCTCTAGTATGAAGCATTCGGGAATCTTTCCAACATCCCCCAATATTTCTTAAGCTAGATATGATATGATACATTAAATTCTCCATTTAGCAGTAGGGCTGTTACAAGTCTAAGTCCAGGGCTGGACTGAAAATTGTTTGCAGAGGAGAGTCACTGTTACTACAGTAACTTAATCGTGCAAGAAGCTTATGCCGAGTCCAGTAACCCACCAGGAGAAGTAGGCAGCCTAAGCCAAATAATGGCAACAGGACCATCATTATCACTGGAGTTTATTTAGCTGCTATCTAGAAGGTGGTATTATTGTTCTTGTCTCGTTATTGGTAGTGGTGGTGCTGGTGTTGTGATGGAGCTTTTAGCATTTATTCCTCTTCAACTCATTGGAGAGAATGTGTCAAAGTCCTGAATGTTGTTCTGTGGGTCTGTAAGGAGGCTGGACTTGTGGATGGTGTTTGTTTTGGAGCATGGGGAAGAGGGGGGGTGCCAGTGCAGCGTGGCTTGGCCTGCCAAGTCAGCCCAGTGACACACAAACACACACACACACACACCTACACATACACACACACGCACTCTATTTTCTGCTCCACTCACAGTGGCCGATTTAGCGAGCTCCACAGCCTTGAACAGCCCTCTCTTTCTCTCAGAGGGCTCCAGACTATCATTTTCTAGACGTTTTTCTCTCTTTGCCCATTTTGAGGTTTAGGTGGAAAAGTAAAGATTCACTAAATAACCGAGCGGCTGGAGAGTTGAGCCTATGGATATCGCGATAGGTTGGGCCAGATGTCATCTTGTGGATATCCCCTGGACCGAGGCTTGTCCTGTACCACCTGTGTTTGCTGTACTTTGCTTTTACAGGCTGTATTACAGTTCCACGCTTGGCTGATGACCTGGCTGTGGTAGGAGGCTCCCCACCCCCCAAACCTTACCCCTCCTACCCCGCTGCCTCTGAGCACAAAGTGGGATGGCCAGGCAGCCGAGTGAGGAGGACTTGGCGGTGGTCCTCTGCTCTGCCTGTCCCCTCTGTTCACACTGACCACCAGTGGAGGTGAAGGGGGAGGCAAAGACGGTACCCTCTCCAGCAGCATCTGTCTACTGCAGGCCTTTCCTAGCACTCTGCCTGCAGTGTGGAGCCCCCAGGATTACAGTATGCAGGTCTGTCTCCCTCTCTCATCAAACTCCAGACCTGACAATCTGGAGCTGCTCAAACAGAACTAAATGAAAGATTTGGAATGCAGGCTTTATTTATTTTTGCTCCCTCTTTTGGTTTTGTTTTTTTTTCTGGACCTACAGTACAGGGAGAGAAAGAGAGAGAAATACAGACAGAGGGAGTCATGAGTACCAGCACATGCAGCGAATATCCGCTGAAATGAAGCAGAAGAGCTGTGTGAAGAGCAGCCACATCAAAAAAACATGCCATGCCATGGGAGGGATCTGCATTTACTTTCATTGTCATTCAAATCCAATCACAATAAGAAAAGGAGGGGGTGGGCTGAGAGAGAAGAGCAGAGAGAGGACCTGAACGTTGTTTAGCACAGGAAAGGCAATCATATCTCCAAGACGACATTCTCACATGGGCATATGGAGGATATTAAGCCATTTTTTTTCTTTTTTTCTTTTTTAATGTTGACACTGGAGCTCTTGTGAAACATGACTCACAATGAATGCAGCTTTTAAGCCCGTGTTCGTCTTCCCCCCACGTTGTTTCTGGTATGCTTTATTTGTCTGTCACCCAATAAAACATCCCACACAGCTTTCCCGAGACCACATGTCAACTGGGTTCAGCCTTTTCCTGCTGCTTCCATTCTTACATCATCTAGGATTCTCCTTTTGATGTGCTACTAAACAATAAACACTCCTTTTAAAGTAGGCATTTATTTCAAGATTAGGATTAATGGAAGAGCCTGTAATTGGTTTGATATGAAGTGCCAACTTCAAGAACATAGAGGACTTGAAGAGCAGGAACGAAAGGAAATGCAACTAAAGAAAGTGAGAGAGATGGTGATGATGAGGGGTGGTTACTTGCCACCTCCACAGTGTAGTGCTTGGGCTCTGAGCTTTATCTGGTTACGTAGGGGCACTACCCTGCTCAGGACGACCTCTTTTCAGCTTATTCAGGGCTTGGGGTGAGTAGAGCTGCAAGAGTTGCCATACAAAACATATAGGTCCTCCACAGAGCTAGGTTGTTCTTCCATGTATGAACCCTGTGTGCCACTCCCTGGTGCACTAGTCTGCTGTTGGTGAAACCTGTTGGTCACCTCCCCGAGAGCTAGTCTCCTATGGATAAACTCTGTGGGCTTCTACCCTGTGGCTAAACCCTGTGAGCCACTTCCCTTTTGGGGAGCTTTGTGTGCCACTCCCCTGTAAGTCACTCCCCTGTACGCCACCTCTCTGTGGGTGAATCATGTGGGCTAGTTGCATATGGACCACTACTCTGTGGGTGAACCCTGTGGGACAATGCCGGTTAGGTCACTCCCTGGAGGTCCACTTCCCTGTGGGTGAACTTTGTGGGTCACCGTTGTGGGTAACTCTTTTATGGGTGCCCTCAGCAGTTCTCCCCAGTCTGAATGACTCTTACTACAGGTCATTTGAACATTCACCAGAAACAAACGAGTACCAGAAATGTGACAGTGTCTGACCCATTTCTCGAGAGCAGCTTCCTCTTGCAAAATACTTGATCTATGCATGTTTAAACTGTTGTGTAGTGTACTGAGGGAATTCTCCTTCATTGGTTTGTAAAGGGATGGCTATAATCTATTGGTATGGACTTGGGATCGCTATAGTTCATTGTTGTAGGCTTTTATTGGTGTAGTCTACTATTGGAATGGCTAAACTCTAATGGTGTAGGCTTGTATTGGAATGGCTATATTCTGTTGGTGGAGGTATTTACTGAGACTGTTCATGTAGGCTTGTGTTGGGGTGGCAATCCTCCATGTTGTGGTACGAGTTCCTCTCCTGCTGTGTGTTTGCTCTAAGTGATGCCTGGCTGAACAGGGCCTGCAGAGCAGGAGACCAGCGGGATCGTTTGTTCAGCTGGGCTGAGTCGAGATCGTGTGATTGGCCGGGATCTTTGGGAGACGGCAGGCGTCCTTTGAGGGTGCCCCCTCGTCTCAGCATGGGAGGGGCTCCAATTTCAGACCCTCAGCACATCACCACACAATGACTTCCTACTGCGTTTTATCATGGCAAATTGGAAGATTCCAAGAAGCCACTGAGTTTGTGTTGGCCGTGTACCTTTGGCGCCCAGTTTCAGTCACATGGCTATAGTTCTTTCTGTTCTATGTCCTTGACCACAACTTTACTCCCCCAAAAGCTGTTGCCACCTTTTTTTCCATAAACAATATCAGAGATGGCAGCGATCCTGCAGCCTGTCTGCGTCTCTGGGGTGTATTAACTTACCAACAACACTATGCACCAGCCAGCAGGCCAGGGCAGGGTAGTTTGTGAAGTGACGGGAGCCTGTTAGTGTGAATGTATTGTGAAGGCTTTATGTGCAGCTGTCAGATCAGACAGGATTGCTTTACTCCATCCCCATTTTGAACTGCACATGTTGGAGCTCGGCATGGAAAAGCCCTGGGCTAGACGTGTGATTGGTGGAATAACGTGTAAAGCACATGCTATGTTGTTGCTGGTTTGTTTCTACTAATCTACTAATAGGGGGTTTCCTCATTCTTTTTTTGATCTGGATTTGGTTTATTCAGGCCACTAGTGAGTATTTTAGGAACCAGTACGGTCAGATCCAGAAACATCTAGTTCTGCGTCATTTGTTTGACTTCTGGCAAAAGTCTGAGGCCAAATATTGACAAAGATCCCCCTCAGCAGGAGGGTTACTGGGTAACTGGACAACACCACTGCTCTGCTCTTACGGCTCTGGACCTTTACAAATAGCAATTTCATATTTTCAAGATTTTAATTGTAGAATTTAAAGATTTAAATTGTACATTCAATTTGGACAATTCTTCACAGCCTTCTTATTCTCAATGACCCAATTCTAATTTGACAGTTGTGGGAATTTACACTGCTGTTGACTCTTAAATTAGAAATACAAGTATGCTGTTTATTCATACATGTGTTCTCTGAACATTCAAAGCTATGAGAATTATTATTTACCGCTTATCATTTTAACAGATGCAGGCAGCCGGTGCAAAACTGTACTGTTTTGAAGTTCTTTACTACAGTCAGGAAAATCTGGCCTGTGCAGCCCTTTGACAAATATTGAAAGATGCACTTTGACAGTTTGGTGCCACTTTCCAATATATCGGCCTCATTTTTCCCGCCTCCCAGTTGGCCAAGTGTAATTTTCCGGTTCCTCCCTGATGTTTCAGTACTACATGCTGCAGATTTGAGAGAAAGAACAAGTTTGTTTTGTCATGCTGTGACAGACTGTGTAGCCATGCACTTCTTTTCCAGTGGTGTTACGCAACTGCAAACAATGACAAAGAAGGCCAAGCAGTGACACCTGACCACAAGTAACCCTCCATCACACATAACATTCAGTCACAGGTAACAGTCACACATAATGTTCAATGGCTCAATTACACATAACGTTCAGTCACACGTTACACTTTATTAACATATTCAGTCACAGGTAACATTCACTCATAACACTTGGTCACAAAAAATGCTTAATCACAAGAATAAAGCATAAAGTTCAGATGCCTCACTACCACCCAAACCACCTCCCTCCCTTTCTTCCTGCTCTTGCCTAAGCGCAAATCCAGACCCTTCAAATCACTGATGTCTCAGTGACTTTAAAAAGGGTGATAAAATCCTATGCTGAGCTTCTAAGTGCTTCCCACTGCTGTTAGGATAGAGCGACATTTTTTTCCCCTCATTCTAATGCATATTCTGTAAGCAGTGTTGAACAAAAAAGTCTTTGATGTAGTTTAAACTCCAGGGGGAAAATTGGGGAGCTGGGAAAGAAGAAAGTTGAAATGAACTCGGGCCAAAGCGAGGCCGCGAACAAAGTAAGCTATCTTTGGTTTCACATCCATGCGCTGGCAGACGCACGTCCTTTGCGTCCTTTAAACTGCCTACATGGCCTACGAGGGCCTGCTGGAGCACATGATCTGCAAATCTGTGTTCCATGCATTTAAAATGAAAGTCAAGCTGGAGCATATATTGGAACGATCTCTTGTAACATAGCAACAGTACAGAGGTGCAGAGGGACTGTGAGTCAAATTGGGCTTCGAATTTGCATTCTAAATGCATAAAAGTGAGTAGTTGACATTTTCCTCAAAATGAAGTAAACACTGCTTGGGTGTATCTCCTGCACCCTCTAACAGCCATTTCATCGTTACTGAGAGGCAGGAATAAATAACTGCACAAATCCTGGCTCTGAAAAGGAAAAACACCCCCTTTTCTGCCCTTTTCAACAAAATGGATTTTGAGGCTCTGGGGTTGCTAAGTACTGTGGCCAAAAAAACAGTCATTAACATTTTGTGCATTTTAATGCAGTTTGCAAATATTCATTACAGACTCCCAGATCACTTGTGATGCGCGACGTATTTTATGGCAGCTGTTAGTCAAACTGTGTTAGAAACCCCATTTCAGCAGTTCTGCTGTCAGGCCTAAAAGTGGTGTAATGGAGTTTAATAGGCTGTACGATTCTGTTAAATGACCAGCATGTTAGAGACAGGTATTAAGTATCTCCATCTGTTTCAATACTGTGTGTGTGTGAGAGAGAGAGGGGAAGAAGACCCTTGTGAATTTTGCTTGGTTTGCACATGCTGAAGTTTATTTATAATTCCATACCCAACGCTTCTTTTACAAATGTAACAAACATCAATGTATCTTCCAGACAGCGACCTACCAGACCACACAGAAAAAAAGAGCATCATCCGTTTAGCCCACTGTGCACCTGGAGTTTGTGTTTATTTGAGCTTCCTGAAGTGGAGGGTTGCTGCACTCACTGGGCTGTGGTACAAGACGACGTTGAGCACAGGAACAGCCTTTAAAGACAAACAAACTGTAAAAAAAATCCAATCTGGTCTTTCTAAGTGCATGCAGGAAGTTTGCTATAGAGGCTATACACATGCTTCTGAATGTAATAGTCATTTTCAGCAGTAGAGAGAAATCACCCCTCCCCACAGGTGCTCCATCGGTGAGGGTTTGTGGTGGTAGACTCTGTGAAAGCTGCAGCCAGATGCCCTGAAGCGCACTGTGATTTACAGGTTCCCCGCAGGCCTGCCTGCCGATTCAGAGTTCATCCGGAAACTGTGAAAACGTACACAAGCAGCTGGTGCCAAAGTTTCCATGTCCACGACCCTTGTGTGGACACACTAGCTGAGGGTCCTGTTTACTGAGCATTGGAAAGATGATTGAAGAGCAAAACACTGATGAGATTCTTTTTCGTTCACTAAAGCAGTCGGTCACTAGGGTTGGAGTTAGAGTTTTGTGGATGAAGCTTTATGCACTTTAGAGACAGATGTGATACAGCCAAACTGATGCATTGTTGGCTCCCGATATTTGAAATGTTATGGTGAGGTTAGTTAATCCACTGGATTTCCTGTGAGTGATGAATGCATCTTTATTAGTGGTGGAAAGAGACAGAACAACGAAATCAAAGCAGAGTTTTAGAAGCAAAGGCATCACACGTATAATAACAGTAATTATATTTATTTAAAAATGTATTATTGTTCAGGAGACCTTTTGTTGAGCATAATATTTATTTATTTATTTAATGTACTATTCCGTGTGTGCATGTATATGTTTGTGTGTGTATACATGTGTGTGTTTGTGTATGTACATGTGGTTTTGCATGTACCACATTTTATAGCAATTTTAAATGATAAATAATTTATATATTATATAAGTGTTGAAGAGCATGTTAGTACAGGGTCTCTGATAAAATGAACTGGGTAATCCAGTAATAAGCTCATAAATCCATTAACACACATTTAAATGAAGGCGCTAGCAACAATGAAGCAGTAGTGATCTCATCATTTAATTCAAGGTCAAACGCTTTTCATTTAGTGCTCTTGGCATGGGTCCAACCTGTATATTGAATTTGTGTAGGGCATAGTTTTAGTATTCAAACATTTGTACAAGCAGCAATCTATTGAGTGGTGAGTGGTTGTGTGTTTGTGTGTGGGTGCGCCCGCATGTGTGTGTGTATGTGTGTGTGTCAAAAAGAGTGTGTTAATATATTAAGGGCTCTATATGAAGCTCGAGGACAGGACCTCTCTACTGTTTGAGCCATTAGCCGGTGATGGCTGAAGCATGTTGAGCTCCAGTCAGCATGGGGTTATGAGTGGGAGTGAGGGACAGGTGCCCTAGGTCACACAGTCTGTGCCACTGGCCAGTGGAGATTAATGCAGTCTGGACAGAAGCATCTAGCTTTGTAGTGCAGACGAATATCTGTGCTGACAGCACTGAAACAATATAAGTGCCAGAAAGAAGAAAAGTCTTTGAGCCTGCTTGTGTGTGTGAGTGCTTATGTCTACGTGGGAACCCACGTGCAAACTGCAGGAAGAAGATGAGGAATGAGAAAAAAAGGGTGGGAGGGTGAGAAATGCGGAGGGCGTGGAGTTACCTGAGCTTGGCTGTTTGAAAATGAAATGCTGACAAACAGCAAGCTTTTTAAAAAAAAAAAAATAATAATAATAATCCGCTGTTAACAGATTAGCTGGCTGAAAAGTGGAGTGTGTTGTTTTCACTAGCCGGGGCCACTCACGAGCTAAGACAAACCCAACGCAGGAGTGAGAACTGAGGGAAAGACAAACCCAGTGCAGGAGTGAGACTTGAAGAGTGGAAGAGTGGAGCTCGTCTGGAGGGGCATGGTTACTGCTGCCAAACACTCAGCAGGCATGTTGGTCTCTGAGACGTGAAGAGCAGTTAGAGAGCAACACCGTGGTGTCAGCAGGACTGTGTGTATGTGTGTGTGTGTGGGAATGTGTACAGAAAATGCATAAAAGACATCATTGATAAGAACAGGATCTTCTTGTTGGCCTATCAGTTAGACCTGGCCCAGGAATGGTGAGGAGCTCCCATGAAGTGTATTACTGCCTAGGCCACGGTGTGAAGTTCCTTAATCAAACAGCCATCAGCACGAGAGAGTCACACACACACACACACACACACACACACACACACACACACACACACAAGCACAGACATTCTCTTCCTCAATCTCATGCTTACCTGGTAACGAACATATCATCAGCAGTTAGCTGGTGTATTTCTGCAGGGCTGTTAAAATGCTTCCATGTGTATTTTAACTGACTAGTGCTCAGCTTGGCTTTGGGACATTCCATCTCTGTCCACCTCCGATACATGATACTCGCAAGAAAAAAAAGAATGATACCCCTGAGAATTGCTAGTCCAGACTGGTTGTCATAACAAGTTGGAAGAACAAGGGGGATTTTTGTCATTCTTCGCATATGTGAAGGTAGTTGTGCTGATTTCTCAAGGGAAGCTGGCAAGGGGATTTTTTTTTCTCCTTCCTGCTTTGTAGTGTTAGTCATTGTGTTTATTTGAATTGTGCGCTAGATTGCACAGCTAATGCAAATGACAGTGCCTGGCATACCTTAGCACCATAGACAACTGTCAAAGTGAAGGATAAAGAGCTATTGTTGGTTTAAAAGTGCATCATGTATTATCCATTTGTCTGCCATTTACTTTCCCTGAAGCTTCAAGGGAGTTTTGACAGCAACGTTATCCTGCCCTAATCCTGCACTAAACCACATAATTAATCAGAGTAACCACCCTAACAAGAAACTTGCTGAGACTTGCCTTGGCAGAAATGACAAAACAGGATCTCAATTTGCAATGTCACATAAAACATTTTACTTAAGTCGCACTCATTAGGCACATTGCAAAACTCTTAGAGTAAACTCTTTTATAAGCAGGACCTTTTCGAGACCTTTTCCTTTCATTTTCCTGTGAACATGTGCAGCACATGAAAGCAGACGCTGGGTTTCCCTTTTCCTGTTCCCTCTAATTTACTTCATTTTTGCTTGCTGTCATGATTCAGTCATTTTTATTTCAGATTAATTTCTGAGTTGTAAAAGGTTTGTACAAAATGTATGACTGAAGCAGGTCAGAAAGTTTTATCTAATGCTCCAATTTCAGCGTGTTATGAGCATAAAAATACACTCAACATACGCAAACATAATAATATTTAAGATCATTCTTTTTTACATTTTATGATCTTACATTTCTCATAACCATAAGCAGGATTGTAAAGGAATTAAAAATAAACGTTATACTTTATACAATGTTATTTGGCCTTTCAGAATGAATTTGATGTGACAAACCAAAGCATTCGACACTTCTGAAGTTTAGAAATGTAAATTATGAAATGGTCCCTATGGGCAAACCACCAAAATGAAAAAGATCAGAACTAACGCCTTCCACATGCATATCAAACACAAAGAAATCAAGGCTTCTGCCAAATAATGCGACACGCTGATCAGAACTGAGATACGGAGAGTAGCAACAGTGGAACTGTACTATATGCTCTGCTGTGAGCCATAGTCTGTGCTAAGCATCTGCATTTGGGTGACACTAAATTTATCAAGTCATCAGGTATTGCATTGCAGAACTAATCATTCATTTTTAACCAATAATTCAAATTTCCTGTGCTGTGTCCTCCTCCCCTAAAACCTTCAGCAATACACTGATTGTTAGAAGGATAAGCAACTTTCACACACAAAATCCTGAGAGTGTCCTGCTAGATTTATTAGCTGATGATACAATGGTGCAATAAGGGTTCTTGTTTCATTTTAGTTTGACCTGACTTTCTGCTAAAGTTACGCATTAGAGTTTCACTCAGAAAACATTTTTTCTTAGTGGAATGTGTGCATTTCTCCGTGTGTACAATCATGTGATGGTGTTAATACATAATGCTTGTGTTTTTTGGCCTCAGGAATGAATGTTTTTCTCCTTTACCTCTGTGTGTCTTTTCCACGGTTCCGTCTCTCTGCATTTTTCCGTTAGCAGAGCCATGGTGCGGCAGCAGCCACCTCTCTTCTGACCCATAGGCCGAGCTCATTTAATCACGGGGCAGGGCAGCACGTGGACAGGTGCACAGCCACCTCTCTTCTGACCCATAGGCCGAGCTCATTTAATCACGGGGCAGGGCAGCACGTGGACAGGTGCACAGCCACCTCTCTTCCAGAACATAACAGTTAATCTGAGGTGCCACATGCCTGACCGCAGGTGAGGGAGGGTAAAATAGGACGGGAAAAAATGAAGAGTTAAAAAAAATGAAGCAAAGCATGAATTATGGAGGCCAGACTAGACTTGGATCCCTGTATTTTTGTCCTTGTTCAGTTCATCACTTTTCTTTCTTTCTTTCTTTCTTTCTTTCTTTCTTTCTTTCTTTCTTTCTTTCTTTCTTTCTTTCTACTGAGAGAACCCTCCCCCCCCCCAAAAAAAAGTTTTACTGAGAGGAAAAAGAACGTTTTCGTAACTGTTAACCGAAGAAGCAGAAGTAGACTTCATTTTGGTCTTTCTTAACATTGTGCCACATAGCAATATTAGCCCTGTGCCATTCATTTGCAGCACTATGTCTCAATTAATCAAAGCCAAGCAGCAGGCCACAGCCTTTAGTCTACCACCACCTGGGAAACACAAACAGACAGAAAGAGAACAAGTGACTGTCACAGGGCCCACATGCTTATGAGCTACAGAAGAGATGGACAAATCGATGCCTCAAATCAATACATTTTATCATCTTGTCCAGTGGCCTCTGGCCTTCATGGGTGCTTATGTAATAGGCACAGTTCAAACCACAGGCATGCTGTTTTCACTGAAATGCTGTGTTCAGGAGGAACAAGCATTTTTGGGAGAAATGTGATGCCTGCGTGTGAACATGAAATTTGTGTGAAAGTGCAGAGGAACAAAGTACTGAAGCTGTAGGGAGCAGAAGCTCAGACCGAGCTCTGTGTATGTGTGTGTGTGTGTGTGTGTGTGTGTGTGTGTGTGTAGCTACCTGACCAAATGCATGTGGGAGGTGTTGAATATTACTTCCAGATCTCCCTTGCACTTTGCAGACGAATGAAGAGATAACAAATGATCCCTAGAGTTTTTACACATGAGGTGCAACGCCATCCAAAGCCACATTCAAAGGGTGCCGGGGGGATTATTGTAGCAATTTGTAAAATAATGTAAAAATGTATATACACAAACAGGCCAGCAACATTTTAAGAGATATAGGAAAAAATATGTAGACTAAACTGCTATTTTTTGCTTTACATTTACATATATAAATATAAGTAAATCCGATAATATCCAGCTGCAGTGTGGGACAGAAGAGATGTTTAAAAATGTAGTGCAAAAATATAGTTGACGGTTTCCAAAGAAACAGGACATTTCAAACAGAGGTCCTTCATCAGCTACAAAGTGCTTTATATATATATGTGTGTGTGTGTGTGTGTGTGTGCGTGTGTGTGTGTGTAACGTCCGTATTACTACAGTAAAAGTGAAAATGTACTAAATTTACTAAACTTTTACTAAACAAATATCAGTAACCTATGAAAGATTATCAAGCAAACATATTTGTGAGTTTGTAAGTATAAATAAAATTACTCTCCACCTAAAGAGGTTTGTGCCGATTTTTTTTTAATAGGCCCTAATCTGTTTAGGACTCTCACGAAAGAGTTTAATCTCCTAATCTCCTCACTAACTCATATGAAACTGTTACTTCTAAGCAAAATTAGCAGATTAGGCAGGTGAACAGAAGGCACTGAGAACAGCTCCATGGAAATTGCATTCATCTACTAATGACCCAGACAGAAAAAATTTGCATGTGCCTTGGATCATATAGCACTTGGATTGTACAGCTCTAAACTGATGTTTATGATGATGAAAAGACAGACTAGAGAAAGATTATATAATATGAATTTGTACTGGCATTCAATTTGCATTGTTTTTAATTGAAGGTCAATTACTGGCACTAATTAATTTTGAGCTTTGCCTGAAAGATGCATCTCGTCACTGACAAAGATTTATCACATCAAAATCCTGATGGTGCTCAGGCAAAAAAACACATACATGCATCATAGTCTCCTGGAGACTGTGCTGTGTAAAGCAGGTTATGGTGCTCTATATGAGGTTTTCTGCAGTGGCCCATCCCACCAACACTGACAGGAGCTCAGTGAGATGTGTGTCACTGCAGACGGAGCATGTCAATCTCACTCCAGCTGCTTTAATGGAGGCCCTTTCAGAATGACATCACCGTTCACGATTTAAGGTGTGGAAATGTGACTATATTTCCTTTACGTCCTCTCCTTCTCTTTTTCTTGCTGTCTCTCTCTCTCTCTCTCACACACACACACAAGCACAGGCTGACAGACATGAGGGCATATATGGAATGTCATCTTCTCTGGCCCCCTTTTCACAATCCCTGGTTTGCAGAAAATTTCTTTTGGATAAAAGAGGAGATAGACTGCAGCGGAGAGGTGTGTGCGTGTGTGTGTGTGTTTGTATGCGTGTGTATGCATTTGTGTCGGTGTGCGTGTGCAAGTGTGTAACAAAGCTCTGTCCCTGATAGTTATTGATTCCTCATGTCAACTGATGTATCTGTTAAGTAACAAAATCACCCTCTGAGAATCCATGCTTGTGCGTTGGCAAATAAACCTAAGTAATAAAAAACCTACAAAGCTTAGTACCTCAGCATGGGGTGGTTTCTCTGCACGGCCCTTATCTGGGCCACCCCAGACGGGCCCTGCGTGTATGCTGTGCTAAGGAAGTGGATGCGAGCATGCTGGTCCAGGTGGAGGCTCGGCAGAGCTAGGCAGCTGATCTGAGAAGCACTGGGGGAAAGTCCCACCATTGCCTTAACACTTCCTCTCGTCTTAGCCTGGCGCAGGGAAATTCACAGCAGATGTGACTTCAAACGGCGTAGCCTGGATCAGGGCGTGTGATGAGAACCCATTCCAGGGCTGTTGGAGTGACCCCTGCCCTGCACAGCTCTCTCTCTCGCTCTCTAAGGTGAGGAGGAAGAGGAGGTCGAAGAGGAAGACTCGTCTTGCTTGGTCCTCTCGGTTGCTCTTGCGGCAGTTGTGGCTCAGAGGCAGAATGAGCTAGCTGCTCTCTTCTGTTATAATGCTGCTAGCCGCGTGTGTTTCTTATTAAGTTAATTAAAGGCTGCAGCTAAATTTCTGTTGAGTCTTGAGAAATGCAGGTTGTATAAACTTAGAAGATAAAGGCTTAACTCTTTTCTGTGGAAGAGATGTTACAAAGCAACTTACATGCAGCTTACATTTGTATTGCATAAAATACAAAGCACTGTCCTGTAATACTGTAATAATGATCTAACTGGTCAAACTCTCCAGAGTGAAAATGTTCAGAATGTTTACATGTTCAGTACAGTAAGTTTTTTTTGTTTGTGTAATTTATTTTTCTTTAACAAATTAGTAAAAACACAAACATAAAGGCCTAAGATTAATTTTGTGATTTTAACACAGTTTTAATATACATCAAATGTATATTAAGTTTAGAATAAAGCAAATAATTTAGCTCCTTTAGCTTATGTTTTACCTATTTACCAATGTAAAATAATATTCACACATCTCTGTTACAGATATTTCATTGTCGAAGGGGAACTTGTCCAACATTTTTAGTTATAGGCATTGATGGTAACACCGAAAGTGATCAGTATCTCTGTGGAGCAAAGCCGATGTCCAGGAACAGAACAGAGGGCTGAGTATGCATTTCCTCTTCTGTCCCTGAGTATGGCTGCCTGTAGCATGTAGGTTGCTATGTAGTGTGTAGCACATTGGTTGCCCGTGTAGCACGTAGCATGGTCTGAGAGAAGACGTGGAAAAGCCTCTTCATCCAGCACCCTGCCTTTGTCAACAAGGAGTCTGCCAACTGCTCAATCAGCAAACAGCATAATAAACTTCATACAAACTGTCTTTGCAAGCATATAGTGCTTTTAAGCATTAACATTGTCATTGTGAGAATATAGTCTTTTCTATTTTATAATACAAATTCCAGACAGAGAGGAATCAGGCCTGAACTTAACTGAGTTAAATGATGTTGAGCAGACCCAAATGGCCAAATTCTTTATAAAATAAATTCTTTAAAACTCTTTTTAGGTAAGAATTTGGAAGGAAATCAAGGCAGTTCTTGTAAAATAATAAACAAACAGGTTATATCCACCTCACGATTTATGAGTTCAATATACACATTATTCATACTGAGTATGGCAGCTAGATTTATGTCGAAATTAGATTTCGTGGACTGGGAAGGGCGAGAACGTCAGTCTAGGAAATACAGCAGACAAAACTGAACATGAAAGACATTGAGAAAGTCACAAAAATGGCTGGTGGGAAGTTGATATTGCGGAGGCAGTAAGTATAGACTAGAGGGAAAATACTGGCGGCTCGATTCACACCGCCTTTAGAGTAAAATATGAAAAACATAGCTCTCCGTACTAGTCCACTGAGATTCGTAGGCCCTCCTCTGTCATGAAATACTAATGATCGCAAATTAATTGTATGATGCACCCCTAATCACCGTGGGGTCCGTTAACGTATCTGTGGCGTCTCTGTGCGGTTCATCAAATGCCACTTGAAATATAATCTGCAATTTACCATCAGTAATTAAAATAAAGACACTGGCACTGCGAAATAACGACGTTAATGTTTTATATTTCAATGGTGTTTAAACACGGACCTGAGCGCGGCAATGCGTAATAAATAAGATTTGTGTGCGCGCGCGAGTGCGTGCGTGTATGTGTGTGCCCGTGCGTGCGTGCGTATGTATGTGTGATAGATAGATAGATAGATAGATAGATAGATAGATAGATAGATAGATATTAACTGAGTACTGAGCAATATGTAGTCCATTCTTGACTCGCTTGCTATTTATTAAATTTATTCAAATACAAAACAACACTTTCTAACCAAATATGTGATAGGTGATAAAACTAAGATAGATAACTTACATAAAATGCGTAACAATATGCTTTTATCCAATACCACAGTTTAGTGTGCACGATCATAGCGTGCGTTTGACAAGGGTGATTTGAGGTAGCAAGATGCCATGATGATATGCATATTCTTATTTTTTCCATAATCATTATTAAGAGTGAATCCACTGCTATCTGTGGTTTGAAGAAAACGGTCCTGTTATCCACAAATTAATGATATTTTGAGAATAAAAAAATTAGAGTGTAATTTCTTTGCAAGGTTTTATCTGCGGCGGTAACGCATTCTTTACTCAGGACAGGGTAGGAGGGACAGAGAGAAACTAGGAGTGTAAACCAAGGAAAGAGTGAGAGTGTGAGAAAGAACAAGAGGAGCGAGAAAGGTGCGTAGCAAAGGGATCAACAGATCGGCAATATTTTCGATGGTAAACATTTGCGGCAGTTGTTCAGTTTGGTTTTGTGCTCATTGTCGTGAACTGAGATACAACATGTCATGAGTCGGATGTATTTGATCTATTTTGGTTGAGTGTGGGTTCGCGCAACGAAATCGAAAAGACTGGATGTTGTGAGTTCGGTCAAGATCCGTTTTCCTAATACAATATTTAAACGTTTAAAGTGGGCGAAGAGCTGAGTGAGACGTTCAACGATAAACCGAAAGAGTCACCGTGGCAAAGTGAGAAGGACGGGCGTAAAAGTCCCCGGTCAGAGTCGGTATGTTGCCCGGAGGCACAAGGTTTGGAAAGCAGCTCGAAACTCACTCGTTAAAACTATATAGTACTGGAATGGCGATGGATCTCTGGATCCAGTCAAATACCACGACTGCATGAAGAACAAAGCGGGAAGAAAAGTCATTTTTCTGGCTAAAAAGGCTACGCACATCATCATGGATAAAGCCAGGCTTAAAAAGGTATACTCTTATAGATGCTTGTTAGAAAGAACGCTGTTTTAGGGTGGCTAGAGTAAATGTAAAAAAGTAATCCTCATATGTGGAGTGTGCAGCTTTAATCATTAAGAAATACACTGGTCGCAAGCCACATAACTCGATAAATTAAAAATTACTTCTCACAGCGTTTTATGTCACTTGCTTAAACCATTTTTTTTGCAATAATGTGGCTGTGTAGCCTGATTTACCGTTCGGTGTGCAAATTTACAATTTACATATTCTTATCGAATTTATCAGGTGGATGACTTTCGACATGTATCTATTTTTCATCTCGTTAAAGATCTATAAGGCGCAGCTTCTGTTTCCGCTCTGGCGGGCATATTTTGTGCTCACTACACCCCGAGCATCGCGCGGCTCCTTTATGGCTGTTCATTCAAACGGGCACCCTTCTCTTGTCTACCTTCTTAAGTTTTACCGGTCCACTCGCCTTCTCATGTAGATGCCTGTACCTGAAACTTTAATTGTCAGACATATTGCCAATTGTAGTCTGCAATTCATCTTATCTATGACATGTTCGCATCTATTAGGTGGATATTACTCAATTTCTTGGCTTATCGTGTAAACGCACAAAAATATGATTACTTGTACTCAACAGTTTAAAGTTAATACCAAATCTGTGAATATGTTTTCACTCCCTTGACAATACGTAGTAATTTACCTTACGAATGTACAGAAAATATATATACTAATAATTGAGAGAAATAACCTATAATTTTGCAAAGGAGGAAAGTGGTTTACAGTGTCTTACAGACTAGACATACATGTTTGTATCTCTGCTAGACATATATGTTTGTATCTCTGCTTACAAATTTAGCGTCATATTATTTCGTCGTTTGTATGTTTCAGCATAATTTACAATTTAAATGAAGTTTAACCTTAAAAGAATTGATCGGTGTGTCAGCGGTCAGGGAACTTCAGTAACATTTTAGTTTCGTATATATAGCTGTGTGGGTTTTATGTTTATTCGCTCACCTAGTACCGACCCCTCCACCTCCCAAACACACACACACACACACACACACACACACACACACACACACACACACACACACACACACACACACACACACACATTACTTATCTGGACTTCCCTATTAAGTGATTATTGCACCCCTGATCGAGAAACTGATATAATAAATGTGAACATTCTAAGACAGTTGTTCCACAAGAGTCTGTTGGAACCAAATGATCAACTTTCAGATCCAGACTTTTCAGATCCACCATAGTGACATCTGTGATGTTTTATTCCATAGTGAATGAAAGACAAAGCATTTTTAAACATAAAACAAAGTGATTTTTAAGCCAAAATAAATAAGACATTATTACAAAAACCTTAAGAGAGAATGAATCAAGTATGTCAATGATTCCTTGGTGTTCACTTTGTTCCAACCCAAAGTTCTACAGTGGAATGTTATGAAACTGAAGTATCTCATAATATACAGTATATGACATTAAAAGTAAACCTTAGGTATGTCTGAAATTGCAGTTATCAGGCCTATAGCATAAACAGTTAAACCTGGGTTTTGTGTCATCTCCTAATCCTGAAGCTTTGAGTATACTCCAGATCTCTGCATGGAGAGAAATAGCCTGTATCGATCATTTATTGCAGGTGGAGGAACTAAATTATCCTCAAATCCCATTTCATTTGACAGGCAGCATTTGTCACTCTGTGCTCTGCAGACTGTCCTCCTGCCTGTCACCACTTCCACTCACTCCCTCATCCCTCTGGATTTCTTTCCCATGTCAAGATTCAGCTCAAGCACATGTGAAATATGCATGTCCCAGGTAGTTCGTTTTCAGTTTACCGTGAGCACGGACAAGTGCTTGAAATCACCAGAAAACTGGCACAATGTGTAACCACAGTGTATATACATAACATATGTTTGATGGAATATCTTAACTGTGCAGCACGAAAGCTTTGTTCAAGCTTCAAGTAAATCTTTCATGTTTCTCACATATAATTCTAAAATTCTAATGTGTGTTTGTGTGTGTATGCATCTGCTCTTTTGGTTATTGTTAGGTTTAGGTATAATAATATTTACTCACAGTTGATGTTGTATCACTATAAAAAAATAAAAATATATCATAAAAAATGCATTGTTATTGTTAAAATATATTGTTTATAAAACAAAATTTTTCCAAAACCTTCTTTTGGTTTCAGAGATTAAGGGTTAGGTTTAGGTGTAGGCAGAGGATTATTTGTAATAAAAGACCCACCACCTCCCCCTCAAAAAATAGTGTATATATGTGTGTGTGCTAGAGTTGAAGGAAAGATACTGCTGAATTTTAATGGCAAACCACCAGCCTGTGAGAAAACTGATTTCCCCCTATCCCCCGGTTTTGTTTTCTCAGGTCCTGGGCTCCAGATGTCCCGCCCCCTGGAAGCGTCCTGGGTGCAGGCCCATCAGAGTGTGACGGTGAGGCAGGACGGGAGGAGGCCTAGGCTGCTGGGCGTCAGTGCTGCCACTGCACTCTCACAAGGGCTTCAACTGGGCCAGACACCAGGCACAAGAAGTCTTGCCATGCTCTGATATTCTAGCATGGATGGCGCCAGTTACAGAACCTGTGCCCTCTAATGAGACTACCGCACCAAAGTGGAGGACTAGAAATTACAAAAGGACTACCCCTCAACCTCCTGCTTTATCCCATGAACTCTGAATTGACATAATGTTATAAAGGACTTCCCCTTCCATTAGTGGAACTACGTGCCCTCCGTCATACAAGAGATTTTGCGTGTTTTGTTGTTATTTTTTTTCTTTCACATTTTCTCTGTGTTTCCCACAATGGAGCTGCATGTGGGATTGTGGAATAATGACTGGACCTCATTTGTTCGGTTCTGGTTTACTGTGCTGCTCAGCCTGCATGTGCAGTTTGGACCTGTCGCATCCTGTCCTAAAGAGTGCCGGTGCGACAAAACATTTGTTTACTGTAATGAGAAGAGTCTGACATCTGTTCCTTTGGGAGTACAGGAGGGATATAAAACTCTCTTCCTCCACAACAACCAGATCAACAATGCTGGTTTCCCACTGGAGCTACACAATGTAGCTTCTGTAGAATCAGTCTACTTGTATGGCAACCAGCTGGATGAATTCCCCCTCAACTTGCCTAGGAATGTAAGGGTGCTCCACCTTCAGGAAAACAACATTCAAACCATTTCCAAGGCAGCCCTTGCCCAGCTACCTAAGCTGGAAGAGCTGCACCTGGATGACAACTCTATCTCCACTGTAGGTGTTGAGGAAGGGGCATTTCGTGAAGCAGTCAGCCTCAAGGTCCTCTTCCTTACAAAGAATCACTTGAGTAGTGTCCCTATTGGATTACCAGCGGACCTACAGGAACTGCGTTTGGATGAGAACCGAATTGCTGAAGTGGACGAGGAGGCCTTCCAGAATGTCTCAAGCCTGCAAAGGCTGCTACTTGATGGGAACTTACTAGAGGATGAAGCAATCGCTCCTGGGACCTTCCTGAATTTGGTGAACCTGAGAGAGCTTTCTCTGTCCCGTAATTCTCTTACAACCCCCCCACCATTGCTTCCTGGGACATCCCTGATCAAACTTAACCTGCAAGAGAACCAGATGAAAGAGATTCCTGTGACAGCATTTTCCAACCTCAGAAAGCTGCAGAGGCTTGATATCTCTAGTAACCTGCTTCAGGCTCTGCCACAGGGAGTGTTTGATGGGCTGAGAAGCCTAATGCATCTCAACGTCCGGAACAACAACTGGCGTTGTGACTGTACAATTAAATGGGTTATTGCTTGGCTCAAGTCCCTGCCTCCCTCTCTAAATGTCCGTGGGTTCACATGCCACAAGCCAGAGACTGTACGGGGCATGGTAATCCGAGAGCTCACTCTGGACACCCTTGAGTGCCCTGACAGCACAGAGCACCTTCCATTTCCCACTCAGTTACCTCCAATGCCTTCAACATCTCCTGGAACCACCAACCCTCCCAAAAGCACCCACATAACCACCATCTCATCCACACCATTCTACCCATCTTCTCCTGGTCACACCCCCCCAGAGCCTCATTTCCCCCCTGGTCCTTTTCCACCCTACGATGACCCCTTAAAAATGTCCCTGTATGTTGTAAATGCCACCTCCATAGAGGTGAACTGGGAGTCCTATTTTACTGTGGCCGCTTACAAAGTCACTTGGATCAAGAGGAGTCCGAATTTAATGACGGACATCAGTCAAGAGAGGATAGTGCCAGGAGGCCAAAGGAGGCTTAGCCTCTTCAACTTAGAGCCCAGATCTGTCTACCGCATCTGCGTGTATGTTCTGGATACCCTCAACAGCTATAGACCAGGAGAGGATACGATTTGTTCTGAGGTCAAGACTAAGTCCAGTAGTTCCAACAAGCCAGCGGAATCAGAGCAGGCAGCCCAGCAGGACAGCACCTCCACGCTCCTGCTGGCTGGAGTGATAGGCGGGGTTGTGCTGGTTGTCTTGGTAACACTTCTTAGCCTGTTTTGCTGGCACATGCACAAAAAGAGCAGGTCGTCCTCATCCAAATGGAAATATAATAGGGGCAGGAGAAAGGATGACTACTGTGAAGCTGGCACAAAAAAGGATAACTCCATCCTGGAAATGACTGAAACCAGCTTTCAGATAGTGTCACTGAACAATGAGCAACTCTTGAAGGGTGATTTCAGAATTCAGCCTATCTACACACCCAATGGAGGCATTGGATTCAGAGACTGCCACCATAGTAACAATAGTATCACATACTGCAAGAGCAGCAATGTTCCCAGTGTGGACTTCTGCCACACGTGATACTACAACCATTTTCAAAATGTAGTTCAACATATACTGTACAATATACATATACATATATATATATATATATTTACAGGTTGGCTCTACTTGGTAATTTATACTGTGGATGATTAAGTGGAATTAAAAAATTTTTTTCTTAGTGAATGTGATATGGAGGGTTTTGCAATTAGTGGGCTTGCTGTGGATTTGCTGAAGGCTGCTGGTGTGGTGTTTGTACAATCACGGCACGTTGGATGTTTGCAGTACAGTCCAGGTCTCATGGGCCTCATGGGTGTTAGTATGGGCCTGGATACTTTGCTAACCACAAGATCACAATATGCCCTTTGCTCTGAAATACAGCAACCCCTTCATTGAACGGTAGTTAAGATAACACAGTGGTCAGGAAAACTAAACACTGCTGATTAGCCTGCAGTGAAAAAAAAGTAGAACACAGTTTTCATTTTTGTAAAGAAATGAAGTGCACTTTTTTAATGTGGCAGAGAGTGTAAGTAGTTGTTTGGGAGCTGTTGTGAAAGTCATTTGGAAGAGAAAAGGTTGCATTTTTCAACATCCCAAAGCTCCTACATGGGAATGCGAACAGTCCTGAATTAGCTGGTGAGAATGAAATAAGTGCTGGACAGTCCACCAAGAAAGCTGTTTTTTTGCTTACTGCCACCAGAGGGCAGTTTTTTCTTCTTGAGGGTAACTTTTCAGAGGATTGTTTCAACATCACCCAACTGATTCAGTTCCTCAGTTTCACATTACTTTTGTTTGTTTTTTTGTTTGTTTGTTTGTTTTTCATTGCATTAATGGTCTTATGTCTCTATGATGTCAGTCAATACAAATGCACTGAATTTGCCTTTTTCTTTCTGAGCAGCATTTATTCTGAGGACTCACACAGTTGATCCTCATTGAAATATTCAGGAGATACTTAATCTAAACTGACACATGGTCTGGTCTGTGTGTCTCTCTTTTGTGTGCCCTAATTACACTTCCTAATTAATTTGAAAGATTTACAAAGGCTAGAACATTATATACATCTCTCTCTTTATCTTTCCCTCAGCTTGCAGATATCTGTTGATTATGAGAACTCTATAGGTATAGTATGTACGTATTTTGACAAACAGCTAAGCCTTTTCTTTCTCATTTCCTGATCACAGCCTATTTATTGCAGCATTTCTTCAGATAGTATAATGAACTGAGGGTCTCAGCAAATGCTACTTAAACCCAGGAAACTGGCACATGCCAGAGCTCTGAGCTCTGTCTGCCTTCAGATCCCTGCATGAGTGCAATTAAAACTATTTTTAATGCTGTGCTGGTTTTCTAAACCGGGGCGCCTAGTTAGGAATTCTGGCTTACCAATGGAGAAGTCTTTATTATGCACTGCTACTCATACACTTTATTTGCTCTGACAAGATTTTATTTTGTGGGCCAAGTTCAAAGACTCCTCCCTCCCCTGTTCTTCACATCCCCTCACTCATAATCCCTGGCCCAAAAAAAAGAAAATGTGCATATATTCGTTTTCTCTGAGTCAGGAGTGCTGAGGAAGAGGGAGAAAGGGCAATCAGCAGCTTTAACCCTTTGCTGGGTGATGATCTATGGAAATTCAAACCATAAACTCAAACTAAAATAATAAACTAGGTGTAGTTGAACAGGCTTGGATTATTATGGATATGGGAACTGTACCTTTAACAGTGCAGGCTTGATCAATCTACATATTTGAAGTGTAAACCCAGGAGAAGTTTTTCATGTGGCAGAAACATGTGTATGTCTGAGGAAAGGGCTGCTGGATGTCCTAACTCATCAAAGTCTTGCACACTTTGTGCAACTTCATCGCACAGTGCACCTTCATCTCCTTAGATAGCCCTGGGACAGAAAAAGACCTTTATTCTATTTCTTGTTTAAGGCCTTTTAACTGATGGGCTGTCCATTAACTATTCATCCCAAAGTCCCGCAGTTGTCGTGAAGCTTAAAGTCCCCCTAACTCTTGCTGTCAGAACTCAGACACATTTTGGCATTTGGATAGGCATCTGGGAATGGACACAGTGGTGGGAATTCATATAAATAACTGTGGACTTAATCCATTGGTCACATAAATCTATGCTATGGCTTACTCCAGTAGCTTTTGACAATGAGTAGACTAATGGCAATCTAAGTGGTGCAAATTATTCTATATGTGTTCTCACCACATGGAGCTGAAGTGCCCAGGTGTTGGCAATTTGTGCTTGCCTATAAGTTTTTTGTTTTTTTTAAATTCTGGAACAATTTCATGACGGAGGTGAACAGGTTTGTTCTCAGTTTCATCTACAGCAGTGGAGTATTTCGCCATGGTTAGTTTAAAGGGTGTCAAACCACTTTATGGCTTGAAGACAGGGAACTGGTGATAACAATATTTGTTACAGATGCTGGAACAAAGAACTGAATGAGAATCACACAGAATCACAGAAGGGCAGTTACCGCTGACAACTAGTGAGACAATAAAAGATGACATTAGTGAAAGGATGCCATTCAGCATAGTAATGGGTCAGCCTGACTCATTTACTGGTTTAGTGAAGTGTACATTGTTCTGTGTTTTGATGAGCTGATAAACACAGTAGTGCTTCTGTGACTGTATTTCTCAGTAGCAATTGTAAAGTTCTGGCTTGTCTGTGCATTCAGCACATGGGCTACCCTTTTCCTGAATAAGCACATTAAATCAAATGGGAATAATTACAGTTAATGGTGGCCAAGTAAATTTGGACAAAATCCTATTACAAATTATGCAGAAAACATTTAAGACCTTTTAGAGCATATAGAGCTCTTTCCTTTCTTTGTGAAAAGGTTCATACCTTTTGTAAGATGTTGCAAATATCTATAATTGCCAATTATTTTAATTTTGATAAAGGGCACTTGTTTGATTAGCTTTGCATAATAAGATGGAGATATCACATTTGATTTTTTTTATAAAAGAATATAAAGGTCTCTGGATACATCTGTGTGGTCATGTTAATTCTAGCAAATTGAGAAGAAGCCATAACATGTTTCTGAATGTTGAACAGAACTTTTCAAATATAATTTCTTACAGACAAGCTGTTTTCAACAGTAACAGAACATTTATCTATGGACAGTTCCTTTGCTCAGTTGCATTGT
>JAOXYF010000018.1:16376821-16399273 GCA_028565775.1 Sternarchorhynchus goeldii | reverse complement strand
TTTGTTTGTTTGTTTCTTGCTGTTTTGGTTGTAGACTGGATTAACTGGATGATCCAGACAGATACATAGGAACCAAAGCAACATTTTATTCTTTCTTTTGCATTGCAAATAGTTTGTCATTGTCCCATGTATGTGCCTTGAAATGAACTTACAATGTAGTCCTTGAAACCTTTAATGTTTTTGCACAAGCTGTACATAGAGGAGTGAAACTTTTTTGAAAATAAAGGAACTGTTGGATTTGGACCATTGCTGAACATTGTAAGTTTGAAGTGTTTACTTTCTTGACATCTGCAAAATTTAAAGTACTATTACAAGTATTATTACACAAATACACCAATGCAGAGTGGACCATCTGAATTTATGTGTGAACTGCAGATATATAACTGTTGATTTAAATCTAGAGAAGTGTGCATTTGTTTGGAGTTGAATTTTATCAATTCAGTATATACTGTATGTATTGTTGAAACATGTCTTGACTTTTACTCAGTAAAATAACACAATTACTGCACATGACCATGGTTTCTTGGTAACCAGTTTAATCAAAAATCTCTTTATCCTAAAATACCATAGAACAATATGACAATTATTCTAAAAAAATTATTGCTGAACAATATTGCCTTGAACTTGGAAAATTAGATTCTGTTCTAATCATTTTGCTTACTCTCCTGTAGAACCCAGTGATTAAATGACACACAGCTGGGAAAGTAACTGTCCACTTACTTAAGGTCCACTGAAATGAGGAACATTTCATGTATAAAAGGGCTGTAATTCTTTAATGGATCACTCCATACAAAGAATGTAAACACCCTCACATTAAAGCCGTCATTCTGCTCTTTAATCCCATAGTCACTGTTTCCTTTCATATCTGGTGTATTTACATAACATACAAAGCCAAAATAACAAAAATTGCCACTATTTCCTATGGACAGCACTTTATATGTTGATTTAACAAATTAATCAGAATCCTAACGTAATGCTTATGTTTTATGATAACAGCTGGTGCAGTTCTTGCTGAAATATCAAAGATGTTTTATTCAGCAGTTTAATATTAATCTAATATTCATGACTCCTTTAAACATACTGTGAATGCACTGGCGTTGGGTATCACCCCATTGGCAACAGAGATTTAGAATTCTTATGTGCACACATGTAGATAGTGTGTTTCTCCTCACAGGCTGTCTTTGGTGGTTCAACCTCTCCTCTCAGTGGTGGATAAATCAGATTTCTATGTACAGGTTGTTTAAAGAGAAGCACTTAGATGCATAGTTTGGTAACTACTGTATCCAGTGAGCTTCATGTCCATGCATACATGCTTTAGAAAATCTTTAAACAACTCACTTTTGAGGAGATGCAAAACTAAAATAGGAAAGGGGGAAAAGTCTTGCATTTTGAATGATGCTAATATAATATATTTTGACTTTAGTACTGACCTATTCTTTCACTCCTCTTAATAAGGAACATTTTGACTTTGTTCCTACTGTACCTACTATATCAGATTTGGCCTTTCAGATTTACAGAGACTTCTCAGGCTTCTGTCCTCCATTGCAAGGCAGAAACCTAACTTAGATTTCATTCTCTCTGGGATACCATTAGTACTTCTAGTGTGTTTGTGTGTGTGAGACTGTGAAAGTAAATGAGTGGGAGAGAGAGGATGTGTGTGAATGTGTGAGGGTGTGTGAAGGTCAGTGCAACTGTATGGTATGGCTGTGATTATTGGACAGAGTCACACCCATTAGCAGTAAAGGAGCTTTTCATCGATGAATTGTTGGGTTTTTTTTTATTCTTTGAAAGAATATTTTTCATTTTCTTTCAGGAATTAATGAGGTTCTAATAGTGTTCTGAATGCATTCTGCATGGAGAAGGAATGCATATTTACACACCCGATGAATGAAACTGTGAAGCTTATGCATGCACGGCTCATTTCCTGCTCACACTTTCAGCTCAAATGCTCAGCTGAAATCAAACAGAATTAAACATGTACCACAAACAATCTGAATTCCAAACTGAATCCCTTCAGCAGCTAAGACTGAACAACAGATGTCACTAACAATTACAAATCAGTGGGATCAGGACATAAAACAATACTCTCATCATGAATGATCCATGTCTTTTGACTTGTGCCAACACAAGTAAATACACAACTGTATGTGTATTTTTTGTTTATTTGAATTATGTTTTGCATATACTAACCACACAAACAGATTCTGAAGTGTGCTCTAAATTTAAAACTACAAACACATATGACCAAGGTTTGGTTTCTCCAGATTTGGTTTTTCAAATTGATGTTACATTTCTTTTGCTTTTTTCCCTTCAAATGTTTTTTTTTACCCACCCACATATTATACTCCTGGAAAATGGATTAGTGTTTATTCCAGCTGTGTATTTTTTCAGTTTCTCACATTGGGATAAAAGGAGCTTTTTAGTGTCACTGTCTTGTTTAAGAGGAGTTTACTTTTCTCAGGACTCAACATTGATGGAATGAAGTGGTATCCTCGTCACTGTGGTCCATCAGTGCCCTGGTCTTCTCCTAGACTAATGGCCACAGATTTCTCACACTGTCAACAAAACCAAATTAACTGCAAAAAATTTTTGAAAAATATGAATGTACTCAAAATAAAACCTGAAGCAGAAGCTGACAGAAACATTTGACAAATTACAAATGATAAGATATCAGTAAGAAAGTGCAGGTACAAAAATATAGATTAAAGAGTATTTAAAATCCTTCAGTCAGTCCCTGAATATGAGGGCAGCACGGATAAGCATAAATCTCTTCACAAATTCTCTCTGTAACTGTCCCTAGCCTTGTACAACCATGCCAGAAGGCACAAGTTTAATTTTACAGTGTATGACTGGTCTCTTTACTGTTCTTCTATAGATAACCTGTCATTTTCCTTATGAAATGCACCAATTGAACAGTTGATAATAAAAACAATGAGAGGCACCATTGTTGGGCGCAGAAATAATGTCACAGACTCATCTTACCACTTAGAAAGACTTTTAGCCTAGATGTCCACCAGTCCACAAGCTGCCATAATCCAAACAAATCAGTTTGACATCATGATTCATGTCTAAAACTAGACTTTGGGATTTTTTTCTACACTTTTCATCTCGTCAGTGAAGTCTGGTAAAATCACCGAATAGGATAATAAGTGTGCTTGTTTCTCATAGAGTACATTAGCCTTCATGCTTCAGAGACTGCAGTACTTGACCTCATTTTGTTCTTTAATTAAGACATATGGTTGAATCTTATTTTTGCAGGTCACTTCTACTGCATTAAATAATCTTTTTTTTAAAAAAAGATTTAAGCAATTCTGCAATTCAGAACAGTCTTGATGATATGAAGTTTGCTTTTCAAACAACATTTTTGCTCATTTTAACATCCAGGAAACATCCAGGAGGTAATATTATAAACAAATTAATTTAGGCATAATGGTCATCATGCAAAACTTATACAAATCCATCCTTAAATCCATCACTGTGGAGCAATTTAAAAGCACTTGTGGTATTCACCAATTTTTATGCATATATGACTTTCTCGTAGGCTTGAAAAATAAATCACAGTGGCTCTTAACATGGTGTACACGTCATGTACAGTTGTACAGCTCTAAAAAAGGTTTGCATGTTTTGAATGTATATGCATATGATTTAGCTATATAATACAAATTTGATAAAAATTTGAGTAAACTTGATTAAAATAATCTTGATGTTGCTTTTACCCTTACACTGCATTTCTGTGTGTTAAATATATATATATTCAAGTTCTCTTGATCACATGCTTTTGTTTATGTAGGTTATTTACAATCATTTGCTGTGTTTGCAAGCATTTGCAATCAGTACTACAAAAATAAATACAAACTTATTCCTGCAGGAACCCCAATATTTAGATTATTATAGGAATTTTGGCCCGGTAAATGATACCTTATATGGAATATGTTTTTTGCATTATTATTTTGAAAATGAATTTACAAATTTGCTCTGAATACAGTAATTATCCCAAATTATAGTATACACAATAAAATCATGACTTGTGCACTTAGCATAACGTATAACAAAATTGCTAAGATATAACAGGTGATTAATTATATGCGATCTCTTTTTGAAACAAATTTACTTTTCATCTCTTTTGTTACCTCCTTCTGAAAAAAAGACTATTAAAAGCAAAGTAATAAATGATCATTAATGTGTTGGCTTTCATTCTCAGTTTATAGCTAAACCGGTCTGACTTTTCAGTACTGAACTCATCGTTGGCATCTTGAAAGACTATGAATTCGCACTTTGGGTAGATATTTTGGAAAATCTTCAATTGTGGCTCAGGAAACGGGCTTCTGTCTGACTCTCTTCTCCTCTAGCTGCTGCATTGATGTCTTCTCAAACTTGGAAAGGCCTTCCTGTACGGCTTGCCGCCAAACTGAGTGTTCAGAGGCTAGGGATTCCCAGTTTCGATGGTCAAGTCTCAAGGCTATCATGTCCCTTTTGCAGACATCTTTGAAGCATAGCTTAGGTCTTCTGGTCGGACGTTTCCCACACATGAGTTCTCTGTAGAGTAGGGATTTTGGGATATGGTCATCGTCTATCCTCACAACGTGTCAGAGCCATCACAGACGTCTCTGCTTCAGCAATGTGTACATGCTGGGGACTGTGCCTTGCTTCAGAATTATAGTATTGGGGATTTTGTCCTCCCAGGTGATGTTGAGGATGCAGAGGATACATCGCATATGGAAGACGTTCAGTTTCTTTTCCTGAAAGGCACAAAGATTTACTGTCATATAGGAGCGGGCTTAGCACACAGGCCCTGTAGACTTGAATCTTTGTGTGCTCTGTCAGCTTCTTTTTGGTCCACACTCTTTTGGTCAGTCTGAACATCATGGTGGATGCTTTGCCGATGCGTTTGCTTAATTCGGAGTCCAGAGAGATTGTGTTGGAAATGGTAGAACCTAAGTAAACAAAGTCATGAACAACTTGATCAGAGATTCATGATCAGAGATGATGATACTGGGAGCACTGAACTAGAACCTCTATAGAGGTGCTAGAGAGTCAAAAGTCAATTTCGAATGAGAAACTGTTCAGACCCGAGCTGATGACCAATAGTTGTGAATAGTGAGGGGTGAAGAATCCCTCCTATGTGTAGCTGGGGAGTGTAAAAGGCAACAGGCCTGCTTAAGGCATTGTGGTCACATTAACATTCACCGAGCTTGTTCTTAAGATTGGAGCCATTTTGCTTGCATCACACTCATGAAGAACTATGTTTCTGAATAGGAGTGCAGCCGAAAGATCCCCTCCGACACGTTGCTCTCAGGGTTTCAGCACTGGCGATGAACAATTTGCATATAATATCAAAGCTCATTGCATTCTTCCTACTTCCCTACTGAATTCTGTCTTCTTTGGAAATGTGGTGTGCAGTTTTCTTTAATGAGCTATAGGAAATTGTTATCTTTTAAGAGGAGAGCTGGATAGATCTTGCCCCATATTTTTATTTGTTTTTATTCTTCTCATCAGCTCAGAACTTGTTAGGATGTATAGATTTTGAGGACATATATAGCTCTGGAAAAAAATAGCAGCCATTTCTTTCCATTCCATTCCAGTATCTGAGGAATTCTGAACAAAATCTTATTTAACCCTCAATGTGAACAACTGGTAGAGAGCACGCCAAGATAAATGAAAGCTGTGATTGACAATCAGGGTTATTCCACCAAATATTGATTTCTGAACTATTCCTAAATTTAAACATTAGGTAATATTTTATTGAAGGACATGGTTTAGAGGGCTACATGACACCTATATAACCCCTTCAACACAACTGACAAACATACATAAACATTTATAAATGCTCATTCCAACACGCATAAGGTAGCATAAAAGCATGTTATCACAAATTACTTTTCAGCTCAGAAGGATTTTTCTTGGTATGTGACATAATGCTAAGATATGACAACTTGCCAAGTGAGACTCTAGATAAAATTTAATAAAATGAGGACTTGATACTACTCTGTAGTATCTCTTCTGTTATAGCTATGACATGAAAAACAGCTATGTAGCAGATATTTTTGTGATGTTTTTGATAATGACTTTTAACCTATAATGACAGATTTCAGTGTATTTTATTGGGCCCTTATATGTGTTCCATCTGACTGTTGACTTTGATGAATCCTTCGGCAAAGCCATACTATTTCAATGACAGCTATGTATATTTTTTCTGGCCATCAAGTAAAGTGAGTTACATTTGGATGTTTTTAAAGGTAAACAGAGTGATCGGTGTTGTAAGAACCTTAGCCTGTTTCTGGTGCGGATAGTTCTGCATCTCCTTCTGGATGACAGAAGGACATACAGTGTGAGGCTAGGGTGGGAAAGTCCCTGATCATATTGCGTGCAATGTAACAGGTCTCCGATGTAACCAATGATGCACAGAAGGGGTCATCACTCTTTGCATGGCCTTCCTGTCAGCCACAGTGGAGGGACATACCATCACAGGATCGGAGAAGATAGATGGCCCTTCCTCAGTTTCTTAAAGAAACTGTTTCCTTGTTTTAAGAGTCAGTTCCAGCAGATTTGTAAACTCAATTTAGCAATCAGTGCCCATGCATCTAGGAAACTTTGCCCATTGATTTATAAATGATACTTTCAATTTTGCAATCTGTACTCAAATATTTGAAAACTGTACTGTTTTTTGAATTTCTTAAAAGATGGCAAATAATTGGATGACACTTTCATGTCCAGGATGAAAAGATAAAATTGATCAAACAAACAAAAAAAGCAAGTAATGTATCCTAAAAGAAACTCAATGGGCTATGCACAATAGTGATAGACACCACCACTCAGTCTTGGAGTTGAGTAATCTCTATTCAGAACCTGAACCTAAAGCCCTTGAGGATTAAATTGTAGAAGTCTTAAAAGGGAAGACATTTTAGACTCTCTAATTCACCAATGACAGTTGGATTTTTATTTGTAGATAAAAAAAGATCAAGGCCCATGTCCCTGCAATGATTATAGTGGGTTTGAACCCCATTAGCGCCAACTATCCCTATTGACTTTCCCTAGGCCTGGTTCCTTTGGAACAGCTAAGTGCAAAAGTATTCACTACATTTGATTTAAGGAGTGCCTACAATCGTATTCACATCCAAGAAAGTGATATGTGGGAAATAGCTTTTGAATATTTGGTCATGCCATCTGGCCCCTCTGCCATTCAGGAATTTGTGAATAAAGTACCAAGGCAGGTGGATTATTGTTTATATTGTAATCTGACATTGTAACTACCTCCATGACTGAGCACATCCAGCATGATCACATGGTTTTACAGAGACTGCTAGATAACCGCCCATTACCTGCTAGATAACTAGGGCAGAGAATTGCAAGCTCCACATGAGCCAGGTGTTCTTTCTCAGTTATAACAGAGGCATGGGAAGTATGCATGAATTCAGATGTCAGTGCTGCGATCAATTGGCCTAAGCCAATTACTGTTAAGGAACTAATACGAAAATGTTGCTGCACTTAAGTAAAAGCCGCTCTTGGGGTCATCAAAAGGAGAACATAGTATGTTCAGCATCACAACCACAAGAGAAAGGAAACACATAATGCAACATATTCTTGAAAAAACAGCACCAAAATAAGTAAAGTTTGGGATAACATGTCTTGGATGACAAGAAATATTAAGAATCTTATCTACGAGTGTAACAATAGGTTGCTAAGTGCAATATAGAAAATCAAAAGAGATGGGAACTCGATGGGTTTAATAAACAGAAACCAATCAGATGATTAAACAAAGCAAAGACGGCAAGACACACAAAAAAATTTGACATAACAAAGAAAGACCAGAGAAGCTGATAGACACAGAGTGAGGGGACAAGGAGGAAATGGAAAGAACAAAATTAGACATAAATAAGACAGAGAACCAGGAAAACAAGCAGGGTACAGAAAAGATTCAGAGACAAAGACATATGAGCAATAACCAGCAAAAGCAAACAAAAATATAAAAAACCAGAGGACCTTAAATACTAGAAATAATGAAGGGGAATGGGGAACAGGTGGGTGATAGGATAAGGAGGTAAAAGCAAAAACCAGGAGAGGAATTAGAACAGGCTGGAAAACGAGGAATGGAATAGAATGAGGGTAGCCAGGGAAACCATGAGATTAGGGGAGGGGTAATCATGACAATTGAGACATCAAGGCTTTAGCAGCAATAAAATACAGAAGAGTTACAGAAAGGCACGCAAAAGAATGTATTACAAGAATGAAGTGGATCATTTGAAGCCGGAAAATGTAAGCAGCTGGTACAAATCAGGAAGCTGAATGGTGAAGAAGAGGCTAAAGAGGAGGGACGAGTTTCTGATCCCTGAGAAAAGCTAAATGAATGTGTCATAATTAGCATTTACTTTGTCCCTGTCTTGTAGGGTGTAAATTGTTCCAGACCTGCTGCAGAGCAAACTGTGAAACCACAATATTCCAGATTTGAGTGTTGGGCATGTTTTGAGTAGTAGAAAGCCTGCAAGTCTAGACAATATTCAGCTAAGGATTTTAAAGGAGTTCTTTCAGGAACTTTCCCCAATACTGTATTACATTTTCAATATATGTTTGCATGCTGGTTACTACTCAAGAGAAACCTATTATTCAGTGTTGCTGGCGACAAAAGTCTTTAAAGGTCTACTTTGGGACATTCTAGTTTTCTAGTTCTAATTCTAGTTTGGGACAAGTCAATCAATTAATAAAGGTGTCACAACATGAAGAACAGATGTACTGTCTGCTCTCCATTTATAATAAAACTTGTATAAAACTGTATTCAGAGTGCAGATCATGTTTCACTCAGCCTTATACAAATTAAAGTAATTAACTTTGAATTTCTATCAGTTCTTACCACTGTCAATCTTTTGTGGCATCTTTGCAATTTCAGTGCATAAACTTCCTTGTCAACCTTGACTAGTTTATCCAAAATCATAACTACGTTTGAACGTATCCTAAGCTATCGACCTCCCTTGTTCCCATGGTACAGTGAGCTTAGTGTCATCCTCTTGTTGGCTGCCTGGTACATCATGACACATAAAATCCATAATAATAATATACAATACATAACATTATACCTCCAAATTTAATGTAATGTTAATAGCAGTGATGCTATGAAAACAAATGATGCTAATAGCAGTGATGCTATGGAAACAAATTTTCTCACTCTCGTTTTCTCATATTTTACTTGATTTTCCTGTTTGGAAGCCAATGTGGATTGTAAAATCTTTTCTCTAACAATGTTTGGTCACAGATGCATGTCATCAACATCACCTGACAGATATACACTATATTGCCAAAAGTATTCACTCACCTTCCTTGACTCACATATGAGCTTAAGTTACATCACATTCGTAATCCATAGGGTTCAATATGTTGGTAAACCCTTTGCAGCTAGAACAGCTTCAACTCTTCTGGGAAGGCTGTCCACAAGGTTTAGGGGTGTGTTTATGGGGATTTTTGACCATTTTTGACAAGAAGGCCTGGCTCTCAGTCTCCGCTCTAATTCATCCGAAAGGCCATCCATGTCTTTATGGACCTTGCTTTGTGCACTGGTGCACAGTCATTTGGATGGGTGAGCAAATACTTTTGGCAATATAATGTATTTAGGCACATTTTTTGGTTTAATTAGCTAAAAATTGAGACAATACCCTGTTTTATAAAATTTATTTAAAAAATCATGTTAATTCAGTCTCAGTTAATAAAAATTTCATAATATAGTCATTAGGTACACCATTCCATAAACCCCAAGCTTTATAAGGATATTTATTGAGTAATCAGCAATAATATTGTAAGAATGCGTAAAAAATTAAGGAATATGTGAATACTGACAAGAGGTAAAGAAAGAACAAAACAAAACTGAAATTAACCCAACAAGATTTGTGGTGAACTGATGTTTAAAACTTACAGGGGTGAGAGGGAATTAATGAATTCTACTCAGCAGAATGGAACAAAGAAGGTTCCCTAATTTAACTAATTTTTACTTAATTGGTGTCAAGCACTGCACATATGAATGCAGTTATTATGCCTTATTTTGATTCAGCAGGCAGCTTAGTTCAAACTTGCCATCGAACAATGTTGGGACCAGGCCAATGTTATACTGCTTTCAGCTTTGGAACCTGGAATCACACTGCAATTGTCACGAGAGACAGGTCCAGCAGCTCACAAGACATGCCCCCTCCTTCATGTTGCAGCACCAAGATGCTCCCACGGTCCCAATTGCCCAGCTTCTAACCCTGCACACCTGTCCCTCATTTATTTTTGCTCCTATTTAAACCCCACAAGTTCAGTACCCCAGTGCTGCACATTGGAGCCACTCCCCTGGTGTTTTGTCACTCGCTTTGAACTTTTCTCAAGCCGGTTTGCCAGTCTGTATTTGTTTATGTTTGGCGCTATCTTGCTTTGTCTATTTTGTGTTTTACGTTGTGATCAGGAAAGTAAAGACATGCCTCTGCCACCCTCGCCTCCTGCCTCTGCCTCTTTAGCCACCCCGTTACAGGAATGACCCAGCGGTCTCTGGAGGGGATGGTCTTTCTGCTAGCTCTGAGCTGGACCCTCTTGGGAATAACAGGATGACTAAGTCGATATCACAGGCATACTCCTGAGATGCAGTACACCCGAAAAGGGATGTTGATCCGTTTCTGTAATCCTCTAAATGCCCTAATTAGAAAATCTGAGGCTAATCATTGTTGGCTAAACTACAAAAGGTCTACATCAACCTTGTAGCTAAAGAAAAAAAACACCAACTACTAAATGATAAAACTAAGTTTGTAGGTCACACGTGCTGTGAGCTAATTTGAACAAAGACAGGAAAGCTTAGAAAAAAACAATAAAGAAAATCCAGTGAGAACTAGTCTTCACAAGAGGCTCTGACTTGAAAAGTTCATTCTTAGGTTTTTTTGCATAAACCTTATTCATTGTTGTTCTAGGTCAAACTACTCGACCCAGCTGTGGTTTGATTTTTTAACCCTTAAACAGGCAATGTACACTACAAGATTTTCTTTGACATACTGGGGGGGGGGGTGAGTAAAGGATTTCACTGTCTTGTTATCATGTACCAAAGTTCAGTCTGTTTTTAGTATCTGTGCCATATAATTTGGTTGTAGTTAACTTAGCTCTAATATCTGAGAACATTATATATATATACTGGAGATCAAAATTAGAGAACAGCACACAATTTCCTAAATGTCAAGGTCATTGTGTAGTCTTATGTGAAATTATCCTAAGAGGAGTGAAATAGCAGTATTTAAAGCTTATTTTATAAATTGTATATATTCTAAAGCACAGCATAAAAACTTAAATAATTGAAAAAAAAAAAACACTGATCAAAATTAGAGAACACTTTCAGATACCTGCAAATTATTGATGTTATTCTAGCCTGGTGCTAATTTCCTTAATTATCTGACAAACCCTATTTAACTGGCAGCATAACTTTCCAGTTTTCACTCACTTTGCAAAAATGGTGAGCCGTTCCAAAGTGAATAAAACCCTCCAGCAGCAGGTTGTCCAGATGAAGGCCACTATCGGCCATAGCAAGAGAAGTTGGTTGTTCCAAGGTTGTGATTTCTAGAATATTGCATCTTTACAACATCACAAACACATTCAAGTTCCCCAAGAAGGATGGTCAACCATGAAAGACAAATGCAAGAGAGGACAGGATAATGCGGAGAATTTCCATGGGTAATCGGTTCAACACTGAACAGGGTGAGGATCCGTCTCGTCATACAGTGTCTCAACGTTTAAGAGCATTTGGACTGAAAGCCCACTCTGCAGTGATCAAACCTCTCATTAGCAGAAAGAATAAAAAATCTCACCTTTGCTGAGGAGCATGTTGTGTGGACAGAGGAGAAGTGGTCCAGAGTTCATTTTAGTGATGAAAGCAAGTTTAATTTATTTAGGTCTGATGGGAAACATTATGTTCGTCGACAAACTGGGGAAAGACTGAACCCAAAGTTTGTAAAGAAGTCAGTGAAAGGTTGAGGAGGAGATATCATGGTTTAAGGAATGTTTTCAGCAGTAGGAGTTGGACCTCTCATACAGCTACATGGAAGAGTGAATGCAAATGTGTATCAGAACCTTATTCAACAAAACAGGGTTCCTTCCTTGCATTCATCACTCAATCAGTCAGCAATTTTCATGCAGGACAATGCCCCGTGTCACACAGCAAAACGGGTAAAGCAGTTCCTTGAAACTGAAAACATTGAAACTATTAAAAAACTATTTCTGCAGGTGTCAAGTCCTGTTGGAAGATGAAATCTGCATCTCCATAAAGTTGGTCAGCAGCAGGAAGCACGAAGTGCTAAAACTTCCAGGTAGACGGCTGCGTTGACCTTGGACCTCAGAAAACATAATGGACCAACACCAGCAGATGACATGGCACCCCAAACCTTTTATGAGACCTTTTTTCAAACCTTTCATTTACTTTCATAAGAGAACATAACTTTGGACCACTCAGCAGCAGTCCAGTCCTTTTTGTCTTTAGCCCAAGCAAGATGTTTCTGACGCTGTCTCTTGTTCAAGAGTGAATCTCCTCCACATTTTTGAATGGGTTTTATTTCACAATCCTCTCCAGGGTGCGGTTATCCCTATTGCTTGTATACTTTTTTCTACCACATTTTTTCCTTCCCTTTGCCTCTCTATTAATGTGCTTGGACACAGAGCTTTGTGAACAGCCAGCCTCTTTAGCAATGGCCTTTTGTGTCTTACCCTCCTTGTGCAAGGTGTCAATAATACTGGCATTGGCATGGGAGACATTTCTGCAGCTTTTACTGAAGCTCAGACACATAACAAGCTGTGGGGAAAATAGTGACTAAAATAGCAAATAAATGAACTAAAACAGACTTGAGTAAGTAAATAAAACACATACCCAACTACTTATAACCAACAACAATAAAACACAAACTAATTTATAGTCACACAGCATCCTTGGAATCCTCACTGTGCCCTCCACATGTTCTCTGCCATTGGCTGATAGCATGTTAAATGTACAATTTCCACATCATAGTAACAGTAAGGATAAGTAATAATGTTTAGGTCTGAAAAAACTTTTTTACTAACAGCCATTTTCCAGTAGTCAAGAAAACATCTCTTGTTCAATAGAGTATCACCATTTAGTGGCAGTGTGAGGGTCTGGTGAAAGGGGTATGCGGCAACTGGGCCTCTACAATTCCAATTGGACCCTTTCCATTATGGCTTACGCTATGCCATTATAATTCATGAATGGATCCTTTAACGGAAGAATATCTCTCACCAGCCAGCCTAAACACAGCCAGCCTAAACACAGCTTTTCAAAACCTGAAGTTCATTTATACTCCTCTTAGTCATAATGGGTTTCATCTGTGGTAGACAAATAGACGTTAGAAGAGGCTTTTACGTTTTTTATGTACTGGTGATAGCCATGAAGATTCTAAGTTCAAGCACACAGAACTTAAAAACAAAAAGAAAAACACAAGTAGTTGGCTGATTTAAACAAGCTTAAATTGGATGCATATTTCTGAAAACAGAAGAGTTTAATGGTTTGGCTTTTGTGTCCACTGAAAATGCCAAATAAATCTCTAGTTCATATAATTGCACTGTTCCATACATCCATTTATAGTTCATGAGGTACTTACACCAAGATTAACAAACATGAAGTAACTTGCTATGATTTAGCAGAATCATCATGTCTAAAAGTCAAGTCAAAATTTATATAGCGCTTTTTACAACAAGATCATGGGTCAGGAATCAGGATCTCGTATCTCCTGCAGCCTCAGATTTAGCATGAGTAGCTTGACCAAGTAGGAGGTGAAGAGAGAGGGGGAAAGGAGTTTTTAATGCAACAGGTGTGGAAAAAAAGTACATTTGTGCAGAGGGCAAGCAGAGCCTATGACATGACTAATTATGACAACATGACTAAAAAGGAAGAGAACCAGCAGGTAACAAATTCATGTGGGAGCCCAGGGACATTAAGCATCACAAACTTGAGTGAACTTGTGAAATGGGAGGGCGACTGCATCCAAATATCCCAATTTACCAAAATGTTTCCATGCCCATGAACCTCCTGGCTCTGTGCCTTCTATTATTAACAAAAAAATAACTATTAACAAAATGAGGTACCCACAATGAACCAGTACCTTTTGATCAAAGTAGGTGAGGTGGTTCATAAGAGACCAAAAGCTCACTCAGGTACTGGGGAGCAAGACCATTTACTGCTTTATAGGCAAGTAGTAGTATTATATAATCAATGCGATATTTGACAGAGAGCCAATGCAGTGAGGATAAGATAGGCATGATATGTTCACTAACTGAAGGTTGCTTATGCTCCTACTGGACCATCCAGACAGCAAGGCATTGCAATATTCCAACCTAGAGGTAACAAAACTAGTACAAAATAAGAACTAGTAGTGACATTATATTTCTTAACTTGGCAATGTTCCTGAGATGAAAGAAGGCTATCCTAGTGATATTATCTTCAAGTGAAAGACTGGAGTCAATGATCACACAAACGTCTTTTACTGCTGTACCTGACATAACTGCAAGAGTTACTTTGTAATCAGAAAGATTCCTTCTGTTTACCTGCAGTCCAAGTACAATTTCTTCTGTCTTATCAGAATTTAGTAATAAAAAAAAATTATTGTAAAAAAAAGGTAGTGGATGCTAAAATTTCTCAACATCTACTGCTTAACATCCTCTATACATTCCTCTACTTTAGTAAGCAGGTGTCTCTCACCTGGCTTTGCCGAAACGTAAAGCTGCATATCATCCGCATAACAGTGGAAGCTGACACTGTGCTTATGAATAATTTCACCCAGAGGTAACATATTGAAAAAATCAGTGGCCCTCAACAACCTCGAGGAACACCAAACTTTACCTTAGTCTGTGTAGAAGATTCACCACTTACATCAACAAACTGATAACGATCTGTCAAGTAAGACCTAAATCAGGAAAGAGCCGATCCTTTAATTCCAACATTTTCAACATTTTCTCAGCTGCACTAAGGTCAAGTAACACAAGCAAAGACACGTAGCCCTGATCAGAGGTAGGTAGATCAGATGTAGGTCACTCTAACCAAGACTGTCTCTGTACAATAAGGCCTAAATCCTTCTATGTAGGTAGGAACATAGCTGGTGTACTACAACTCTTTCTAGGATTATGGAGATAAAGGGGAGTACCTGGTAGTATCTGTTTAAAAAATTGTGTAGACAAGTGAAATTAGCTCAGTCTGATTTAGAGGAGTAAAATCTTCTAATCGCTCAACTGATATGGCTAAACTGACATTGATATGATTTGGCTATAACATCATCAGGCTTTAATTTAATAGTATGAATTTTCCTTGCCTAATGTTTTCCACTTTATTGTTGAAGAAATTCATGAAATAGCCATTACTACATGTTGATGGTGTGCATGCTTCTGTGGTAGACCTACATCTAGTTAGTTTCACTACAGTTTTAAATAAAAATCTAGTGTAATTTATTATCTTTTATTACCTTGGAGAGATAATTTGCTTTAACAGCACTAAATGCATTTCTATAGCTCAGGAGACTCTCCTTCCAGGCTAACTGGAATACAACCAATTTAGTTTGCCGCCACTTCTAATTTTCTCGTGATCTGTTTTAAGGTGCATATATGATTGTTATACTAAAGTGCTAGCTTTTTCTCTTTAATTATTTTTCTTTGAAATTAAGCTACATCATCTAAGGTATAGCATAATGATGTTTCTAAGCAATCTGCCACCTGATCAAGTTATGTGGGGTCGGACAGTGATCCAATCAAGGCTGATAGTCTGAAACATTACTGATAACATTATTGACAGTAGCTCGTGTGAATGTGTTTTATTCAGTAGTGTGGCAGAATGAACCTATTTTGAACCTATGTTTTCTATATTTAACCCAAATGTCAAAGATCGAGTGTGAGGCCACTATAATGAGTAGGTCTTATTATATTCTAAATGACCCCTACCGAATCTAGAATGGACACTACTGCTGTTTTCAGAGGGTTTTCAAGATTCACAAAGAAATTCAGAGTATGGCCCTGGAGGTAATAAATAGCAAGATTAACTGAGTAGACTTAGTCTTTGTTGCTAGGTATGTTATGGTAGTATAAAGAACCTCAAATGTGGCAAATTTGAAGTTTTTGTGTGACACTCAAAACATCATTATAATTTATTGTGATGCGTCCTCCTTTACCTGTTAGATGAGCTGATGAATGTAATTGCATCCATGTGGAGTAGCCTCATGTAATGCTATATACTCATTTGGTTTAGTCCAAGTTTCTGTTACATTAAACTCTTGATCAGTAATAGTTTCACTGACAATAAGCGCTTTAGATACAAGGGATCTAATATTTAACAGTTCTAGCTTCAGATCAAAAGTGCTGGTTGTGTAATCATAATTATCTAATTTTCTTTTAATTAGGTTGCTAGAGCAATCTTTGAGATTATGTCTACATTGTTGTTTGGTTCAGAAGCAGATACACTCTCAATATGTTGAGACCTGAGTGATGACTCAAAGCAGCTAGCAGTCTGTTTAGCCTGTTAGTCTGCCCCTGGATTGTCAGAGATTAACTTGGGCTACCCTAAAACTATGAGCTATGTTACAAGAAATGAGAGCAGCACCTTCCCGAGTGGAGTGGATACCGTCTCGTCCTAGCAGACCAGCTTTGCCCTTAAAGTTACTCCAATTATCTATAAAGCCCAAATTGTAAAACATTTAAACATCCAGTAGTACAGCGACCATAACCTGCTGTAAGCTACATCACCACGTCGTACTGGGATGGGGCCAGAGCATATTACTGCATCAGACATCGCCTTCACTTTACACAACTTTACTATATTACTCTTAGTTACCTCTGACTGATGAAGGCATATATCATTAGCACCAATATGAAAACCTATCTTACAAAATCTATACTTTCCTTAAACCCTATACTTTTCCTTACCTGCTATGTCTGGCACCCAGGCTCCCGGTATACACCTAACTAATGCTGCTGGTGCCCCTAAAGGCCTAGCTAGTTTCATGTGCCATAAGATAGAGTCTCTTATAACCAGAGCTCTTTCAGGTTTCTCAGCAAGTGCTTCACTGAGGAGAGCAAGCCTGTTTGAGACAAGAAGTGAGGAGGAGTGGTGCAACGGTGGGTGATCCTTCACGTTAGCTTTGGCTATGCGACAATGCCACAGAGTCATCACCCATTCACCATTCTGTGAGGGCTCTAGTGCTGGCGCAGGGGGGTTGCTAACACCGCCTAGGAACCCAGACTTTCCCCTACAAAGACTACACTACTCTCACTGACCCTCTCTAAAGTCTGGATGCACACCTCATCACAAACATAACATATTGTATGTGCAGCTGCTTGCAATTGAGCTATTAACAAGTAAAAAAAAACTATAGGCATGGTTCTCTAATCATCTACCTTCAACTCAGCTGAACTCTCCTATTCTGGTGATAAATAACAACTCTGACAAATCGGCCCATGTCAAGTGGCAGACTTTTCTAGCTTTGATACTGAGAACACCCAGTTTACTCATTATCCATTTAGTGACATAGTTGTACGCCAATAGGTCTAAATATGTTTGAGTGCTGATGAAGTGTGTTCATATGATGTTGGAGTGCTGATAAAGTGTGTTTATAGGATTCACTGCTTGCTTGTATTGCTCTGGCAATCCTACATAGATAAAAAGCTCAAGACAGATGTACCTATGAGGTTCAAGCAACAATGTATACTTAGTAGTCTCAGAATTCCACTTTCCACTTCCTTTGTAAAAAGCCTCTTTGTTTGGTGGAGTTGATGACTGAAATCTTCAGAATAACACTGAAAAAATTCTCTCAAAGGAAATCTGTGCATCAGATTCTTACAATCAAAAGTACCTAGATGCCTACCTTGTATAACTGAGCTTCCACAGTTTACTTGGTTGACCATAGTACATTCCCTTTTGCACATCCAATCACTTCTCTATTGCAGATACCTGGCCTTTTTTATACTGCTTATTCATGACACCCATCATGGGAGAACCTGCAACCACTACCATCTTGTGTTTATCCCATGCACACATGGCATTAACATAACCTTTTGACTTATGTCCTTTAAACCCAAACTTTTGAACACTGTCTTTTTCCAGTGGGAGAATCCCAACTGTGAAGTGAATACAGATTCTGGGCTGTTTGGCAGAGGAAAGTGCCTACATGCAAAGCAGCAGGCAGTCCTGGCTTTGCAAGCCCTTGAGCCATGGAAAATGTTTCTACCACATGCTATAGAAGGACCTCTTCCTGTCACCTTGCACATTTTGTGGAAAAACCTTTAAATAAGGCTGTGCAGAACACACAGAACTAAATAATGAATTTCATGAAAGATTTACTTAATATATTTTGAAAGCATATGCAAAATCACATGAACAGGTTTAGCTTTATAGATAAATGGAACATTTACATTTAGGGTTAATGTAATGAGGCATGATTAATAAGATAATACATTCAAGTGTAATAAAAATAAATAAAATATAAAAATCATATCATTAAAATCATATCCTATTATAAAAGTAATACAAAATGTACTTTCTGTTGAAGTTTTCTGTTTGCAGTTATTTTCTGTTTTCCACGGTAAAATATTTATACAGGGAGACAAATGAAAAGTTGGGTTCAGGCCATCCACCCATGTGAACGGTCCGATTCATTCAAACATGATCACGACTGTAATGTAAATACATATGCGAGGGCTGATGCAGGATGCCGAGGTGTTTGTAGAACATGACATACAGTCAGGACATCAAGATACACGTGCAACACATGACACTAACGAGATGCACATACACATGTGAAACCGGTGGAGGAGTCAGAGGTGGCCATTGTGACAGTGTCTTTAAAAGGCAATACACTGCACCCACTGAAGGGCTCTACTACCGGAGCGGCAGGCACCCATGAACAACCCCCAGATTCATACCAAAGGGTGGGCCCGGAGTGAACCAGAGCAACCCTCAAAACAACCCCTCCTGTGAAAGGCTGGCTCACTAACCCAAGAGGGCGGCACACATAGGATGTCCTCCACACATAGGAAATACACCAATGGGACAAAGACAAGTACAGACACAGTGATGGGCACAAAGATGGGCAGTGTAAGGGGAAGTGGTAGGCACAAAAAAGGCCAACACTAGGAAAGGCACAAAGACAGTACAGGGGACACAGGCAGGAACACAGAGGGGATCCTCTGGGTAGCTCAGCTGGGATCCCAGAGCCCACTGGAGGGCACTGACCAGAAGTCCCTTGGAAGCTGGCCACTTGGCATTGGGGTCCTTTGGCTCAGGAGAGGTGTGGACGACCTTGGTGGCTGCTGAGGTGCTTCTTTGCCAGGAGATGACTTGGTGCCCCTGGCAGCATGCTCAGGCTGCCCGGCGGCACACATCGGCTATGGGGCGATTTTATTATTTTATATTTAAAATGTCTATATATTTTTATTATTTTATATTATTTTGAATTTTCTGTTATTTATTTTGATAAGCGAAGTATTAAGCGAAGTATGGCTGGCACTATTTGTTATTCTTTGTTACTGTATTTATCATCGTTTAATAGAACTTATACTTGGACTAGTGTGATTATTTTAGCAGTGGCCTAGTTCAAATGCCTTTTGAACTCTATCCTACTTACTGGCTAGGATGCATTCTGTGAGTCAAAAACGAAGCACTTTTTTAAGTCACTCTGGATAAGAGCATCTGCTAAATGCTTTAAATGTAAATGTGGCAGCACTTGCTGATCTTGTGATGGTGCCTGGGTACAACCCTTCCTCCTCCACCTCCATGTCTCAGAGGTTCTAGAGGTCCATGACATTCTCCTCCGAGGTGTCCCCCTGGAGGAGGGGGTGGACGAAAGAGGGAAGCCCCAGGGAGAGTCAGTGGCCTCTCCACAGAGATTTGCTGGCTGGCCCCCCTCTTTGCCTAACAGGATAGACAGGTCTTGATTGAGGTAGGCCAGCCAGGCCTCCCCCTCATCCCTAGAGCTCCTCCCCGGATGTTTATTGATCATGTTGATGCGTCCCTTTTACCAGCACAGGTCTGCTCATCGACAGTGAGGAGGCTCCTCCAGTAGAGTAGTGAATCCCCAAGGCAATCGCAAAAGCCAAAACTGCCATCTCGTTTCGGTCCATGTTTCTGTAACACAAATGCGTGTTAGAAGGCTGAGGCATGATGCCGAGGCATTTGTTTTGGTTTTTAAGGAGTTTATTTAGTGTGACGTAGAACACGGAACACAGTCAGGACTACAACAATCAATCATGGACAAGGGACACTGCGCACACACGCACGTATACGCACACACACACACACACACACGCTTAAATACACGAAGATAATGTGACACACATGCAACACATTACACTAACGAGACAAGTGACACACACACACACACACGCTTAAATACACGAAGATAATGTGACACACATGCAACACATGACACTAACGAGACAAGTGACACACACACACACACGCTTAAATACACGAAGATAATGTGACACACATGCAACACATGATACTAATAAGACAAGTGACACACACACACACACACACAAACCCAAGGGAGGAGTCGGGGTGGCCACTGGGACAATAACTTTAAAAAGCATTACATTGCAAGCACAAGCTGTATTAAAGATTATACTGTATGTAAAACATTTAAATTATGTAATAGGGTTAAAAGGTAGCTTGTTGGTTTAAAACTAGTTAAACTGGAGGGTTCAAGCTGCATTACCTGCAAAACATTTTTGTACTGGGTAAAAAAATCTCAAATAACTGGAATAAAAACATATTGCAAGAACTGTAATTATTATCTAATTTTACAGCTATTTCCCTGAGAGAAAAATAGTGAAAAAATAATGAATATAAAGGGAGTGAATGCTTCCTTCAGGACAAGAAAGGCCCAGTTCATTTGGGGGTACTGTGTTGAACAAAGATTGTATTCAGGTTGTTTTAACACAATATTATATTTAACAAATATTGCATTCTACTTGTATTCTGTTGTTCTAACACAGTACTGGAATGTGTGCTACCTCAGTGACTGCTGTATTCATATATGCTATTAGCATATCTGCTAAATACTTAATTGTCATAGTATGTTACATCTCCTGCCTATATTCAGTACCATGTACACCAGAGTTCACCACCACTACCCTTACCTTCATTATTTTTATTCATTAAATATTTGTAACTGCACTGTAAAGTTCAATCTATCCATGTATTTATTTATTTATTTAAATGTTACAGTAACAACCAACACAGTATTGTAGTAGAACAAATAATATACAGTACTGGGTCTTCCTTGACCTGAAGGACACATTCATCAGCACTCCCCTAACATTCATTATCTTCTGGCTTTTAAAATTCAAAATACCTGTTCTACCATCCATTTTTGGTATTCCTGTGGACATCCTCTTTGACAGAGGCCCCCAGTTCTCTTAATGACTTTGGCATACTTTTATGGCTAACACCCCAAATCCAACAGCCAAGCTGAATATTTTAACCAGGATTTGCATTTCCCTCTTTGGGTAAAAAAAAAAAAAAAAAGACTGACATTCCTATCATGGATGACTGGATAAAGGCCAGTAAGCAGGTGTGGGAAAACATGCACCAGTCCCTAGAGGTAGTCATCTGTCAACACAAATCCAGTGAATATTGTTTCTGAAGTTCCATCCCTGCCTACCAGCTGGAACATAATATGTGGCTGTCTGCACATTATCTACACTTTTCACAAGTAATAAACTCAGACCTTGTTTTGTTCAAGCATTGAATAAATGCCATTACTTACATAATCAAGTTACCCTTTCACTCCCATATTGCCCCCTTCCATGTATTGTTGTTGAAACCATATATTTCTGGTCTCTTGATTGACAGCTCCACTGATACTAGTCTTCCCTCTTTGCAGTCCATCAATTGACTTGGTGTTGGCTTGGTGTCAGGGTGGTGAAGTTCAGTACTTGGTTGCCTGGGAATGTTATGGTTACAAAGAGACATGCTGAGTTTGGACTAAGGATATTCAGTATTCTACCCTCATCCGTGACTTCCACAACACTCACACCAAATAGTCTGCTCCTTGACCTTGTTCTGACCCTCCGGAGTAGATACTAAGATCACAAACTCTGCTTCGCTGAATCACCAAATCTCCAACCTAGTACTCTATCCTTGATTACTAATCAACAATATATTCCTATTTAGTCTACATACCTTGGGTATATTTGATTTGCAGTGTTTCACTGTGCTTTTTCCACTATTTACATATAGCAATAGTAAAAAGTGGACTTTAGTACACAAGGTTGGGACAGAGGTCCTTCATCAGCTGTGTAAACAAAGTGCTTGCTTTTATATTTAATGTTTTTTTGCTTGTAACTGATGAAGGACCTCTGTCTAAACACCCTGTTTTTCTGGAAACCTTGTGTAGTTCATTGTAAATCTGACCCTCTCCCTCTCTCTCTCTCCTTCTCTCCCTCCCTTCACTCTCCCTCCCACTCTCTCCC
>JAOXYF010000018.1:16334434-16372700 GCA_028565775.1 Sternarchorhynchus goeldii | reverse complement strand
AACATTCTCTGATGTCACAGTGCTTAATGCTTAGAATGTGGTTTTCTGAAAGATTTATCTGCGCTATACTTGACAGGCCAACAATTAAAATATTGTACAAGGAAGAGCTGCAGAACCAGAATCAGAAGCTCCAGGGGGTGTTTTACTAGCACTTCACACATAACAGGTTCACACATAACAGTGTTCAAGGTGTTCTGAATCTGTTTAACAGGATCACTCACAACAGTGTTCAAAGTGTTCTAAGATCTGTTTAACAGGATCACACACAACAGTGTTCAAAGTGTTCTGAGATCTGTTTAACAGGATCACACAAAACTGGTGCCAGAATCTCAAACAGTTCCATGCATTTTCATGAACACACATACAAATAATAATAATTATCGGCAAAAATGATGCCCTATAATCTTGCTGGTCTGCAATCAATGAACCTGTATGGTAAATGACTGAAGGACAGGGACTTGCAGTAACCATGTAAAGTATTTTACCCACTTTTCCACCTGGTACTGATAAAAGCTGAAAAAAGTTGATTCCAGAAAGTTATATATGTGGTCAAAGAAAGAGGCAGAATTTGCAAAAGAAAATTGTGTTTATACAAGTAGTTTATACGATATCTTGTGACTTCTGTTTTCAGATTAGAAAACACCCACAGCCAGATATATTATTGTTGGGATGTCAGACCAGTGGAAACGCAAGTCCGTTCTTAAAAGGTTTGCTATTTCATGGGAACCAATACCAGCTCAAGATGGTACCATGTTGATGGAAAAGTAGTTCGATAACACTTCCCTACAAAGAAGATATATACTGAGTGTCTGTAGGAATGAACACTGAGAAGTGAACATTCCTAAAACAAGCAAACAAAACAATAAACATTTTATTTTAAACATACATAGAACCAGGTCCATTCTTTTTGACCATGCACAGTGTGAATGCTTGTCCTATATCTGAACCTCCCATGTTTCAGTGTCTGACCCTTTGCCAAATCAGCCATGTTCTACACTCGATTAACTGGTTTGTTGAACTGCGCACTGTCTCACATTAAGCAGCTAAAAGCAGAAGGAAGGTCATGTCCAGGTCTCTTTGCATGCTTGTGGTTGATAGAGCAAACCTTTTCACTCGTGCCCACCACCCCCCTTCTTATTGCTTTTTATAATAGACATTAAGGCAAATATGGCACAGATACACTGACCTTCAAAAGAGCTAAAGAGCTTTCGACTGTTTTCATAAGGATCATGCAAAGTAAGGAATAGGTGCAGCATTCTAAGAAATTTCTAAACCTCCAACTCAAGGATGGCAATCGCAGTTCAAACACATCATATCATGTCCTATTCATGTGAATGTTTTATGTGTACCCATACATTCATTTGTCATACCAACATTTAAATCTGCACTTAAAATGCAGAATCTGAGCATGCTTTACATACAGCTGCACTGGTCAGTGGCTATTAGACAGGCAGGCTGATGATGTCACATTCACATTCTCTCACACTTTTCAGCTGGCATGGTAATATCCTCATAACTGTCTGAACAAGCAGTGTGATGACAAGAGCATTTAGAGTGAGGGCAGGTATGACAGAACTGTATTCAAAGCAAGGACAAATACAACAAAAGTGTTCTTAAATGAGGGCAGGTAAGGAAGCAGTGCATTTACAGTGAGGGAAAGTCAGATATGACAACATTGCATTTACAGTGAGGGAGATTGAGTGATAGATTATTGCTGGCCTCTTAACACTGTACTTCAGAGCTGTTATGAGAAAAGAGATGGCTCATCTTAAAAAGCTAATTGTCAGTGTCCAGTTTTAATAACTTGTATGTTGTATACAGGTAGCTTAACACACTGTAATACCCTACAATCAACATTAATGACTGATCAGCCTCCTTTATACATTCTGACATGTTCAGATCAACTGATCTGTCAGCTTAGCAAACTCTTCTTTTACCTTCTCCTTATAGCTTTCAGTAGTTTACTGCTCCTGGAAAAGTCAGTTTGTTTGTATTACCCTCGTGCATTTTTGCCAATGCTGTACATGTTTTCTCCTAGCATATTTATTGCTTAATTTGCATGGAAGGTATGGATTTGAGCAGTGGATCGTCAAGTCTGCGAAGCAGGTGGCAGTAGTAACGACTAGAATGAGAACTGCAAACCCAGATGTGGTCACCCAGTGGGAGGCTAATGACAACTGATTGGATGTCTGTAAAATGGGTCTGAACCAGAGGGCCAATCGGCCGGGTTTTTTCAAATGAACAGACTATGTCTGGCTCCTACAGAGATGGTTCAGTATGGTATTTTCCGGGAAATAAGTCTTACAGGGTTTAGGGAAGATATTAGAAATTCACAAAAATCTTCATCTTCATTTTCATGGATGTTTGCTGTTATCTGTCAAGGAAGTGTTAAACAGTGACTGGTGGCAATAAACACTGACTGAAACTTTTCTGAATAAGAATAGCAACCATCATTCCACACTTTTTACAGATGATGTCAGGCCTTAGGTTTACAGGGACAGAACAAAAAAACAACACTCAAGGACTGTTTGTGGACTTCGGCTTTGTGTTGAAAATGAAACCATAAGCTTTGCCTCCAGAAAACTCCACATTGTCTGTTTCATTCCTGTTGGATTCTCTCATGCTCCTGCCCTCCCTGGTGCAACTTTCTCACACTTTGTCGCCCTAGTAAATTATTATTATTTGTATATATTTTTCAATTTTTTTTATCATTAATTCCACCCTATTCTGAATCAGCTCTACTCTATCTTAACACATGGCAGTGCTTTTTTCACCCATACTTTGGAAAACTTCCTCAATAGAGTTGAAGTTTATGAATTCACTGCTTCTGTCGAGTTCTGCCTCCTCATACTGCTAGTGCCTCATAGATCTGAGCAAGCTGACACTTAGAGAAGCCCATTTCAGGCGACTGATATTGCAGCATAGATCCTCTGTACTTGACAGAAACACTGATAGCATTAGTGAAAAAGCAAACCTTCCGGAACCCATAAGTCTGAGAGGGTGTTGTACGAAATGGAGAGCGTCAAGGTTAGCAGCCTCTTTTTTTTAAAAGAAGCTATTTATACATGTGTTTTCGTCTCTGTTTGCAGTGATTCTTAATCATTAATAGTGATGTAAAACATCCTCTCCACTCCTGCAGAGGACTTGGAAGATACATCATGCTATAAGCCAGTCAGCAATGCTTTCTTCTTTCTAAAGGACCATATGACCTGAAGTGTAATCGTGTCAGATAGAGTCTGTGAAATGAAAGTCCTGGGTGCAAGTACCTCCAGGAGGGTCTCTGCACTCAGGCAGCCCACCACAGAGAGTGTTTTGCATTTTTGAACATGTGCACTGCTTTAAATGTCATGATATGTGATTTCAAAGTTAGCATATATCAAATAAATTAGCAAAAAACAGATGTGATTGCACACAAAAAAAGATGGACTCATCAAGCTGTGATGCTAGACTTTAAGAAAACCAGAGTGTGTTCTTGGCCTGTCCTGTTCCTGGTCTAATCTAAAACAAAGTGTCTCTGGAAGGGGCTCATTTCATTCTCCCTGGTGTTTGCGGTGGACTGCTTCCTGCAGTGTGTCTGAGCTGAGCATGCCCTTGACATTTGGAGAGGCTGCAACATTCTCCCCACTCTGCTGGAGAAAGCTGGACAGGGCTGTAGGCTGGTGTGCACTAGGATGATGGGGTTAGAGGACCAATCTTTCTGTACTGCGTCGGTGGCATTTTTATCTGCTGTAATTGTGCGGATCAGCTCATACCTCTCCTCCATCCTGGAGCCAACCACTCCCCCCCACTGCCATGTCCTTCAATGACGAAACATCACAGTTAAGGTGACCTTTCTCTTGTCTGTCCCCTTCCTGTAATACAACTGTTAGTGAGTTCGTGACAAAAATAATATCAAAACAATTCAGTGTCAGCCATCCACTTTACAAGAGCCCTTGTGTTATGATGAGTATGGCACAGATAAAAATATGTTTGTGTAATCTTTTCAGTTGGATTAAGGTTTGCATTTCAGGTGTCAATGACAGCTGAATTGTATATCATAGCTGAAGGGGTTCATAATGAATACGCAAGCATTTTTCTAAAATTTAATCTCTGATCTTATGTTGGATTCCACATTTTATTCATACATCTGTTGTCTTTTACTATACTGACATACTAATTTAGATCCAAAAATACTAAGAATGCAACTTGAATTTGAATTTGCATACACAAATGAGGAATAAGGCAAAATAACAGTAGAAAAAAAAATTTCTTTTTACAATCTTTTTATAAAATAAAGCTTTTTTTTACATTGTCACCTTAGGAACAATTTAATAAGTGTTCTTTTGTCAGTCTCCATTAAGCATTTGTTATGCAGTAACACATATTACAGAGAACAACATTCTCTGTCCGTTCATTAATTATTTACATAAAAACATAATGAATGCACTCTCAAAGAAATAAAGCCTTCGACCTGTTGTTGGTTCATATTTGATCTTGTTTGTGTTTACATATTATTTCATAGATTGCAGTGCCTCTGTGTATGGGCAGCTTGATTTGCTTGTAATACAGTATGAGGCCAGAGAAGATCGTGTGTGTGCCCCCCTGTCGATGGGGCCACTGATGTGGTTCAGGCTTATTTTGTCTTGTATATGTTCAAGGTTTTGTATCTCAGCTGTGGAGGCAATAACATGACTGTACAATAATCTACTGAAATCTTGGATACACTGTCAATGTCTTCTAAAAGTCCAAGAAAAAAATTATTGAAAATCATTAAAAGAAAGAAGTGATGACAACAAAAGCAACATATTTCATCCCATCTTTTATTATTACAAGTTTACAATATGTAAAGCACAGTGAGACACATTTAAGAATTCATATTTATAAGGCATTTGAAACAAATGTAGTGGTGAATTTATATTGTGAGAGGTTTGAAATGTAATGCTGTGTTTTGACACGTGTGAAACAAAAGCTTTGATAGGAAACCTTGACAAAAACCCTCCCAGAAAAACACCTGTTCAATGAAAGTTTCTGTTTTGTTTGTTTACTCTGTGTGTGTGTGTGTGTGTGTGTGTGTGTGTGTGTGTGTGTGTGTGTGTATGCATGTATGTGCTATAAAAAGTTGTGCAAGTCAAGTTTTAGGTAATGACCACTGCTTATACAAGTAGTACGAATAGACATATTGTTTTTAAAGCAACACAGCAAATGTAAGCCATGAAGGCTGTAAATGTTCATGGACTGGTTTAAAGCCACTTAACAATAGTTAAACACCTAACAGATTGTCTTAATGTATGACAGTTTGTTTCATGTGAACCAAAACTATTACATTGTCTAACACAAATTAATAAAAATATATCTGGTTTACCCAAACAGGTGGTTTTCTCACAACCCTTTGTCCGATAGCTATCCAAATGACAGTCATCACTGACAGGATACGTATATTGCTATCCACTTGCCGTACCCAAGTATCTAAACATTAATTATATTTAGATACTGAAGCAGCTGTTGTCATGGAAATGGCATCAGATGTTTGAAACATTGGACCTTCATAAGCCCTTCATGACAACTGACGTAGACATACATTTATAAATGCTTATTCTAACAAACATAACCTGACATAGTCTCAGTATTTTTGTGGTGTAGTAATCATCAATTGTTTTAAATGTTACAGTAACCTAATTTCTATCTTTTTTCAGTAACTGTAACAGAAAACAATTATCTTTTTGTATCGTGATTATGTAACACAGTAAGACTCATTCCGTTACTACTCAAACACAATGGTAACTAAGGACTTGTAATACAGTAAATAAGAAACATTGTAAAAAGTGACACATCACAAAAATGCTTTTGACCAGCTTTAGCCAGTAACCTAATATATCAGTTTAAAGGAGAGAAAAGGATACAAAATAATGCAAAGATTGTGACTTTGATGAAAAATGTAACAGTGATGTAGCCAAAGTCAGTGCACAATTCTTTAATTTAAGGAAGGAGAGTGTTAGGACCAACATGGATCATTTTAGTTGTGTGAGAATTAAAATTGAAGAAAGTTACAGATGATCTGTAATTTTACATTATGGAAGCAGAATTGTGGTGGACCCTTTGCCAAATAAACAAATAACAGTTCAAATGGATTTACCATGAGTGGGCCAAGAAATAAACTTTAAGGAACACCTTCTGTGACAGGCTCTACAGAGGATTTTTGTAGATATTTATAAATATTTACATATCACATTAGGAACAGCCAAAATAACACTTCGCCTCTCCCAGGTCTAGCACCCAGTTTAAACATGGCAAGCTTATTGTCATATCCCAGCTGACATGTAGCCAAGAAAGAGGCAAAGTGCACTGACACACCCATGAATGCAGACACCCCTATAAACACAGCATGTCTAAAACCTCACAACACACCTCTAAAACACATCACCACCTGAATACTGAATAGGTACACCCATTGCCAATCATTCCAAGGCTACTTAACCCCACTGGTTTATTCCACCAGTGCTTTGCATTAGTCTGCTCCCTGACTGAGGCTCTGTCAAGATATACTGAGTGCAATTGCTTTTCACTCCAGTTTCTGTTTATCCTCCCATTGTTGTTGAATTTTTGTTTTAATTTTAGTGATCAACAAACCTGTTTTTTTTCACCTTCTTGCACCTCACTGATATGCCATAGAATTTGAAACCAGTCAAAAGTAACACAGAGAACCCATCTTGGCTGGGACTTTGAACCTGCAAGAGACGGCCTTGTGGTGTCAACAGCAGGAGCTGCTAGAACAGATGCAGGAGATTCAACAAATTCAGGTTTGTCTGGATCAGTTAGCTATCAGCACGGAGGTATTGCTAACCTCCTCCACACTTGTATCTGTTGTCCTGGTGTCAAATACAGGCCAGGGGTTCCTGTCATATCGTATTACCTCTCTGGAAGTGTATGAGGGGGACCCCAACGGGATTAGTGGTGCAGTTGGAGTGTACCAGCTGAAAATGCCTGACCATGCTATGGTAACCTTTGTTGTCACTCATCTTGCAGGCAGAGCCAAAGTCTGGGTACTGTGTTGGTTGCCACCAGACAGCACTAGCTTGATTTAACCAAGGCATTGTAGAGCATGTGGGAGAGCCCTGCTGTGGCTCAAGCAGAACATCTATTCAGGGGTGGATTATATCTTGGATTTCCGGTGGGTGGTAGCTGCTACTCACTGGAATAAAGAGCTGTTGATCAATGTCTTCAACATAAAGCTACAAAAAGACATCCAGGTTGAGCTTACCTGGATCTCTAGATGAGGTCATATGAGGGTGAACCTTCTTCTCTCCTGGGCCCTCCAACCCATCTATGCGGTTCTCTAGCACTAATGCGAGAGTCCCAGCCACCCCCAGAGCACATGCAACCTGCCTCTGTGTGTCTCGTTCCCAAAAAGAAGAAGAAGAGAAACCAACAGGGATTGGGTGAATTGCAGGTGGATATGAAAACAAGATATCACACAGCTGAGATATTTTATATTTTAGCTGCTCTTTGAGAGAAGAGACCAGTGTCTTTGTTTGTTGGCCACAATGGACCCAAGCGACGTTCAGGCCACCAAGTTTTATTTGCCTTTTCTTTGAAAATTGAGTGGACAGTGCTATAGTACAGGGTATCCAAGGAGTGTTGATGTTTATTTAATGTTATCATTAGTGGGAAAGAACATACATTTGTTTAATAAATGAAGAGTTGGTTTATTGAAAACAGTCTGTTTATTGTACTACATGACTGTGATGTGTGTATACTAGGGATAGTGCATATGAATTCTTGTTAAACTACAATGAAACTTCATATTGACAAATTCAATGACACAGAAACATGGACAAGTATACTTGTCTGAGTAAGAGAGAACAAAACCTAACACATATCCTGTTAAGTGCTTACCATTCCATTAAGGGAGGCTATTGGCAAAATCCACTCATTTCATGGCCCAAAACCCAAATATTGAAATGGTCCTCATACTGCCATGTACATTGCCTCTTGTCCACATCAATACTACTCTGGTCTATCTCAGTTCAAAGCCCTGATGTGGACCCCAGTCAATTAGTTTCTGCATCTTTCTGAGATCTAGTGGAAGTATTCAGCCCAGAGAAAGCGACTCATCTACCCCCCCAATGAAAGACTGACTGCACCATAGCTTTATTTGAATCAGGTAGGGAGATGAATGAATCACTTTCAGACTGTAGTTCTTCCTAAAAACACCATTGCTGCTGCACTGTTATCCTTACTTACCAAGATCCTATTCTGCTCTTCTCCCATTTCCTTTGCCACACTGACTGGAATGTAGACCTTGTCATTTCTTGGAATGTAGACCTTGTCATTTCTTGTGCCAACCTTCATTCTCTCATTTCTCTTAGATGGTTTGATTCCTTCCTCTCCCCACTTCTCTATCAGTGTAAGAGAATTTGGAGCTGCTATTTCAACCTGCCTTCCACCGGTTTGGACTGCCTGAGGTGTTGGTCCAGGGGTACCGATCATGTCATGCATGTGGAAAGTGAAGTGTCGGTAAATATGAGTGGTTACCAACGAGCATTGGACAGGTTGAGATTTCAAACTAGATCCCTGGTATTTTGATCCATACATCACCCAGAGATACATTAATGAGGAACCCCACCCAATCAAGTTACCTGTGGGTAGTCAGATTTTCCCATTATTCCATGTCTCACTGGTTATTCCTGTCACAACAGGTCTCCTGGCATCCATGGCCCAGCCCACCAGTCCACCACTGCCTATGCCATGTGGGTTCTATTGGATTTTTGCTATGTTTGAGGGAAACTACAATATCTGGTGGACTGGAAGAGGTACAGATCTGAAGAGAGGAGCTAGATGCTGATGTTGGTCAGCCAAATCCTGGACCCAGATCTCTTCTCTTCATTAAACTGTGCTCACCTCTCCAGGCTCAAACCTTATCAACCAGGTCACCCTCACTCAGGCCCATTTTTCATTAGTTTCTGTTTGTTTTCCCTGAATTAGTTTTAGTTTACTTTGAGTCATCAATAAGCCTGTTTCTCTCACCTGCTTGCATCTCTCTCCCCTGCCTCCACAACATGTCACACTCGTGGTGATTGCATATTAGGGTAATTTATCAAGACCTTTTGTTATTGCCCTACTGAAAATGTGTTGCAATAATTCATATCTACCTACCTATCTAGTGGGTATGGAATGTACCATGGTAACAGGATCATTAAAAAAAGGTAATGGTGGAAATTACCTGTTTTTATGGAGAACATATTAGAATTGTTTGCTATTTAACTTACAGCCAGCAGTTTGCTTACGACTGACAGAAGTGCCAAGACAAATATAAACGCAGATGCACTTATCAGCATCATTGTTGCCTAGTAAATGTAGCACAGTAAAATGGAAGCTTTTTGCAAATCATAAGAATTTGTTTATTATATGGTAAATTGTGCTTGATACCTAGTAATTATTTAAGTGAAATTTGAATTTATGATTTGGCAGACCTTCAATTCAGCTCTACACTCTAAAATTGCTAAACAACATTTGTGATTAATGGTTGAGTAATGGAAAATACGTTTATTCATTGGCCCTATAAAGCTCTTCAGGCACAATAGTGTAATACCAAATTTGATAGGAAGTAATTAATGAGCAACAAATTTATTCCTTCAGGTTATCCCTAATGCTCCTTAATGGTGGAGAGGCTGCATTTTTAGCTGGCAGTAATTACTTTGTACTTTGTAGAAAATACAGCTGCCTGTTAATTAAGGCCACAACTGAAATGTCAATCTCCTTTTCATATTACATCAGAAAAACAGTAAATCAGAAAACCTGCCCTACATCATGTGTGTGAGATTTCTAGGGTTATAAATTCTTAAATATACATTTAGCTAATATGTGAGGGGGCTTTCTGTTTCATTTTTTGTTTAATTTCTCTAGTTTCCCAAGTTTTATCATATAGTAGGGAGCTGAATTTCATTTCTTTAGATTTTTGTTTGCATGAGAGATGTAATATGGTGAATTGTTGATCAATTCTGTTTAATCAGGTTACTAATGCTTCTGTCATAGACAGTGGTTACAGAAACATTTTAAGGGACATTCAATTGTTGAAGTCTGTTGTTGTTTAGAGTTAGAACTGTCCCTTCTTTGTGCTAATGGCTTCAGCAGGAGTGTTAAAAGGAAAAAATTCAAAAGAGCAAGGGGTGGGGGGAGGGGTGCTCTGACACTCGGGTGCCACCCTCCATATCTTGACTCTGTACCACTGACTGTTGAATGAACAATGACATATACAGTGCTTTTAATAAATGTGCCTATTAGCTTGATGTTGATTATTCAGGCTTGCTAGCTTCAGGTACTTGTGTTTCAATATATTTTACATGCCAATGCAAATATATTCTTCAACTGTACAACTGCAGCAGAAACCCATAGCAACATTCAAAAACACAATAGAATATTGAATATCACTGGGCCCTATAGAAGCAATTTGTTTCTAAAAGCAAATAAATAATAGTAGTAATAAAACTATGTAAAACTGTATTAAAGCAGCATTATTAAAATGTGGCTGCAATATTGAACAATGAACTCTAAAAGGTTCACTGTAACAGTCTCTACCACTATGGATATGTTTTTATGAGCTGAATATATAGCTAATCTACTTTCTAATCATGAGCTTCCTTATAATGCCATTCTTCCTGTAGATTGTTTTTTTAAGTTTGAAATGACAGAGAGCACCCTCCATTCATTCTGAAGAGGCATTAGTGGATTAGAGCTGGTTTTTTATTTCCCCTGTGAACAAGGAATACATATTCATCAAATTATACCTTGTGGGTGATGCTTATATTTTGGTGGATACATATATGTTTTTAAACTTTATTAAAGGTATCTGGGGTGTCATTAATTCAGGGCTTGCACTGTCCTAAAAAAGACTATATAATTTATAAAGAGGTACTTAACAACATGTTTTCATATTTCTGAACATATTTTTTATATCAAATGAGGTAAACCATGAAAATGGACAGTATTGCATACACATATTTTAATTAGAAACTGGAGTCTAGGTGGAAGTACAGTTATCAGGGGACCAGAGTGCTTGCTGAGAAACAGCATGTTTAAAGAACTGGAAATACAACCTCTGCACTCTGCTAAACATCATGGAGTAAAGTTCTGTTAATAATTACATTACCGCAGTTTTCTCTAATACACCTAATTCCAACCAGGAGGCTTTAATGCTTCATAAACGCTGAATGAAAGAGGTGATATATTTAGTAAAGCAATGTGATAAATGGTAGATGTACGTGCCGAGGCCCATGAGGCCCTCTACGGACAGCTTTTGCTTAAACAGATTTTAATTGCTCCTGCCTCCCTCTTTAACCCCAATTTCCCAGTACATTTATTTAGTGATCATAGGCAAGGCCCTCAAATTACACCCACAGTCCCAGACTAATTTTTCTAGTCCTCTATCTGAGCACACATACATATTTTAATGAAGGTGTTAATGTACATGTTGGATTTCATTTCATTTATATTTTGCCTCATAAGCTTCAGAACCAGCTCCTATGGTGATGAGCAGAGGAAGTGTTAAAGTGAAGAGCATAAGAGAGTTTCTGTGGTAAATGGCTTGCCATTCACAGCATGAGGAATAAATACTTCAAGCAAGAAATTGGTGTAATTATGATAGTATAAATAAAATATCAGATAATTTAAGTTGTGGGTAATTCTGTGGCCCAAGACAGAACTAGGAGCCTGCTTTTCAAGAAGAAAGAAGAAGCTCCTGGATGTTTCAGTCCATCTGTAACAGACCCAGTCTTCACTAAACCAGGCATAGCTGTTAGACTGTGGAAAATTGCACTGTCCAGTGAGCTTGAGCAGTGCACCTAAGGATAAGTGTTTTCAACTAATCTTATTATGGATGTTTTACATATATAGCAATTGGCAGACTTTCTTATACAGCACAGCTTACATTTATCAACATGTGCTTCATGGGAATCAAACCCAGCGCCATGGGGTTTTAGCAACTCATGCTACCTGCTGTACCAGGTTAGGTACAAGAGGCTACATGAAGAAATGAACTCCAATGTTGTTTTACCTGCTGTTTCTAACCACCCACACAATTGCTTTTAGCTTTGAGCAGGTGAAGAATTTATTTACTGTGTGAAAATAGCAGTAAAAAAAGGACAATATGTCATATCTTATATTTTGTAAAGTATTAGGCCATTACCCCTCCTTGCAAGAAGTTGCAGTACACTGAATACTTGCTTAGCTCTGGCTTCCAACTTTCTGAATATAAAAGTTCTGTAAAGCATGCCAATCCTTGTATTTGTGTTAGTCATGACTTTTACTGACTGTCTATACAATACTTTTTTCTGGCCATTTTTCGCTATCTGCTCTTTGGCTTCCCTTTGGATTTTCCCCTCAGCTGCTTGTTATTGTGTCCAATTATACTTACACTCTTGCTTGCTACTTTGTGTCAAGTTTGAATTGTGTTTTTTTCATCCTACTTGCCTGGAATCTTAATTAATAATAATAAACCTCTGAATATGGATCCTCACTCTCCCTCTAAGCCTAAAGCATTACAGAAGACTTAAGCATTTACTGTAGGTTTAGCTAAGGTTCAGGACTCACGATCGGTCATTTCCTCCTAAGGATACCCCTTAAAAGCATACACTCAACACATCTAGCATATCTTGGAATTCAAGGAGGAGCTTATTCATATTTGCAATAGAAATGTTTTGCTTGCCACTTGGTCTTCTGAAACAACCATATGAAACCAAGAACATTAAACCTTAAAGTGTACATTCATAAACCCTGCATTGCTCCACCTGAAAAGTAAGACAAATATCCCAGGATTGTGAAGAGGTTCTCATGGAATGCCTCTTTTCCTAAGTTCTCCCTTATTGTAGTCCCAGTATCCCTAGTAATTGCTACTCACCAGTAGAGGATTAAATTGGGCCACCACGCATTCTTTTTACACTCAAACCACTCTATAACAAACAGTCCAACAGTTGGAGCAGGTGTTTAAAGGGCTATTCAATCACCTAGCCTTGAGGACTGCATTCCATTACAGATTGAACACTACTCTCTAATCCAAGGTAGCCGAAGATGAACAACTCTCTCTGAACCAGTTTATTCAGCTCATGTCAGATCCCTGCCTCTGACTTACATCTAAGGTCTTTAGCAAGGTTAAAGACCCAGAATTACCCCCACATCATCCCTTGGATTGTACCATTAATTTATTGCCCAGAAATCTGCCCCCTTGGAGTTTACTCCTTGTCAGCCCAAAAGGCTCAAGCAATGAAGGAATATATACAGGAAGCCTTGGCTTTGGGTTAAATTGTCCCTCATTTTTCCCCAGGCAGTGAGATTCTTTTTCATGAAGTAAAAATATCTCAGATTCTGTATGAATTACACAGGTCTAAATTAAGTCATCATTAAGTCCTTTGCTCTTGGTGCCATAAGTACTTGAACAGGTACAAGGTGCATGAACATTCAGTAAGACAGATTTGTGCAGTGCCTGCAATCTCATGTGGATCTGGGTTGCGTTGGGAGGGAGTGAAAAACAGCATTTATCATTACCTCTGGGCACTATGAGCACCAGGCTATTTCTGGATTGGTAAATGCCCCATCTGTATCGTAGGCTTTTGTGAAATGGGTATTCTGCAAGTTTCTGAATCATTTTATAATTGCCTAAATTGAAACTCATTCTTCTCTCCAGAACAGAAGCACATAAGACAAGTGTGCTAGGCCCTGACGAAGGTGCTAGAGAACTGTTGAGGCCAAACTTTTACATACATCAGATGAAATTCAAACTTAATTTTTCCAGCTCTGTATATATGGCCAAAAATTCATATCCCCGTCAATTCAGCAGTTCTCATAAATAAAATATATTTCTATAAAACATGGGCTTTCATCATCATAGACTAAATAAAAATTAGTTTAGACAACGCTGTTCCAGATGGTGATGTCTTTGTTCTGAGGACTTTAGCTTGGTGCTTTTATACCCATCTTGGAATATATATATATATATATATATATATATAGACACACATGGCACACATAAAATTGCTTAAAAGAGGAACATTTTTTTAACACTTAGTTGAGATGCATGGATTATCATATGCTAAGGCAAAAAAGAACTAACTGGATTTAAATATAGTCATAGGACTAGATGAATAGTGTAATACAGTGTAGGTGCACATTCTACCCTAGGGTGGAGTGGTGTGACAAATCTGAGATGATATGTCATTCTACTCCACCCTAGTTTTGAACCTGCACCCAGTCATCACTATAAGTTTGAGTATTCTTCCTACACTCCATTAATGTCACATAGTCCATCAACATCACTCTTGCACCTCCCAACCACACACATGTTCACCTTCCCCAGAATACTGATTCGACACAACTTTGTATTCACCTATTTTAAACCCCATCAAATATCAGTATATAGTTAGCCCTTTGTGTTAGTCCTACATAGTGCTCCTTTTCCTTCTGTGTTTACTTTTCAGGTTCATGCAATGGTTTTGTTTCGCTGGACCAGCTTTGTTCCTTGGTTTTCTTTTGTTTTTGTTAGTTTAGTAATAAGAAGCCTGATTTAAACTTGTTTCACCTGTGACTGGATGTGAAAAAGACACATCATTATGAAAACGAGCCAATTAAAAACTATCAAAATCAGTGCACCAATTTTTTGAAAACTCCCTTTACCCCCCTCAAGCGTGGTGACAAAGTGGCCCAGTTATTTTAATCATTTGATCAATTACAAAATCTGAGGTGGAAGTGTGAATACCACTCTTCTAGAATTTTAAAAGTGACAGTTAAATTGAAATGTGAACATTTTTTATGTGTTTGAAGTCTAATATAGTAAATTATAGCTGTAAATTGTAAATCCGTTCATAATCAACTGTTTTAAAATTGCCTCTGATGTGAACAAAGTAGATGCCCTTATTGACTTAACAAAAAAGTCTACAATAATATCAAATGTGTGGAGTTGTGAAAATTTGAATTTAAATGTATTTGGCCACATATTTTTATGTCAAGATAAAAAAATGTCTAAACCCCCATCAGGCTTGTTAGACGCTTTCCATTGCACTATTTTTCTCCAGGCTTGTACATAGAGCAAGATCTCAGAATACCAAAAATGTATGTAAGTTCCATTGGAATCTTGGCCAAAACAGAGTATCATCAACCTACATCTTAGCACCCGTTCCTCAAATTATGAAGGATGTTGCTGTGGCTCAGATTGATGAGTCCATGTCTCTAGGATAACCTCTTGACAAAATATTTTTAAATTTGTCTCAACCCTCCTTTCCTGGGTGGAACAAGCATGAAATTTGCCATGTGTCCCTAAATATAAGCCCACACTGTTTCCATGGTCTTGGACAGCTGTCTGATGTCCCTAACACTGATAAATGACAGAGAAGACCTCACATACAAATGTTCTTGGATCACACCACCACCTGCTTTGAATACTGGGAGATGTCCAGTGTATCTCACCAGGGACTTTTGCATGTTTTACCTCTTGGGCTGAAAGTGGTGTGACCCTGAGGAGAGGAAATCCCAGGATCCTGGAGAGGAAATCTAAAACCTGTCTTTGACTGTGAGCACTTAAGGTGGTCCACTCACAGGCCCAAGTTCTTACTTCCTATTTCATGTGTTTAAAAGCTCTGTGTATAGCAAATCTTCATGAACCATAGGTGGTTACTAGTGACTATTACTGTCTGTCTTTACCATGTTCTGATAATTTGCCTTGCTTTTTGACTTCCCTTTGGATTTTCCCCACTGTTGTTTATCATGTCCAATTATATTTGCATGCTTGTCATCTTTTTCACATGGAGTTTGAATTATGTTTTTGAATCTGGAATTTTATTAATAGACTTCTGCACATGGTTTCTCACCCACACTCTGCATGTAGAACTGTCTATTCAGCTAGGAAACATAAAATGGCCTTCAGATTTGGTGTAATCTCTGATTAGAATGTTTGCACTCAAAATATTCTGCTTCTTTGCCAGCTTCTCTTGAGGCATGTCTATCTACATGTGAGGTCACCTGGCATTTAAAATGGCAGCTATGGCCATGATAAATCTTATAAGTAAATAATCTGTTTATATAACATTATCTCTATAACGTATTAGTGTCTCTAAGGATGACCAATAATAAAATACAAAGGTGCCGTGTCCGTTGTGTACCAACCCTCTTCATTCTATAAGCACAAAGACAGCATTTGCAGCTAGCTGGTCATAATCAAATGTGCAAATAAGCCTTACACTGACTTGTATCACACATCATAGTGAACCATATAGCTAGCAGACAAGCCCCAGAGGCTGAAAGACAGAAATTATTTTCCAAAAGTGGCACTAAGGTACGGTAATTGAAATCCGCCAGAAAGAGACAAAAGCAATGACAGCATTTGTGGGGGGAGAGAGTCTATGAAACTTGGTAAACATTGGTGACTTTTTTTATCAGTCTGCTGAGAGTGTGATGAGATGGCTGTTGAAAATACTCCTGGGAATTGGCTCCAGAAGACCCAACAGCAAATAAAACTGGAATGGGTACTGTCCAAGAATCACCAATAGCCAAGTAGATAGACGAGCATGTGCACACAGGGTCTGTGTGTTCTCATCTCTGTGCATGTGTGGGTGTGTTTGGGCAGTGGAAACATCTGGTTCTCAGATTTCTGGATGGTATTTCTCTTCCAAGGATAGCCCAGCAGCAGACTGGCATTCTAGCTGGAGATACTGACAGGGTCATATAAAACACAGGAGAGCAGCAGTGAGAGACCCTTAAGTCAGAGTAATCTGTCTGAGCACCTTCCACACACAAACACACACACACACACACAGGTAGTTTGTTTTTTAGTTGACTTACTCTGTTTACTGTACCGTGCAGTTGAATATGTAATGTGTGAATAAGTGATTTATCTTGCTTCAAAATACAATTGACAAATTATTCTCTGTGAGAATATGTGTAACCAACTTTAGAAATTTCCTAATGCTGAAACAGCCCACAATGTCAGAGGTTTACAGTTCAGTAAAATATCCCACACGTAAAAACTCCTATGGTAGAAGAATGATTTACAGTCCTGAGTAATCATTGTTCCTTTGTGATGGAGCAGAGCCAAAGGGACCATTCTGACATGATGACTCTTATCTCTGTGATGTGCACAGCAGTGGGGGTAGATGAGTTAACTTCATAGACTAGAGTTTAGCCTATCAGCACCATAGGTTAGGATGTCACCTGCTGAAAGTGCTGAAGCAAAAATCTTTACTGGACTGAGCAGGAAAGGTTACTATTTGCTATGACTGGTGAAATTGTATTTTATCAAAAAGTAGCTTTACTATACAGTAAATATTTAAATATTGTCACGGTGGCCGCCCTGGCACCTCCCCTGTCTCGTGTCTGTGTGGGCGTGTCTGTGTGTGGGGGCGTGTGCTCTGTTGTGGTGTCAGCGTGGTGTATATGCCTGTGTGTATGTCTCGCTGTATAGTGGGTGTTGCGTGTGTGATTGGTCTCGTTGTCGTTATATATTTCACCTGTGTCTCGTTAGAGTGAGTGTATTAAAGCATCTATGTGTCACAGAGTCTTTGTCGATGTTGGGTCTGCACTGTCGGTTTGTTTATGTGCGTTGTTTGTATAAAACGAAACTGAAATTAAACATCTTTTATTCCGTGCTCGGCAGTCCTGTTTCACCTCTTTGCAGCTCTCCAGGACCCCTCCTGTGACAAATATTAATACTGAGAATAATTGGAAGACATAAGGATATGAATAAAGTTGAATATAATCTGAAGTTATGTGACTACTGAGAGTGCTAAAAACTAGAAGGAAATTATCTTAATTAAGAAGATACTTGTATGGGGAAGACAACATGTACTGCTGTTCCTTTAGAGAAAACACAAGCCTAGATCACACATTGTCTTTAACTAGTACAGTCTATTGATGTTAAATGTTTTTTTAAACATCCAGATGATTAGCATAGTAAGATTGTTCATATAACTAAGTGATAATTATTTCACATGAGTGAAATAATGTCTCCTTTGCTGTTAAAATGAGGTAACATTAAGTGAACTGTGAGGGGAAGCAGTTGTGTTTATTCCTTGGGAATAACTTTTTGTACTTATGGGTTGAGAAAACAAAGAGGAGATGGATGCAAAATGTTCTGAATCTGACCATTCTGAGTACATTCTGATGTTCCTTCTAGAGTGTATTATTTGAACACTACATATAGCAGTTTATTGTGAGATTTAATGCATGTTTTTTCGGCATTACTACAAAATGGCAGACTTGCAACATAGGGTGTGGTTTTTGTCACTGTAATATCTGACAATAATTATTGTAGAATCTCTAAATGTGTACTACCATGAAATAATAGAATTTTTCACTTACTACAGAGACATTACTGCAAGGTTCATGTGTCATGTGTACACCACTCAGCCATACAGGCATCACTGCTCATAACAGCTAGAACTGTCACAACATGTTTGCCATAATACAGCGCAGTGCAATGGACAGCTATATGGATCACACTGTAGTGTATTTCAAACACCACCTGGACTTTAATGAGGTCACAGTCCTGTGTGGTATATGCATGAACGTAGAACATAATACATCATTGTTCATGTAATAAATTGGACTATGCTTTTCTATTTATGTAGATTTCTGAAAATGTGAATGAGACATCAGTTTGAACAGGTAAATCGCTGCACAAGTGCAACTTGAATATACAATTTGAGTAGACATGACAATGTGTGTATATCACACAATATGTGTATATCACACAGAATGTAGAAGATGTACTTTCCAAGGCAGGCTCTTCCGAGCCAACCTGAAGCATGTATTGTCTCCTTTTCCCCTGCTCATTTGCAATACAGCATTCAGTTCTGTGAATGTTTGAAATGTTGCCTAGCAACACTTAGAAACAAAGAAGCCCATTTTTCAGCAAACCATCTGCATTTATTATTCATTACAAAACATGTTCTGCATAAAGATAATACAATTTTCCCTTCTTTTTCATAAAGTGTAACATATTTACTAACTCAAGTCAATTCTGTATAAAATCAGAATCAAATAGGAAAGCCTTTTACTATGTGTGTACCCATTTAGTAGTATGTATTTGTGTTGTTGACTCTCATATTTGATTTACTTGATAAACTGAGATGCAGTGCTATGAAAACAGCTCATTTAGTTTCTGTTTTTTTCTGAGTACCTCCACAGTTCAGCGGGACTTTTAGGTAAAAAAGACCATATTTGGATTAACCTGTCTCATGTCTCTGGATTAACCTGTCTCAAGTCTCTGGATTAACCAAGGATGTCTCATGCCAAACCTTTGGAGTGGTTATTCATTCATACTGCAATACCCTTTCACATACACTCACCCTCTCTCACCCTCACACATGCATGCAAACACACAATAATTAAAACTACAACTTAGACTGTTTATGTTATCAATGATCCCACTTAACATTAACCATATGATCTAACTGAGCACTGGCAGGTAGCATGCTTCAACTCAATGGCCATATGGCTTGTAGATACATGGACATTTACTGATGTACACAACCCCAGGAATACAGACTACACGTGCCAATTACATAATAACCTACACATTACAATGGTATAGAAAGAACTAAATGAAAATGTTTTTACAAAAGATTTTAAGATGACCTTTGTAGGTAGAAATAGTATGTCAAAAATGAACAGATTTGATTTAAGCGATTTGAAGTGATTGATTCAGATATAAGTATGTGATTTGGCTCTCTTTGGTGACTTTTTTGTTCAATAAAGTGTTTTAGAGAATATGCACATATGCACAAACACACATACCCACAGCCATTTACACAAGTATGCTGGTTTGCCAGTTGCTGTGTTGCCTGTTACAACAATATATTCTATATCTCTTTTCCAGCACTTACTACTGGTAAGACTGGTGTGACTCCTAGCAGCATGGAGGCCTCTAAGCTCCATGTGTTACTCACTGAGAGGGGTTTCATGCAGAGCAGTGAGAGGCTCCCATGCACATTCATGATGAAGTGTCTGATATAGGTCATTGCTGTCGGATTAGTGGTTTCTCACTATGTCATTCTGCCTGTATCTCTTCAGATACAAGAATATCAAAACCTTGAGATGCCACTGACCTCAAAGTCCATTATCCTTCTATTCAAATGGTAACACAAATAGCAAAGACAAAGGCTTGCTGGAGCCCTGGGCAGACAGGGCTTCCCTCACTGTGCAAAGGCATCAGTTATCAGGAGTGCAAAATATGCCAATGGAAATGACAACAACGTCAGTCTTGTTTCCAGTGACTTAAGAAGATAACCATATATCTTATTAAACATATCTTAAGACACATAAACATGTCCTGTATCTATTGATCCATTTTCTGTGTTTGTCTACATCTTGTATTAATATAGTAAGTCTTAGCTTAGCACAACCTGCATGAATGCAGCTCCACAGCTTGGCTCCTATTTTTGCTTTGTTTTATTGTTTTTTGGTTTTAATACCTCTAGGCACTGTGTTTTGTAATTTTCTGTTTTCCACATTAGGCAACACCAAATCATAATCACAAAGTTGTTTTTTTTGTTTGTTTGTTCGTTTTTTGTTTTTTTCATTCAGTTCCCAATGAAGTTGTAACATGGTTTAAGAGAAAGTAATAAAATATTTGGTTGGAATTAATCAACTACCTTTAAATTCACACAGGCTTGGATAAAATATATATTTACCATCACATGGAGATTTTGTGACTTTAATTTAATCCTCTTTGTTTTGTTTATTGGTTCTTCTCTCTGATCTTTCAGATCTCCATATAAAGAGTAGACCAATACTAATCTCCATTAGAAAATGAAAGATGAAAAGCTGAATGAAATCTTTTATTTATGAAGGAGCTTTATTTTTCTTTCTTTTTTGTCTCCTTCTAGACCTAATCCCAGTTACAGGCAATCAATGTAATGCTATGGACTTAAAAGATGCTGTTGTTTTATTGGGGAAAAAACACCTTAAAGGTTTGCCTCGTGTCAGTGAGCTCTCCGTAGCAAATCAGCTTCAAATAAACAGCTAACAGCTGAGGAACTGCTGTTATTGAATGAAACATGACTGACTTTCTTTGCATGAGCTGATCATGCAAACACACTGTGCTTCCGGACCATAGTGGACTTAACACATAATACTGTCATATTTAGGGATATTAATGCATTTAGAAATAACATCATAAGGGGTTTGGCTAACCATAGACTAACAAAAAAAGCAAAAAAGTCTTGGATTAGATTCAACCCTTTAAAGAAGCAATAAGGGGAATGCCTAGTGGGGCTTCAAAAAGATATTTTTGCCTATTGACTAATATCCCTTGTTGACTGACTGAGTAACCTTTGTAATATTCTAGCAAACCTTCTGGATTAAATGAAGGATGTTTATAACAAGGTTAATGGTGAAGAGGTTTACTGATATTCATCTATACTGTTATGCTTTGTGAGAAAAAAAAAGCTGCTCAAAACTTTGTGGCTATTAGTATATATGAATAACATGAATATACTAGCTAGCTTTGTAACATTTTTACACCAAGCAAAATTTGGAAAATTATGTATTTGTTATGTTTCAGTCATGTACTCTGCTATTTGTTTTAGGTTTTCAAATGCAATGTTAATTAGTTATATGAATGAATAATTCCTCATTGTTGAAATGCTCACAAACCAGAGATCCAGAAAACACCTTATTAGCTATTATTGTTAGCTTTGCCTAAAACCAACAACTGCAAAGCACTTTTCAGAACTGCAAAGTGGATTTTGCCACACTACAGAGCAGACAGCAGGCTTGCAAGAACCAAGCAGTTGGTCCATCAGAAGCCATCCTTCTTTATGTTTTCAGAAGTCTTGTCAAAATGGTGTGAAAAGTGAACATATTAAACGTCTGTTGCTTAAAACATGTAATCACTAGTGGCATTGTATCATAGATATTTGTTCAGCTGTGGGTATGTGAATTAACAATGGAAACTAGCTTACCTCATGTCTCACAATGTCAGCACTGCATGCAGTGCTATTCTATCTTCAAGGCTTTATACAGAATGGGAATGAGTAGGGCTTTATACAGAATGGTACTATATTGTATCTCATGAAATAAAAATTCCAGGAATGCTGTTGGTAATATAGTATTAAAATGTTCCAGATATGCGTATTGCATACCTGGGCAAAAAGAATCACAGGTCATCTTAAGTCCCCATTAAAAAACGTGTACAACAGAGACACAGAGGCTTGCTATGAGTAATGGAAGTGCCACTAAATAGGCTATAATCATATAGCATAACAATAAAGGCAATTCAGATTTCTACAAAATAACTATATCCTTCTTGGATCTCACTGAATAATGTAAGGATTCCTGAAAGAAGTTAGAAGGAACTTTATCACTTAGAGCTTGTGAAATTTCTTCCTTTTGCAAACATGGAGACTTTGTGAAATGTGGAGAAGCAGCATTAATTTTGCAATAGTATTCTGCTAGCCATGCGGTCACAGCCAGTGGAGACTTTGCCAGCTAGCGCACTGGATTGGGTTTTTGGAAGCAGTGGTTGTTGGGGAGATATGTGCCAATGTCCTCCCTCTCACAGAGCCCTTGGATTCTCTTATTAATTAGCTGGAAATGGGGAGCCAGTATGGGGAAAAAAAACCAAAACAAAACATCAGTTTGAATGGAATAACCGTAGCTTCCCCACAGAAGAAAGTCCTGCTCGGGAGTCATGTGATGCCCTGTGGGTTGGACGTATTACACATGGACTCTGAAAACACAAAGGACTGAACTCTGTATTGTCTACATTAATCACTCTCCTGCTGGAAAAATCCCCAGGTGGATTTTTAAAATGGTTTTGCTCACATTGTAATATCAGTTTGAAGCTACCCATGTTGTTTCTTTAGTGATGTCTGCTGAAGACAAATAAGGAGGACGTAAAGCAATTATGTAATGTTGAATGGTAAAGCAAGGTATTGATTATGCTGAAACTGTCTTGGTGGTCCTTTGAGGAACGCAGCCTATACTTTCGATAAAAACGGATTGTTTGAATCTCTTTATTGTGAATTCATCCACTAGTGCTGCAATCATGTATTTTAAGGCCACTCACACAGAATACCTAAGCCTTCACCTCTATAATTATGACCAGAATTAATATGATATTCAATACAGAGAAGCAATGATGGAAGTGAAAAATAGTGTTTATAATGAAGGGAGTGTTTATCTTACCAGCAGTCTGATAATAAAAAATCTGATAATGAAAAATGTGTGTAAACTTAGTATATAACATAAATTATATGTAAACGTATTATTTATTATATAACAATCCTATGTTGCATAATGATACAATATACTACAAAACAGAAGATCAGTACTAAGCAGTAATCCTATCTGCATGGTTCTATACTATGAGGAAATTATCCACTCTTTATTAAAGTGTGCATCAAACAGGAAAATGGTAAGGAGTAAAGACAATCTCCTCCTGTAAGAATGAGAAGCAGTGCTTAATTTAAGAGCCCTAGAGGGGCCCCACACATGGAAAGAACAAAGTGTTTCTCTATTATAGCCACTATATCTGCCAAATGGAAATAGCATAGAAAAGGACAGAAAGAGGAAGATTGTCCAGGCCTTCAGATCAAGCAATCACAGAGCTGATGATTCAGGGACTTCAGAGAGAATGTCTGAGTGTGACATGGGTCTCCTGCCTTGTGTCTAGAAAGAACAGTCAAGACACGATAACATGTCCTCGTTGTGTCAACCCCCCCGCCCCCCACCCTTAGATGTTTGGTCTTAGACCAGATACTAATACACACCACAATACACAGCAGAACAGTTCTGTTATAAGTAATGTGACTCATTATTTTTTATGTAAATAGGAATAATTATTGTGTGCATTCAGTTGACTGCATATTCAGTCCTATGTCTCTGAGCCATGTTAATTTCCAGCTCCCAGACCTCTCACAACAATCTTCAATGTGCAAAAGTAAAAGTTGATTAGAGATTAGTATGGTTATTTATTCCTGACTGAAGTCTATCATAATAAATACTATTTTTTTATGTTATTTAATATAGTTTTAATAACATAAAATATATCATGTCTTTTTTTTAAATATTGTTTTGAACTGATGTTGTAGTCTTAACTTTTAATACCCAAAGTGTTTATACCAGGGTGGGTGTGGATGAGGGCTGTGTGTGTGTGTGTGTGTGTGTGTGTGTGTGCGTGTGTGTGTGTGTGTGTTGGGGGGTTCCAGGCTTAGCTTTTGCAAGTCCCAACAAAGGATCTATTGAACTGTAAAATCTTTAAATAAAGAAAATATTATATGTTTCCAATCAGGCAGAATAAATTCTGGAGCCTGAGATTGACGCTTCAGAATGTCAGTGAGTGTGTGCCTGCCAGATGTGAGAGCAGTTCCCTGAAAGTGAAGGAAAAAATAACAAAACATTAAAGAGACTGTTTTCATAGCTCTTTCCCAAGGTCCAAACTTTTATTAGTTTTTTTTATTATTATTATTATTATTGTTTAATTTTTTTGGTTTCACCTTTATGTACATTAGTAGTTTCATGAGCAGTTGCTGGGCAGAAAGAGTGGAGTTTTATTTATTTATTTATTTATTTATTTATTTATTTATTTTACTGATTCTTTATTAAAGATCAGATAGATTAGATTAGTTTGATGCACTTCAATTTAACTTTGTGAAAAGTAGGTTACAAAATATAAATATTCATATTTTCATTATGCCTTTAACATAAATTCATGAATTTGTAAATATTCTTTGTATATCATGTAGTACACATACAATCCATAGCTGTCAAACAGCATCGCCTCTCTAAGTGTGTTGGATCTAATTGAGTGAAACTAACTCCTGTAAGAATTCTAGTCACTTTTATGAACTGAACAGTTTAATTAGTCATGCACCTCTCTGGATCTGTGCTTGTGTTTGTGCTGCATCTATAATCACATCCCTGAACTGATACAGGCCATTTTTCATCCTCACACTAATCATGTCACACTAGACTTTAAATTGATTAACATGAAACAAATTGCTTTCACCCAAAGAGTTTAAAACTGTATGATATAAAACATTCCATTATCAAAGACAAGATGATGGATGTGCAAATAAACACTTGTCATCGAGCAAAAAGTCTCACTATATTTCGAAGATTAACAATAACAGATTGTGTTATCCATCAACATGGCGGGGCGACATTCAACAAAATGTCATGTCAGTTGGTTTTCTGTTTGATTTTGATGCAGTTTTATGTCTTGCTCCAATCATGTTATTCTTTTATTTTTAACTATAACAGGACAACAAAAATAGATTTTTTGACACTTTGTGTGTGGCTCCACTTTTGAAAAATGTCTGAAATGGTTCACAGTGTCTACTATGGATCTCAGAAGAGCATCGGCAGTAGGCCTACGCACATGTTCTTATTTGGTGCTCTACTTCTGGCTTTTGGTGTTGAGGTACTTGGTCAGAAGGCGAAGGAGAGCAGAAAATCCAAATAAAAAAACATGCAGTAAAAAACCTGAAATAACAAGCAAGTCATGGAGAAGGGAAATGCAGACAGCTGGTTTAGACAATCAGAGACTAGCCACAAATATGGCATGCATATGCATCTGGACACGAGTGCACACACCTGAACACGAGTGCACACACCTGTACATGAGTGCACACACCTGAACACGAGTGCACACACCTGAACATGAGTGCACACACCTGAACACGAGTGCACACACCTGAACACGAGTGCACACACCTGAACATGAGTGCACACACTTGTACACGAGTGCACACACCTGTACACGAGTGTACACACCTGAACACGAGTGCACACACCTGAACATGAGTGCACACACCTGTACACGTGTGCACGCACTTGAACATGAGTGCACACACCTGTACACGTGGGTCCGCACCTGAACAAGAGTGCACGCACCTGAACAAGAGTGCACGCACCTGAACACGAGTACACAAGTGCACACACCTGAACAAGAGTGCACACACCTGAACACAAGTGCACACATCTGTACACGAGTGCACACACCTGAACATGAGTGCACACATCTGTACACGAGTGCACACACCTGAACAGGAGTGCACGCACCTGAACAAGTGTGCACGCAAACGGACACAAGTGCACGTACCTGAACACAAGTGCACGTACCTGAACAAGAGTGCATGCACATGGACATGAGTGCATGCACCTGGCAGAAGTGGGGCAGCTTCTGCCTTGATGGAAGTAAAAAATCACTTGAATGAGGTGTTCTGGTAGAGCCTGATTAAAAATAAAACAAGTTTCTAAAATCTAAAATATAATGAAAATTCCAAGTATTGCTTGTAATTAAATGCCCAGAGCAGCAGCAATTGTTTCATGGAAAGGACAAGCTGAACAGCTTATTTGGTTAAAGTTGGGGCTGGTCAGTGGTAGTCAACCTGTGTCATTCTCTTAGTTAGTCTGAAGGACATCAATACTTGTCTATGATGGGAATTCAGTACAACGTGCAGGAATATAAACAGCGCACTGACAATCACTCCCCTGTTAAACTGTCTTAAGCTTGCATTTTATCTGCAGTGCTGATATCACTTTCTATTTCGGAGCAGGTCTGTCAGCTCTTCATACATTTGGCCCAGTCAGTTAGCTGGACTGCCGGAAGGAAGGGGACTATGTGTGTGTGCGTGTGTGTGTGTGTGTGTGCGCGCGCACGCATCTAGACTGTGGCACTGCTGACCAGATAAACAGCATTTGATCACATGGCCTGAGAATAAGAAAAATAATAATTCATACCACATTCTGGCAAGGTAGTATGGGTTTATTTTATCAACAAAATGATATCCAAAACTAGAAAATAATTCATATAAAATACTGCAAATATCAAACATTGGAAAGTGACTTTTAGTGTGTTAAGAAACATTTATCAACCCCTGTCACAGGTAGCAGGAGGTCAGAGTTGGCCAACTGTCTGATGTTTCAGCCAAGTTCTAGCCAGTTATGGTCAAGTCCTAATTACAATGGATAAGCTCAAAATTCCTGGCCTGGGGCTCCATTGAAAATGCTCATCCAAGCGTATCCAAGGAATCCAAGTGTATTGCTTACCATCCACTGTATTACAGAATGGCTCAGTGGAGGGAATGGCCATGACATGGTTGGCACCTAGTAATAGTATGAACGGATGAAGTGTCCCAGATGGGTGATAGAAATGTCTTTAAGATCAAACTGCAAGTCCTATTACCACGATTTACCACTACTTAATAATTCATGACCTGGATGATTGAAAATCTTCACAGACATCAAGCAGTGTCTGCAACACTATGGTAAACAGACACAAGAAGGATCTAAACTACCCTCTAATCCCAGGCAACAGGAGACAATTATGATTTGCAGTACCATTTTTCAAGCTGTTAATCTTTGAGAACACCCCCTTTCTGAGCGAAATCCAATCCCCGGGGCAGAGGCGCTGGGAGGGGGAAAATCAATTGGGCAGGACACCACTCATCCCATTTTGTCTTAAAAGTCCTGCAGCTCCAATTAATTCGTTAATGAGAGTTTTAAGAAAAATCAGTGCCGATTGATCCAAAATGGTGCACACCTTGCTGGGGGAATTGAAAAAACCCTCCTTCTTTCAATCTAAAGTAAACACTTTTGCCATGAGTGGGGCAGTCTCTGTTACAGCTTATCTTTACTTTATTCCTGTGTGGGATGTAACCAATATTTATTTATATTGCCTGGATGCGTAGCTGTTTAGACCAGCATGCACAGACATGCAGCAGGACTACATCATCATTTATTTATTTACTGCACAGTTGAGTACTAGGTCATTTGGAAGAAACTATGTGGCACGTTCACATCAGAAGTTCTCATATTAGGTTATTCATTAAGATCATGTAATGGGAACCATTGTAGATAGTGCCTAATGGTGGGACCATGCACATGTGGGTTAGTAAGTCAGAGGAGCATTTAAGATAAAATGGATACCAGTAGTTAAAATGAGATAACGATAATGGTGATTAGTCTTGTTGCTTGTTTTTCAGAGTGAGTTTGGCAGACTTTCCTGAGAGTGCACCTGTCCTGAGATGACTGTGCATTTTTAGGTAACTGGAAATCAGCACATGTTAAGTGCATATGTTAAGAACAATTTTAGGACCCTAGCTGAAGCAAAAAGTCTGAGGATTTTGCTATGAATTATATTTTTACAGCTGCACTTTCTGAGATCTTGTTAAAACACACTGAGCTTGTTAGGGCTGGATATTCTGAAGTTTGTAGTTTAAATTATGATAGCACTTTGTTCTTTGTGCTGCTTGGAATGGCTTGTTTTGATGGACGAGTAAATCTGTAATTGCCTAGCAATTGTGGGAAGCAGAGAGTTATGGTAAGAACAGACCACACCAGGAAAAAACAAACAAACAGGATTATGAGCTCTGTCAAGGGAGAAATGAAACTGAAAATGTCTAACTCTTGGGCCATAAGGCCAAAACCTCTTAGGTTAAGTACTCTTAGGTTAAGTGCTCTTAGGATAAGTGCTCTTTGACAAAATAGGGCTCCAAGTTTGATTAGCCTAATTGTGTTGATTAGCCTAATTGTGTAAAGAGAGCTTATACTATAGATACATAATGCACCTTCATGTAATATCAAATATAAATGCAAGGAGTGTGATCCATTAGGAAGTCACAGGTCTCCTGACAACCAAACAAAATGGAAAGGAAGGATGTAGATGATATTAAATGAGGAAAACAAAAGAATGGAGCCAGTGATGTCAGTGCTGGATCTACTGCATACTTAAAGAAAGAGTGAGAGCAGGAGCATGGGAGAGAACAAGAATGCATGTAAAGGTGTACACCAGAAAAAGTGTTGTGAAAGCCATCGGTCTTGAAAGCATCCTTTTTGTGTTTACACCTTTCCTTGGTGGGTTTTATGCTTACCACAGTCAACCTCCAAACTTTTTATTGATTTGAACCTTTTGCTCAAAAGCTCAAAGAAAAAGGCTATTTAGTTGTATTCATTAAAATGGAACTTGGAATTCACTAAAATGGAAGTGTGTTTTGGTTAATATGTCCAGAAATAAGCAGGAACAATTATCCATTGCACAGAAGTCCAATACATATTTACAGACAGCATTCAGCTCTATTAAACCTTGCTACATATGCAGAATGGGTGCAGAATGAAAGCTTGTGTAGAAAATCAATTTAGCATTTCTCGACTGGACAGAAGAGGACAGAGACGAGTGAAACCTTGGACACAGATGAGAATCCATTTAGGCCCAGACTGACAGCTACACCAAGCACACCAAAAAGACCTTGAGGTCTCTCTGGACTGCTCAGTGGCATTAAGAGCAGAGGCAGCTGCAGTGCAAATGAGTAGAAAGGGAGCCATCCCGAAGCCTTCAGTGTTAATAGACTTCTGCTATTGGCAGTAGCTGATTGAAAGAAAAGCCTTTTCCTGCACTGCATGAAAACCCATTACCTATTACAGCATTAACAGATTTTAATCACATTCTCTTTTCTGCCAGTCCTGAGGTTCTTATGAAACTGATCTCCAGTTTTCTGCCATAGGCTGAGATTACAGTATCTTATATTCAGGAAATGGGCAAACTGTGTTAGGTACAAACCACAGCTTAACACTTTATTTGAAGGCCACCTACATAAGGTCTTCATAATACATGCATAAGTATTATGAACTAAATAGCACTTTTTAACCTAACATATGCATAAGTATTTATTCACACACACCAAAGTATATCAACATAAAAAACGTGATGATTGTACTTAGAGGACAGCAATGACTGTAGCACAGAGAAAGATTACAACAAAATTTTCTGAAAGTTACAACAGCCAGTAATCAGTAGGAAGTGTACAGGCCTTTACTTTGAATGACTTCAGCACATCTGCGGCCACAGGACATCACTAATCTCTCACACAGCTCTGGTGTGATTTTGGTCCACTCTTCTTCCAGTCTCTTTCACAGTTCTGTGACTGTTGTGGGTTTCTTGGCCATAACTTTGTCACCAAGGATCTTCCAGAGGTTTACTATTTGGTTTAGATCAGGACTCTGGGCTGGCCATTTCATTGTTTCAGTGTTTTCAGTTTCAAGCAACTGCTTTACCCGTTTTGCTGTGTGACAGTTGCATGAAAATTGCTGGCTGATTGATGAACGCAAGGAAGGAACCATGTGCTGTTGATGAAGGTTCTGAAACACACTTGCATTCACTCTTCCATGTAGCTGTATGAGAGGTCCAACTCCTGCTGCCGAAAACATTCCCCAAACCATGACACTTCATCCTCCACCTTTCATTGACTTCTTTACACACTTTGGGTTCAGTCTTTCCCCAGTTTGTCGATGAACATGATGTTTCTCATCAGACCCAAATAAATTAAACTTGCTTTCATCACTAAAATGAACTCTGGACCACTTTCTCCTCTGTCCACACAACATGCTCCTCAGCAGAGTTGAGTCTAGCTTTTTGATTCTTTCTGCTAATGAGAGGTTTGGTCACTGCAGTGTGGGCTCTCAGTCCAAATGCTCTTAAACGTTGAGACACTGTATGATGAGACAGCTCCTTACCCTGTTCAGTGCTGAACTTGCGAGCCATTCCAGGTGCAGTGTTGAACAGATTACCCATGAACATTCTCCGCATTATCCTGTCCTCTCTTGCATTTGTCTTTCGTGGGCGACCAGCCTTCTTGGGGGACCTGGATTTGAATTTGTGATGTTGTAAAGATTCTAGAAATCACAGACTTGGAACGACCAACTTCTCTTGCTATGGCTGACAGGGTCACCCCTTTGACTTTCATCTGGACAACCTGTTGCCGGAGGGTTTCAGTCACTTTGGAATGTTAACATTTGCAAAGTCAGTGAAAACCGGAAAGTTAGGCTTCCAGTTAAATAAGGTTTGACAGATAATAATTAACTTAACACCAGGTGCCAGATTAACACCAATAACTTGCAGGTATCTGAAAGTGTGTGCTTCATGCTTGTGTGCTCACTATAGTGTGTTTGAAAAAATAAATTCTCAGCAATGTGCTGAAATGTGGCTGAAAATATGGGTGTTGGAGTTCAGTCCAATATCAAAATTGTCCCTGTCCCACTTGCTATTTATCATTAATCAAAAAAACACTACATAATGAAGGCTATTATATGATAATCCTATAACCCATATGTTAGGGTTAAGGTTGCATGTTAGGTTAAAAAAAGTGCTATTCATAAATACTTATGCATTTGTTATGTCAATAAGGTGCTATCTTATAAATATCTTATTCAGTGCATATGAATGTGTTATGAAGTCCTTATATAGGTGGCCTTCAAATAATGTGTTACTGCTTTTTCTTTACTTCTCACAGCCTTGACTCTGTTCTCTATCCAAACTGAACTGCTTTTTGCAATGATTGGTATGGTTTTCTACGGCAGGATCTCTCCAGATCACTGAATTAATTGAAATGCGACTTTCTTGGTAGTTCTACAACAATGTTTTCGTTTACAATAATCATTTTAAGGTAAGGGAAAGGGGGTAGACAGGAGCGATGGTAAACATCTGCTTCGCTCTTGGCAAGAGCTGAACCCTCACCTTCTTCACTGGTTAGGTGCCCTTGAAAGCACTTCGCTATCCATCACTTGTAATAGCTCCCATCTCCTCCAAGAAAGACAATTAAGCCAGTGACACCAGCAAGTTTACCAACTCTCCTGTACCGGGGCAAATTACAGTTCCTGAGTCCTGGAAATGTGCTGCTGGGGTACAGGGAGTCATAAATCTCAGTTTACGATGCTATTAGTGGCAGTGCAAATACCCATGAGACAGTGAAATTGCATAGCCAACATGCAGCAATACTCCAACCTGGAAATACTGTACTGAATTTGACCAGTTTAACTGTGGATTCATACTGCACATGCATATACATACACATATGCACTAATTCACTTACACACAAATGTACTGATTCTTGTTTATATATGTAAACATGTTATGAATGCTTCTTGTAGCTTTTGCCATAAGGACTTTGCCTTGTCCAGACCATGTTGGTGATTCTAACATGGAAGTTAGGAAGTTAGCAATGATTTGTCTTGATTTGCCTACATAATCAGAACATGTTTGCCCTGACAAATGTACAAAAACCAACACACACATGTAAAAAACCCCAACAACAACAGAATTCAAGAGATCAGCCTATACAAATGTGTTCTATACTGTTTGATCTGAAAATAGATTCCTGAATAATGAAACCCCACACACTTTAGCATTCACACATTCTCCACCCGGTTCCCTGCTGTTCCCGGCACCCTTTAAAATGTCAGTAACTTCAGAGGTCTGCACTTATCTTAAAATGCCTTTACAGGGAGACATGACAGATGAAAGTATTTTAAAGTGGTTGACCCTCACTATTATCATGTAGAGAGCTGAACAGCCTTTTACACTTCCTGAAGCAATTTCCCTCTAAGGCCTGGCTGTTATCCAGTCACACGACATTGCTATTGTTCCTCAAGCGCATTCTGCTAGCTGCTACTTCGGTGCAACAATAGTGATATAGTGCAAATACAGCAATAATTGCAAAAAGAAACAATAATTCACTGCCTAAGGATGACATTTCATTGACTTTTTGTCATAAATCGTATTGCCCCTTTGACATATGCAGTTTTGATTGGGTCCTAAAACGTGATCTTTATTTAGTTGTCTTTAATTGTTGTCACTTTCTTTCCCATATGCAATATCAAATTTCTCTCAAACTCAGGACTAAACCACTCGAAAAAACACTGATTTATGGGTCCTGGATTTAGAAGACTGATTTAGAAAACTGACAAAAAACGTAACTCCTCAGTTTGGACCTGTATCGTTTACCATTAGTAAACATGAATGTAATATTAAATTTCACATAATTTTATGTGTAATATCTTATGCCAGTTTCTGCAGCCAAAATAGAAATGAGAGCCATTCTGCCACAGGTTGTAAAATAAAACTATAAAATCTTTCTGGGCTCAGATCTAACTTTTTTTTTCCCCACATTGGTGTACTCTCTCTGTGGATTCTACAAGTATGTGGAAGCCACAGAGAGGGTACACCAGTGTAGTACAACAAGTATGTGGAAGCCACAGAGAGGGTACACCAATGTACTACAAGTATGTAGAAGCCACAGAGAGGGTACACCAGTGTAGTACAACAAGTATGTAGAAGCCAAAGAGAAGGTACACCAATGTACTACAACAAGTAGTACACAACTCAGTGGGACTGGACTTTCATTCATTATTGTTGAAATACTTCACACAGGTTCTCTGCTGTGAAACCTGTAGATCACACTGAATGCAGGTGAAACTGTGGAAAATAACACTGCTTTGGAACCAGTAGGGAAAAGCATCCTGCTGTGCTAAATCCAGTGTGTTAGCAAGTCAGATGCAGTAGATGGTTGAGTAGCCCCCACTGGGATCTCCATTTGCTAATCGCTCCAGGCATGTAATAAAATGTGATTGTTGTGCAGGGTAATGTGCTTGTTTGTTTTCCACTTCACCATGCAGATTTTTTTCTTGAGTTGTCTGTTGTCAGGCGAAAATTACACATGAGCATCTGTTGCGTCGGAAAAAAATTATAACTTTTTGGAAAAAATGCCTGCCTTCTCGTTTAGAGAAAATGACTTTCTTTTTCCTCATCCTGGCCATGAATCAACAGAATAAAACGCTCATGACTGCAGTGGTCCCTTACTGATTCACACAGTTGAGAGTTGGTCTTCGTGAACTGCCCTCAGTGTCCTTGAAGTGATTTTGTTCTAGACCAGGTGTTAGCCAGGCTACAACATGCTGTCTTCCTGAGATTTGCCCTTTGCTGTTTGATTCCAAAGGCACCATGTATGTAACAGTGAGAAGAAAAGCTTGCTGAATATGCTGAAGAGTTGTCTTGACAACAGCAGTGGATCTCCAGCGAACTGAATATTGATGTCTGGTTTTAATTAACATCAAAGCAGCCAGGAGAGGGCTTATCCATAGCCGGCCTTCATGTGCAGAACATCTTGATCAGTGATGAATGTTGCCAAGACTGTCCTTTCAGGAAAATCAAAGTAATTTCCTGGCACTAAAAATGCTAATTTCCAAGTGTGATGAGAAGCTAGTATTAGTTTGGGGAGTAACTTTTGTGTTTGGGGAGTAACTTGAGTAAATCAACACATATCTTACTTTTTACATGTGTATTCCTTTACTTACATTTTTGTCCAAAAATGTAAATAACACACACGTGTGCAAAAACACCAACCCACCCACAAAGGCAAACAGACTCTCATACAGACATAGGGAGAGAGAGAGAGAGAGAGTGTAAAAGAGAGGTAGCAGATCCAAGTCCCTGCTTCCGCAGAACTCAGGAAAAGCACAGGCAGCTGTCCAGCCTCCAAGTCTCTTATTTTCTTGCACAGTGGAACTCGCATCAGTGTGAATAATGGAATGCACTCGAATAATGGAATGCATTGGCTCCCTTTCAGAAGAGCTCGAGGGGACTGAGGTAGAGAGAGACACTGCCAACCCAACACTACGTGAATCCATTCGCCACTGAGTCTAGAAATATAATGATTCGACTTGACTGAAATCCCCCCATTCTCTTTCCAACCCGACTTTGTCTCTCAATCTTTCTCTCTAAGAATTTTTTTTCTCTTTTTTATTCTCTGTGTATGGCGACTGACATAGCCATCATACAGCTGATGCTAGGGTGCTCTTAGCCCTGCGGGTTTTTACCGCAGGACTTTGATTTACAGCCTGGCTTTCTTTTGCCTCCTACTCTGGTGAGAACGGGTATGCGACCAAAGCCTGTTTTGTGTATGCAGCGAGACGTCTGACTGCTCATGTGCCTTCGATTAAGCAGCCGCCTGCTTAAGACTCGTTGCTCGTGACCCGCTGTGTGTCAGAGCCCTGCTGCTCATGCCTGGGTTCAGCTCCCAGCTGAGCCCTACACCGCATTTGACTACACAGTGCTGCCTGGACTACCTTGTTGTGTTAAAACCCCAGATTTTCCCTCGTTGCTTCACGGGTGATGTGACAGGCAGCTAGGCCACGTGACTGGGGATTGGGACAGGTCCAGGCAGCTCAGAGCTTCCTGACAGTGACGGTGTACAAGGAGTAAAAGAACAGGCAGGCTCAGTGTGGGAGGAGATGGGAACCTCGCCACACCCTCCCAGCTTGCTGTTGTATAGCAAGTGCCAGATGGCCTTGGCTTCATTGCCTTGAGGAAGGACTCCCTTTCCAATGTGAGCTAATACTTCAGTAAATCAATGGGGGAGCCAAGACGCGGGGTGCCAAAGTAGATTTGGACCCCATTATTACTGTTTTGTATAGTTTAGAGCATATTTTTAGTCATCAGGATGGCATTAATGAAAAAGTGTGAACATTTAGAAATGGAAAAATATTTACTATTATTTCATGCTTTACTTCATTTCTTTATTTCCATCTCATTGCTGCTTGAATGAAGACAACAAATCTAATAATAATTCCTGTTAGGAAAACACCTTAACATGTGTTGTTAAATAAAGTCATTACATTTAACAGGAAACACTTGACCCTTGTATGTAAGCAGTTAATGGACCACTTATGTTCGAAATCTTGTGTTCACAGGTGTGGAGTGACAGACCCAGCTCAGATGGCTATGTGGGTATAGGATGGGTGTGAATGAAATGTGTTTTCTAATGTGTGTTTGATTGAATTCAAGGCACATTGCCACACTGCTCAGCATGCCTTCACAAATGCCAAAAGCTTCAGCAAAGTCATGCAGAGATGGCCCAGGTCAATTCACTGTGTGTGTGTGTTTGTGTGTCTGGGAGAGAGAAAGTAATGTACATCTATGTGTTGGAATATGTGTAACTGGGTGTGTAAAAGAGTTACACACTGATTTTGCACCTTGTCTCATAATACTGTAACGGTGAATGCTTTGTGTGTCTGTGTGTGTGTTTGAGAGAGAGAGGGTGAAAGAGAGCGAGTGAGAGCACACTCTAAAGAGAACATCCAGCAAAAATTCCAGTGCTGAATTAAGTCCAGCTGGGCACAAATAAACAATGTAAGACGGGGATTTTGGCGCAGACAACCCCGATGTCCTCTCTTTACCTTTCACAAACATGTCTCTTAACCTCTTTAACTTCAGACTTACTTATTTTACCTAACAACATGAAATAATCAATAACTACATACAACATAATATGAAGGACATGTAGCTACTGCAAAGAGGTGGGGGAGTATAGACCTACTGTTGGTTCCATGGAGAGTAAGGGGTTAAAGGTTTCACTCTACACTCATGTCCAGTCCTCAGAGGGTGTCATTTCAGTGTCGGGCATGGAGAATTTTCACTGTGCATAAAAGCATTTTGTTCCCTTTTTAAGAGACATTTTAATGGATTTTACATTTTCAGGCTGAAAACAAATCAGCTCACAAATATTCCAAAGTGCCATTGATGTTACAGCCTCACAAGACTATAATCATTTACAGAGTCAATATTCACACAGTGAAACTTTAGCTTTTTTCATACCTAAGTCAATTTTGCATCTGTTTGCTTCATTAGGGTGATACAGTCAGCATGCTAAGGTCACAGCACCAATGAATTTTCTAGTAATCTTCGTTCACTTCCTTCCTCACTTCTAGTCCTGGGAGCAATGTGTTCCAGAGCATCACTTTCTCCACCCTCTCCACCGCGGGCACAAGCAGAGATGGTAGGCAGAGTGCAGCAAACCCCATTTGCTGCTGTCATCACTGAGATCACACAAATCAGATTTACTGCTGAGCATTTGTTATTTTTCCACATGGTTCGTGGCACCGGCACTATAATTTGCATAATGCAAGAAATAAAGAGAAGTAATGGGAGATTTGGTGTGGCCAAGACTCTCTAACTCATCAGATAAGGAAGATGGAGTGGAAGGAAGAAGAAAAAAAGAAAGGAGAGCCATTAGGCATCTGGGTGGAGGAGTGTACAGAATTCTCCATGCTGCTCTATTACACAACCTGGAAGGGTCAATATGTTGGACAAACCCCAAACAAACCCAACAGAAATCAATGTGCCCACCAGCTCTACATAACAGGGTACACCAATTATAACCAACACAAACAACAAATAAGTTAAAGTTCCAATCAGAGATTTGTAAAGCTTTTTTTTTACTTTAAATTAAACATTTTGGGGAAAAATTCTTTGATTCTTGCAGATTTTAACTGCAAGCTATAGATGCTTCATTTGGAAGTATTTGCCCACTCCATTGTTACAATGGCAACTTCACTTAGCAGCTACTTTGAAGCAAGCAGGCCACGTTACTATCGGACTGTATTACAAGATTTCACTGACATACCTTTTATATCTACAATGATAAGTAATGTACAATATTCAGATGTTTGACATATGCGTATTCAAATATATTTAATTTATTCTTCTTCCTAGCAATTTAGCCCAGGCATGTAAAGTTGACTGTAGGGAAAATATGACAAGTTCAGAAATCCCAACCCACGACAGGTGAATCCAAAGCCATCCTCACTAGTCAGAATTTTGGTGATTTTAATGTGAAAATTAAACATTAAAACATTAAACATCTGGTTCATTAAAATTCTGGTTCACATTAGATTACAATACAGGCAAGAAAAAACAATGGTTGAGGTCTTATTAACTAAACATAAGGCATGGGTAAACCCAGTTAATCCTGCAGTGAAAAAGTACAGAAATATTTTAGTTATCTGGATCAGCAGTGCAGCTGTTGCAGCCACAGGTACTTGTTTCAGACATCTGTCTCGACTCCAGTCACTCCAGGTTTCATTGTGGCCTGGATGAATTGATGGAACAGTAAAAATAAACCTAGCTACATTTTTTAGACAGTATTCTTAAATAAACTGTAGAATTGTTAATTGACAGCTTTAAATATTTTCTGGAAGATGCTTTGGATGTTACTTTTGATTGGTCCATATAATTAAAATATCAATGTTGGGTTGACTTAAATGACCTTGAACTGCTGCTCTGTTGAGTTTGAATAAAGAGAGCAGGTTTCTTCCTGCTGGCAGCAGACCAACCAACATCAACCAGTGCACATCATCCCCCCCCCCTTCACGCAACATGTCAACACCCAAAAAAAGGTAGAAAAGGGGAAAAACACCCTTGAATCTATGGCCTCTACAGGTTTCATAGGATTAATATAGATGGTCTATTTTACATACAAAATGGTGAATGTTACCGAAAGGCTTTGAGTATATATGTTCATATATGATCCCTTTATTCTGCACTGCTCCCTATACTCTTGAAACGAGCCGTCTGCACTCACCATGTCTTCCTGACTAACAAAGAAAAAGATTTTCTTTTTTATTATTTCTCTCTTTATTAAAAAAGAAAAAACAGACACACACCTACGGGGGGGGGGGGGGGGGGGGGGGGGGG
>JAOXYF010000018.1:16308360-16326576 GCA_028565775.1 Sternarchorhynchus goeldii | reverse complement strand
CGACACCGTTCACCACGACAACAAGATAAATATATAAGAAACACAAAGTAATAAATTATTTTTAAAAAGTACAGATAACAATACATGTAAACATGTGTCATACTTGGCTGCATTGTCTGTTGTGTTGCTATTATTTGCCTGTTGGCTTGCAATCCAAAAGCTGGGCTGACTATATGAGCTTGGTTTATTTTTGTATTTAATTGGTTTCTTTACTAAAACATTTTTAAAAGGCACTTATAAACAGAACAACACTCTGTACATCTGGTCTATAAAGTCTTGGCCTTGCCATACCCCTGGTAAATTTTCTCTGCCCTGTAAATATTTCTCTATATATTTATCATGCATTGAATGTAATATTTTGCGTTGCAATATTGTTATTTCCAAAATATTTTAGCCATAACACATTATCCATTGTTGGCAGTAGGAAAGAAGGAAACAATCAGCCTCTGAATTGAATTGTTCCCCTGAAATATTTCATTAAAGTGGCACAACCATTGGATGTGCACAAAGTCTGTGTTATATCAATGCAACCAAATACCTCAATCATGTAACTGCAATCCTCACACAAGCACAGGCACAACTGCTCAGTGGCAAGCTTGTACTGTGTTTCTGGGCACCATCAAACCTTTGGGGCTAAAAGAAGTATAAAACAAGAAGTATAAAACAAGTGGTGGGAGGAGATGTTCTAGCTTGCGGCCTCTCTGGTTGCCAAGGTTACAGTTAATCTAGAAAGGTGTGGCCTGGGTTTGACATGATCTACTGTACTGAAAGAATTTTTGGTGGACAGAGCTTCAGGGTCTTGTTCCTTGTGCAGATAAAGACGTGTCTGTCCACTGCAGGTCATGTCTTATTTGATCAGTCATGTTTGGCTGTGAGTCCCAGCTGGAGGGTATCTAAGTTCAACCTCCTCACAGAGAGAAGCATTGGCCATGTCACAGCTTTAGTAGAAAAATGTATTTCATAGTTACAAAAGCTTTGTAGACAGACCTGTGTAGTTGTACCGATACATCTTTTTTTGCATGTTTAGCACTGATATAACATTTTTGCACGTTATGCTTGTACAAGGTGTAATTTCCTTGTCAAAGTCTTTTTCTGCCTTGTTGTGTTGCAGCCTGTTTGATTTGTGTAGTTCCATGATGTAAACCCCTTCAAAGAATTTTAGATGACATGGATTCAGGTTAAAATTCTGCCCTGTAGAATGAGAGGCAAATGGCAATTAAATCCAAAAACATAAACCACAAGTGTGTCAGCTAGATGGGACAAAGAAGAAAACATGTAATGTGTCGTCCTAAACTAGATTAATGTGTCCTTGGAGAAAATCTTGCTGTTTTGTTTTCTTTTTTTGTTGTTGTTTTTTGTCCCTTTGTCTTTCTTTTCTTGTATTTTGCACTTTTTAGTTAATAGTAGTTCCATGGTAAAACATTTTGCACTTGCTTTCGACTGCTTTCACTATTCATTATATTCCACTGTACAACAGCTTTGCTGTCAAAATCCTCACTAAATCTTTTCATTTTCCTGTCCCTGAAAAAATGAGATTGTTCATTTCTAAATGAAACATATGCACGTGTGACTCTAGGGCCCTGCCTGTGTTCCATTGGATCTTCAGCTTGCTTCCCTGTTCTGTAATGGAATTGTCTTTGCAACTGTGGTGGACTGTGAGTGTCCTCATCATTCAAGATCTCAAGGTCTCATGCTGAAGTCTCCTAATACATTTAAGTATTGATTATCGGTGTGGATGATTTCCCACAGGGCAATTGCAGAGCGTCTTCATAGCTGTTCACAAATAGCCAAAGATCTGTCTTCACTTGTAAGTGATTCGAATAACAAGCAGCAACTTTCCAGAGAAGCTCTGTCAGTATATTCTTGAAGTGATAAAATTTAACTTTATTTCTGTTCGTACAGTTTAAATGACAAAATATTGACAATTATGTAATGGTTTAAATGCCAAAATACAAAAAAAACTATGTCTCACATATATATTTTTTTCCTTTTCTTTTTATACTTTATAATGTTCTTTCAGAAATATCAGTCTGGAAACTAAGATTTTTCTGTCCATAATGACTATACTTCACTCCCATTACTGCCTATTAGGCAGAAAATGTTCTTTCTGTGTAGACTACAGACACACAAGAGCTCTGTCACAACAAACGTACACCTGTATTGTTTCTGAATGAACATCTAGCTACATTTGTGAATGGACTGCTGCAGATTCACAGTTGTCAAACACACCAGACTTACTTGCCAGTACATACTTTATCCTCTGGACCTGAAAAAACCCACTTATCGTATATTCCTTATCATAACTTCTGTTTCTGATGTTGCTGCAGCAGGACCAAGAGATGTGATTGACAAGCTCAAACACAAACTCTTGTTTGTACCTCTAATTGATATGCACGCTGAGGCCTCTTTAGGTGAGTGGGAGTTCAGAAAGAAGACTTCAGATTTTTAATCTTGCCAGGGTTTCAAGCTTGTGTGATGCATTTGCTGTAAAAGCAAATATCTCAAATATCTCATTTGCATCTCAATGCCCCAGTTTCCACTTTTTTCATTTCATCAAATATATAACAAAAAAAATAAATGATGTTTAACGATACTAATATCAAATATATTTATATACATTTTTTTTAATACATGTAAAAAGATTGTTTTAAAATTGACATTTGGATACTGCATACATCTAAAACAGCAAAACCACTTCCATTTCCACTTTAGTTTATCAAGGCAGGTAGTGTCGTTCCAAGGTTGTTAGCATGGTTCTAAGATAACTGTACTGTGCAAACAAATGAAAAGATCTCGTTTCCATTAAAAACAAAAACAACAACAGGAACATAAACAAACAAAGAGGGGTTACTATAGTAGTAACTCTGTGTCCAGTATATTTACATGGCACACTAAGCAGAGATGGCATCACTTAGCTAGCCCAGCTATGAACAGGTTATAATTTTCTACAGCGGGGCTGGTTGTATCCACATATGCTTCAAAATTGACCATAAGGACATACTGTGATCAAATTTAACAAGATCACCTGTTTAGCAACATTATTATATGAATTATTATATAAAGAGCCTTTTCATGCTTATGGCTATGTGCCATTTATGGGGATTTATTCTTTTATTTTTTTAATATAAGTTTTTTGTTTGTTTTTTAACAAGAATAAATGCTACCTTACCACATCCCTGTGGTTAATTGTTTTACTAAAATAGTTTTTTTTGTGTTTGATACATGCGCTCTACTTTGAGACATGCTCTCCACTTTCCAGAATAGGCCTGCTACTGTATTGCACTGTTCTGTTCTAGGTGGTTTTCTAGTAGTTGAGACTAGATAAGAAGAGAAGGCACTAAGTACCAGTGAAAACTGGACAGTGCATGTCAGTCAAAGCATACTGTGGGCAGTTTAATTGTAGAGCAGTGGAATTCTTCACTTCTTAACAGATCCACTACAAGGCAGTGAGTTCAATATTACACTTTGATTGATTTCATTGTCTGGACTGTTCCTTTTATCAAAGGTCAGAATGATTGGAATTACTGCAGAACTCAGCAGTCACACCAAATGGCTTCTTCACTTGCTTTAGCTAAGGTTTAGACCTCAGCAACCTGCTTGGAGAAAGAAATGACAGCATGCAATGTTAGTGTATCGGGACGACCTACTATGCTTGAAAATGCCAAAACAATTTGGACAGGAAACACTTTAGAAAAAGGGGTGAAAATTTCGCAGCAAGAGGTTGCTTAAGAAGATAATAGGGCACTTGGTTGCTCTCCTTAACGTTGCATTATTTCTCTGCATTTCAGACCTTGTCATCTTCTATTAATAGCTTGTTACTTCAGGTTTGCATTTGCTTGTTGCAGATAACATACTTTGGAATACTTTGGAAAATGGTCCTCCACTAGCCTGTCAAAAGTAGACAATTTATGGTGTTTGTATGTTGTCACACATTTACCAAGGGCACTAGTTATTCATAGGATGTTGATGACTTTAGTTTGCACTTACTGACTCATAATAACACAGGACTGGATAGCAGTTGGTCTGCTGTTCTCTCATAAACTGTCATAAACTGTTTTGTCATAGTTTTATCTCATCAGATTACTCTTATATTTCTGGCATAGTTATTACATGTGCATTGCATTTTCAATAAAGGAATTCTGCTTGTGACTCTAAAGTTCTCAGCTCTTTAAATCGTCTACCTTCCAGACACCTCTCCAGGATCCTGTTTTTGAGTCAAAAAGGATGTTGGATAAGCGTACTAGACACTACACATCAATAGAGAGTCTCACATTCTACACATCAACAAGGGAGTATCACTGATTCCACATCTTACACCATGGCAGACATCAAGTCACGTAGGACCATCAAAGCTATCCCTTCTCATGTGTCCAGCCACATTTCCTCTGGGCTTTCAGTACATATCACTTTGTTCAATAAAGTTCCTTTCTTTGTAGTCCGTGGTTTCTAAAATAGATTATACCATGTCTGTGTCGCTCAAGATCAAATCAGATTTTTACTTTTTTAAAGTGCAATTGGCCAAAGATTATAAGTGTGTTTTTGCAATCAGGTATGCTTAAATCCCAGCATGTCAAAATGGCAGACTTTACTTATATCACAATCCAACTGCTAAATGTTCTAAGCATATAACATGTATACCAGACTTTGGTCAGGTTGATTATAATACACCAACATTATTCGGATAATTAAAACATAAAAGAGAGGCTCACTGAATGGATTGCTGTTTGAAATGAAGAATAGTGGTGTGGAAGTACAAAAAAAGCTAAATGGACATGATAGCAGTTCTGCTTGTAGCTACTGATTCTACAGGCTGTTGTCCGCACTGTTCCTTCTGTTCAGAATGTTTCAAGGACGCTGGTTAATGAGAGACAGAGCACTAATCTGTGTTCAGTGGGGAATAAAACTCTTTCCCATGCTAATCACACCTCTGCTATTATCCGAAAGGTCAGGTACAGGAGTAAAGAGAGTGCATTTGCCCATGGTAGACATACTGTGTGAGGTGACAAACTACATTACTGCTCCCTTTATTTCTGAAAATAAAAAAAATGAGATTTGCAAAGCAAATCTCAACAAATATCATAAAACTGGTGAAAAGAAATCTGTAGATGTTTAGATGCTAGAGAGGTTTGTCACAACAGAGAAAGAGAATGCAGTTTAAAAGAAGCTATAAGTGTATGGTAATGTTTTATTATGCAGACATACTACGTTCTTTTTATGCAGGATTTTAACTGGGTAAACTTTTCTTTTTTTCAAACTAAATTACTTGCTTAGAATGACTGGTACAGTAGTAATCATACACTCTGGAAAATTGGATCTGTCAAAAGTCCTCTTAGCTGACTGATCCTTTTTATTCCTTTCTGGGTGAAAATAACTTTGCCAAACAGTTTATGTCGCAGATCTTTTTGCCTCTGTCTTAGCATTTTCAGACATTATGCATACTATGAGATGTAATTTACATCATGTTAAATGAGGCTTTACATTTCAAAATTACAAGTTACTTCAGTGCGTTTTCTATTCAGATATCTAAATATATTGACAATATATTGCATTTCCTTATGCCTTGCTAACAACTGCTGGCATTACCAAAGCACTGCACAGCATGAGTGCCACATTTTGAGTAGCATTTAGCATTCCTTAAGAAAAGCAGTACCATCAGCCTCATCACAGCCACTGATGGATGTGTCATGATGCAGGAAGACCTGAAACATTTAGGCCTAATGACAGTGCATCCGTCCATGTGGTCATTTTACAAGCTCTTCCTTTCTAAGCAGTGTAGCTGCACCATACTAATGGAGAACATTAGCATCTGTAGTGCATTCACTAGCCTGACAAATACACTCCATCCAGGCATTTGGCATTTCACATACCAGCCCTCTTCCTCGAGGCTATTCACATCTGCCTCTCCAGGTCAATAGGGACTTCAACCACATCTTAAAATGGGTAATGGCGACCTTTTCTGTGTCATTGTCACTCTACTGCAGTCATGCCTTCTAAGCTTGCTGATCCATCACAGCTGTCACCTGTTCCTTCTGGCCTCTCCTGCTCCCCTCCACCAGGGAACAGAGACAGACACATGGAACAGGATTTTATGGAAAATCAAAATAAACAGTGGTACTTTTACTTGTAATTTGGCATTTTGTAATAATTAAGTGCAAAAAAGATCCAGTAGAAAATAAATACTCTTCATCAGCACAACAGAAGATGTGGAGAAAAGGAACATTTAATGCGGCGATGGTTAGCATTCAAGACAGAACATAGCAGCTCAATTTGACAGCAAACAACAACAGAGGTGCAGTTCCAGATGGAATGGCATGGCTTAATTTGGACTTTTTGCTCATTACTAGTTCAGGGGTAAACATGAGGCAGGATTCCACAGACACAGTTTTGGCATAAGTGAACTTACTCTGAACTACAACATCTGATTCAAATCATGTGCCCTTCATAATCTAAACCAAGTGTACAAGATAATTTAAAAGACTAAACTGCATTTTTATGATCATCCAGAAGTTTTAATTTTACCATCTTCTCAAAAGGTTGCCTTGTTAGAATCAGCTAATGGCTTTTAAATAATACTAACAGTTAATTATGTTAATATTTTTGTCTAGCCTTGTAAGAGAATTTTCTGTATAAACCATCACAACAATCTTGATTTTTCCACTCCGTGATTTTATCCATTTAGAAGTTCACCCAGCAGTGAAAATGTGCACATTTCATCAGTGCCAATGTGAGCAGATTTGGCCTCTATTATAGTCTCTTCATTAGTTTGTATGCCTTATGTTGCTTGTCGTTGTACAGCTGAGCTTTACTGTCCTTTCATTTGCATGCATCCTTTAAATGTATAGTCCACGTTGTCTTAAAAGCATGGTATAAGTGCCCAAGGTATAAACATACATGTGGAATGTGTAGTCAAACAAAATATGCTACTTGCACAGACAACTTAAGAACGATTTGAGGATCGCTGTTGCATGCCACAACTTGAATGGTGGCAAATAACTTATGGTTTTAGAACTTTTTGATGGCTTTAGAACTGGCTTGGTTGTTCACCCTTTTATCATATGAGTGTCAAATTTACCATCATTTACTTTTCTCAGTCTCAGTCACATTTTATTAGTTATTACAATCTCCTGTGCCTTTGTACAATCTGACTCTTCAAGTCCCACGGGTGCTGGAACCCAGTGCCCTGCACTGATGGTCCTTAACCTGCCATTGTGGACTGTATGCCATTGTGGACTGCACGAATTGTCCTGCATGCAACAAAGCTACTGAGCCAAGCAGAACTTTTTTCTTACATTCTGCTCAGAGCTCAGAGGTTTGTTTGTGTACACTAATAAGCATCCTGGCTACAGCCACTCATGCTTTGCTCCTCAATGAGAGATGTCACAGTGCCTTTTAAAGGGTGGCCTAAGAGAGCTATAGAAAGTGTTGCAAACTGTGCTGAACTGTAGCTATAATGCTACAATTGTGTTCAATTGCAGCAGTCTTTCTGGTGGAGGTAACATAATAGTAGGATTTCATTATAATTAGAGAGGTTCAAAACCAAAAATCTTTTTGAACATGTTAGTAACTATAACAGCGATCACTGTGGCTATCAATTATTCTACTGGTATCATGATAATCTGTCTAGAAGGAACATAACCTTTCCCAAAATAAGAACTCAGTTAATCTTTTTTTCTGTCTTAGATAAGAATATTGACCATGTCTGCTGGTACTAGCAAGTTATGATTATCTTTTCCATACTAACCAAATCAGTTCTCTTACTCTCCCACTGTGACATTAGCTCTCAGGTAGTGGGTCATTCCAATCAGTACATTTTCCACTGATGAATAGAGGACGATGTATGAAAGCAGCAGCTGACATTATGTCATAACACGTCACTAGTTGGCCTTTCTACATGGTATTAAATTTGAAACTGTCATTGTCAATGTTTCAGTAAATGTTTTCTTGAGGGGGTATGTCATTAAAGGTAAGGCGAGGTCTTGATGTTTGTTGCATGTGCTGATGAAGGTATGAAAGTTGAATCCATTTCTTTTCCTGATTTTTTTTACAATAGAGCATGTTTCATCTTACATGACATGTGAACAATGCAATGATTTTCAATGTTCTGTGACATAGACAGCATACTGCATGCAGAAGTCTGGATTACTTGCCCATGGAGGGTCTGTTTCTGTGATTCCCAGAAGACAGACCAGGATAGTGAATAGTCTAGCCAGTCCTCTCGATCTAACTCAAGGCCAATAAATGTAGGATAATCGCCCTGTTTTTACTCAGGGTAAGCAGTGGTGCTGTATATCTAACATTGCATAGTGTTCTGGATTTTTAGGATGGCAGACACCATGTTGAGGAATATACAGGAGGAACCTTTCACCACGAGCTTCATTATCATGTACTTCCTCTACAGCAACTCTTCAGTTTCATTGTTTATATATGTGATCCATTCTGCCGTGTATTTCTCATCCCTAATTATCATGTAAGTATGATTCCTTCTTGCTTTTTTTACTTTGGTTTGCACTAGATCAGACTCCAGAACATGAATTATATCCACTAACACTACTGGGTGAAACTACTGCCAAATGCAGCTTGTGCATCAAGCCCAGATTTATAACACCTTCTTTTGTTTCTCCCTTGGATAGGACATCATGGGGATCATTGACTCCTAATATTATGTACCAATGTTCTGGGACAATGCAAGAAAAAAATTAAATATTTAACACTAGCTATTTAACTTAACTGTGATTGCTAAGAAACTCCTGTGTTATTTAATGGATTAATGACCAAGGAATGTGGAATCACTCTTAGCCCTTTTCTACCAATGAGGAACCAGATCTGTTCCGGTTTGCGAAATTCATTTTGACCCGTTCAGAGTGTTTCCACCAAAACAGTAAAATGGGAATAGTAAAAATTCTTTCCCAGCTGGAACCAAGCAAAAGTTTTTTTCAGCACAATCTTTGATGACATGCAGGGACATGTCAAAAAAAAGAAAGGTGGTGGCAGATTTGTCAAAAAGTCAAGTCAAAATTTATTTATATAGCCTGTTGTCACAAAGCAGCTTTACAGATGTCTGAGTCCAAGCCCCAGTGAGCCAAGGGCGACAGTGGCAAGGAAAAACTACCTAAGAGCGTGAGGAAGAAACCTTGGGAAAAAACAAAAGTGGAGGGGGGAGCACATCCTCTTCTGGCTGACCATTGGACACCATGATAACAATAGCACAAACAGTAAAGTCTATCCATTAGCAGCAGTGAGTGATGTTAAGTTGGTGAGACTCAAGCAGAGGAAGGACATCAGGGTGGATCAGACAGATCAGCAGAATCATGAGTCAGGAATCTGGATCTCTGGTATTTGGCTTGAGGTAAGTTTTTGCGGACAAAGGAGCAGGTAATAAATGAGCTAAAAAAAAATGAAGAAAGAGTACAGAGGCTCAAAAGAAAAATTATTGCAAATAGAAAAGCATCTGTAAACACAAACTTCCGTTGCAACAACACAAATGCTCGCAGGAAGCCCTCCGCCATCTAGTTACTATGGTTTACTCCCGTGAGCACTCTCACACTCTCTGTTGATCCTTGATTGCAGTAAAAATTGGTGCAAACATGGGTCGGTTCTCTTGAGAGCACCATGGTTCTCAGAAGAACAGTTCAGGTTCCATGTTGGTGGAAATGGGATATCAGGGTGTCTAACAAGGCATGGACAAGTTTTTCTTTGGACTGATTTTTAACAGATGAAACCCATTATTCTAGAATCAAGTGTTAAATGGTAGTCTTTCGATGGTGATTTTGAGTATCAAATTTAGCTGTGTTTTTGTGTGTGTGTGCTGAATTTAGAATCATCATGAAGAGGTAGGGTGCCTTCTTTTAGGTACATCACAGGTGGATGATGATGGCATTTCCTTGCACCATGACTGGGTTTTACACACCCATAAAACACTTTATTGACTTTCACTAATGCCCTTTTGTCCTCAGGACATTTTCATGAAGTGTGGACACTAATGGAGCGGACATTTAGTTTTATGGTACAACATGCACAGGGCTCCTGTCTACTCTTTGGTTCACATTTAACATAGTTTGCAGTTGTTCCAGTACTGAAGACACTGGTCTTAATTATTTTAATATCAGCACTGTTTCTTTTGCTATTAGATAATTCAGATAACTCATATCTCATATCATTATGTGATCTATAACTTTGTATGGACAGGCCTTTACCTTTGCTGTTCTTCTAAAGATCTTGTCTAATCCTTTTGGTTTCCTTCCTTTTTACAGTATTTTGTTCTCAGTCCCCTTTCTGGCCACCTTTCAAGCAGCATCTGTCATTTACAAGAAGACCCAGAGGAATGGCTAACACCTGACTGAGAAGGAGCAGAACCATAAATAGAGTGGGCATAATATTGAGTCAGCAGCCTTTATAGACTGTGCATATCACATAATGATTCAAATCCACCATCCATGGCAGTTAACCCTTCATACGTAATTTAAATATGCCATTGGTCACAGTGAGTGGTGTAACATGTGCTCTATAGACTTTCATGGAATTTTTCATACATTTTTTACAAAATTGTATACATCAATATCATGTGCTTTTCAGATGTCTGTCTTTAATTCTTCTCTTACCTTATACGGATGAATTTTTCCAATGTTCATACAGACTAAGTAGACTTTTGTCTTACTCAGCTACTACATTTGGTACTAGTTTTTTTTTTTGTGTGAGCACTCATGTACATTCAGAAAGCCAACATAATCCATATCGTCTTGTGTGCAACTGTGAAGGTCACACAGAGAACAGAGAACAGTTCTCTTTACAGAGAACTGTGTCTTTCAAAAAATCTCTTGTGCATTATTTTCTTTTGGAAAAACTCTTTATGTTCTTAAATTCCATTTGAAGAGTTACAATCACTTCCTTTACAGCTTGAAGAGGAGGTAAGTGCATTCTCCAATTTGAATACCTCTTTCATACTGTAACAGATTCTTTGACCACCACACCAATGCACCACCGCTTCAGTAATATCTATTTGTCAAATCCATTTTTGTTATGCAGAAGGGGGGCCTAGAGTGTGGGAGTACAATAAAGTATAAGCTATTGTCCCTTCTTTTCTCATGTGTAGACTAACACAAAACATGCTGTGATACTCTCATATTTTGTACTTTACATTATTTATTAATATTTATTTAGCATGTTAAATAAAACATAGTTTCAACATGGTTTCAAACCTGAAACAATAGGTTTCAAAATAACATTCATTTAAAATTATTTTTATTTTTTTTTAATAACCAGATCATTTTATAACATAAAACAAAAATATACACTGCATGTATAAAAATCTTATTATGTAAAGTGCATAAATAAGAATTAACTACATTTCAGTTGCACTTACAATGGAGAAAGCATGAATCATGCTTAACGAACAAAGTAAAAAAAATATGTTGTTGATAATAGAACAGTTGGCACTATAATACCTTAACTTAAAATAATTTTACTTACTGTTATCAATATTTTCCAGGCAACAGTAGCATTCTGATTTCACTTACCAAAAGATCCAGTCTGTGAGGATGAAGAAAAATTGTTTCATGTGGAATTTATTTCCTTTTAACAAATCATATAGCCATGTGTTTTAGAATACTGTAGTTAAACTCTGGAATGTTGTCCATCAATGTTTTAATTCATTCATGTAGCCCTGAAACCAATTGAATTGACCTTTAGTTAAATTAGTTTCAGGAGGCTTTATGAACAAATCAGCAATTCAGCTATTTTGGATCCAGTCATTATTGTAGAACTCCAGAGACCACCTACTGGGTATCTAAGGTTAACTGATGGAAAGGGCTGTTCAGTCTGATTCACAGATGTAACTACAGTAACATATACAATGGTATGGTTCACTTTGTCAAGTTGGCATTACAGAAGCATCTAGAGACTTGCTTTTCAGTGGTAAATTACCACGTGTGCTGCAGTTTAGCTCTTTCAAAACAGTCTGTGCCTCAGGGCTGAACCCAAACCCAGTCCACTATGTCAGGACCACCTAGTGCACCTATTAACACCAAGCCAGCTTCATAGTGGAGGCTAGCAACTCAGGAGGAAAGAAATACATGGGAAAGAGATATGACACAGGGACAGGCAGCTTGTTCCAGACTCCAGCTACTGTGCCAAAGTTTGAGGTCAAAATCCATGGACTGGAGGGACTGATAGAGCTTCAGAGACTCTAAGAGATGCAACCTTATGACACAGCAAATCAGAACCTCTGACCTTCACTCTGTCTCTCACTCTGTTCTGCAGATTTGCCAAATGAAACACCAGCTCCCTGCCGTAACCATGTTCTCCCATCTCAACCTCCCATCAGCTGAAACCAGACCTTGCAGCGATCTCTGTACCTAAACAACTTATCGTCATGATTTCTGCACCACAGTGCACTAGAGTGTTTGAGTCCATGGCATTCTTCCAGCAATCTGTGCTCTGTCTTCTCTGACCTGCTGAAAACATGTGTCAAGTGCACAGAATTTTCACCACTTTTAGTTAAATTTTAAATCACAGGGCCAGCACATTTTAATGGTTAATATTTACTATTAAAAGATGTACAGTGCACTAATATTCTTTTAGATTTCAGTGTGTATGTAGGGGGGTGTTTGATGTGTAGTTGTCTAAGACATTCAGTAGCTTATAAACACTCAGGCAACGTAAAAGACACTCACAAGCTATACTCAGATATTCATTAAATCGAACTGTTGCAGTGGTTCCTCAAACACCAACAGTGATTTTTCAAGGTTAAACCACTGAATGCTGGCTACCAAGAGTAAAAGACAGGTGATGAAAAAACCTTTTATAATTCATTGATTTGGACTTTTCTGTCCACTTTTATCTGGCACCTTATGATGACAGTTTTTAAAAAGCATTTTATTTCATTGACAAGTAATTAATTAATTCATCCATGTTTTTTATTCTCTTCCAAGAATATTGGTAGCCAATTCCACAGATCTACATTTTACAGAGTATAGGATATAGTAAAATGGAAGACTCACCATATGAATGGAAACACAGGAACACTCTTGGTCAATGAATTCACACTAGAGTAGCGCTTGATTTGTTTCTGGCTGTTCTCTAGATCTTGAGAGAGAGGCTTGAGAGAAACCAAGACTCAAAATGGGGGCCAATCTTCCTCTGGCCAACCATCATTATTTTTGTCATTATAAATAGGTCCTAGATTTCTAGAAGAAGTGTAAAATCGGTCTCAGTTTCCTTGTCATGACTTTATATCAGACACAGTCCACAACAGATCCTAGCATGTATCTTTAGTTTGATCATCATGGCAGTTTAAAACTGTGGTTCATCCTCAGCAGCAGTGAGTGATGTTCAGCTGGTGAGACTTAAATGCCTTGAAACAGATTATTTAGAACTTCTGTCGACCTAAGAACAATAGCACCACCTAAAGGTCATAATAAAGATACAAGTTGGCTAACATGGACTGATCTAGACCCAGGCCTGGTCACATCTGGCAATTCTGTTTTGAAATATTACACACAATAAGCCACCCCCTTGATTAGATATCCATTTGGGCAAACACATTTTTAGCTCACAATGTCTAGCTCTACCTTCTCGCCATTTGATTTCAGTACTGTTTGAAACAGATCATAAAAAAAGGTTATAGAAAAGCAATTCACTGACTATGAAATGTAGAAGTTAATGAAAATGGAGGACCATTGCAGTGAGTACCTTCAATAAGAAGAAAAAGAAGCACACAAACTTTCTGAATTTAAAATATACGGTCGCAGAATGAATGATTGTTCAGGGCTACATGATCTCAGTACAACAAAATTGCTGATGGACAGTAAAAGTATAAAATTACTTGGATTTCCAGAGTTTAGTGAATTTTGATTTCTGCTTATTAAGACTCATTCATTTGCAAGAGCTCTTCAGCCGTTGAACTTTGAAGCAGTGAAAGCCCCACATTCTCTGTATTTCTGTGGAGAGAAGCCTGACTGTAGTCATTGTCTAACTGTCTCTTGGGTGCACGTACAGCTCCCAGACTGACTTACTCCCCAGGGCTGTTTAAACAGACAAGTGAGGCCTTTCTTTTTCTGTGTAAGGACTCTATGAACATTTTCTACCCTCTACCTGAGTCAGCATCTGAACTTCCCCACATGACAGCATTATAAAGGACAAAGGAAAAAGTTACAACACCATTCAGTTTTCTGAGTATATCGGAGTCTATAAATTTTTTGCCAAATTCTGAATAATTAAATTATTTTTATTGTACTTAATGATGTAAAGCTGAATACAACTGCAGGAGACAACAATGTTAGCTATCCAGAAAAAGAAGAATAAATGCATTTTCATTACGAAGAGTGCGAACATTTATGCCAGAGATTCTACTGTCAGCATTTTATCTGAGAGAAAAAAAATGTTGTGAATCATGGTGCATAGTGCATAGGGACTTGGTTCCTGTGTCAGTCCCAGTTCTGATTGGATCAGTTCAGACTTCAATGGACAGGATGACTCAGGACTTCTCAAAATGTGTTGTTTATACCTTCTTGTTGAGTAAATGTCAGTGCATTTTGCTTCACACTCTACTAGAAGGGATTTACTATAAATTCCCACTGGCAGTATGATTTAATCCAAAACTAATCTATGTACAGAAAATTGCTCATTAGGTTTTAGGGTTTTCTTTTTCTTCCTGGCTGTAGCTCCAGGCTGTATTCTATACATTTTTCTCACTGCTGTTCATCTGGTACCTAGGTTACTCTGATGAAGAGAACATGCAGCTAAAATATGTTCATGGAAGTGGCATCTTCATTCTCATTAACACCCTTTCAAACCACTCGTGACCGAAAGAGACATTAACACGTGTGTGTGTGTGTGTGTGTGCGTGAGAGAGAGAGAGAGAGAGAGTTTACATTGTGTAGAATGCGGCATTAATAAATTCAGTCACTCAGTTGCTGCTGCAGCTACCTCACATTGAAGTTCCCAGGCAGGGACGCTCCAGTCGAGCTTTGTTTCCATTAGCACTGCGGCGCTGTTGAATGGACCACTCACTCACATTTCCATACAGAGCAGGCAGCTTTCAGCAGACAAGTGAACGGTAACAGTGGTTATCTACTTCATCAGCAACAATGCGTCAGTACTGAAGATGTGAAAGCCAAAATCACTTTAGATAGCATTGCAAAAACAAGCATCCATAAACAAACACCTGCCTATAATATTTAACTTTAGAGATGAGTGGTTATAGTGACACAACAGATTTGACATATGTTTATGGACAGCATGAAGGAAGGAATTCTGAAATCTTGCAGGATTGTGCATCAATGATAAATGTATGTATATTGTTACTTAGTCCATGCTTCAGTAATTTTGAATTTCATTTTTATTTACATATTAAAATGAAATACAGGAGGCAAGTGTTTCTTGTTTTCCCTCCTGTCTGAGCCTAAATCATACCTCTTTGAGATTCTGTCATCCGTCAAACCTCGAAAAGAACAGTGTCTAAATTAAATAAATAAATCCTAATAAAAAAAATCTTGTTTTTGGTCTTGATTTATAGGCTAAATCTATAGTTGTGGCATTATGCTAAACATAATGTGAGTGTTGAAGCAATGAGTTCCAGTGATTTATAGGTACTGTAAAACACAGAAAATGCACAGCACTCACATCAAGTCATAGCAAGACAGTAAGATAGTAAAACAGTTATACAGCAAGACTGTCAGACAGCAAGACCATACAATTGTACTAAACAAAATATTACAAAAAACACATGAGCCTGTATAGGATTTATGCAGAAATGCCATGGCCATGGTCAATTTTAAAGTGATTTGTTAAATATGAAGGTAAAGCCAAGTGCTTTTTTCAAGAACTGTCTTTTTTCAAGAACTCATGAACTGTTTTTCAAATTCCGGTTCTTGGTCTGTGTATAAGTAGTGTATAAGTAGTTTCTCTGATTGTACCTTTTGCTTCCGAACGTTCATGTCATTAGCATGCCCTCAGCCTTCAGCTGTAACTAAAACAAAGCTATCACTAGCATGAGTCAATGCCTGGTGCCTGGGCAGCACACACACTATAAACCAGGGTAGAATTTAAAACTCTACCGTTAACATAAGAGCACATATGCTGTCTTGTTCCATACATTTCTTGGACAAGCCTTGCTTGTACATCTGTGTACAATGAAGATTACAAAATATCTGATTTGCACACATCATGAGTTGTGATCAGATAATTCCACTGTGGCTTTAAGGATGAATAAACAATCAGCAAGCAGTATTATTCTAATATTCTTCAACAGTCAAAAGAAACATCTTAATGTGTGGTATGTTTTATACAAGCCTTTTTATTAGGTCCACCCCCACAGTCCCACAGCTTTTGGGGTAACGGCACCATTATGAGTGTTTTAACTTCTTCTCATAAGTCTAGATTTATTCTTTACTATTTGAACTACATGTTGTTTTACTTCAAAAGTAGTAACCCTGCCAGATTAAAACACAAGTACTTTTAGAGGTTTCACCGTAAGAACTTCAGCCATATGGCTTAACCAAAAATGTTAACACCTAATTAGATTAATATACAAGTAATGTTCAAAAGACTTTGGAGAAAAAGCCACCCAGGCAATTCAAACTGAATGAACTTTTTTATCCTTGGTAATAAAATACAGCATGTCTGCTATTATACATTGGTTAGTGAAAGGCAGCTAACCAATTTCAATCTAACAAAAGAAGCTGTTCGAACTAAAATATAGCACAGCTACAACAACATTTCTGAGGGAAAATGTAGGTCATGTAAGCTATTAACCTTTTGCAATGCGGGTATACAGAAGATCATGGCAAGTAGACATGTTAGCATCTAGCCTGTGGAAAAATCCTGGCACTCTGACTGCTTACTGCTTGCAAAAGACTGGATCATACATCTCGCCTATTGATTGGAAAGAGCTTTAGAGCTTTAATTGTGGTGTAGCCTCCAATTTCTCAGACAGTAATAGCTTACACATAAGAATAAAGATGCAGTCTCCCATTATTGATTAAAAGGTGTCCACACCTCCAGCAAAATTAACGAGACAATGTATGAAGATCAATAAGATGTTGTGTTCCTTGCTTGGGGGGCTGTCTCTGTGGCAGATCCCTGTACTGGGAGTAGATCAATTAGACTCTTTCAGTCCAACCTTTTAGCATCAATGTTTTGGTGATTGCGGACTCAACCTCAGAGCCATGCCTCTTAGATACTTATTGCTTCTCTTTCTTTGCATCTGTGTTATCAACCTTTTCTTCTCAGAGTGTAAAAACAATTTCGCTGATGAGTGACAGTTGTAGTTAAACCTGCCATGGAAAATATAAACAGGATAAATAGCTATAATTCTAAAATGAACTGGTATCAAACAAAGCAGACATGATACCATTTTCATGAATGTCACATTTCAGTGGAATTATGTGTAAGTCCAAATCAAAAGTCTAAATCAAAATTTTGTTTGTGAAGGTGTGTCTGTGTAGTTAGGAGGTGTATGCGTGATGTTTGTGAAGGTGTGCCTGTGACGTGTTGGCAGCTGGAGTGCATCAGGGCTTCTGGGAATTGGAGTGCTGCCTAGATGTGGGCACTGGAGTGGCATGACAATTATGACGCATTTATATCAGAGATGTAGTTCATACATTACAGTGATTTAAGCAATCGTGTCTCTGGGCAATTAACTTGTACGAACTAGTTGTGTGTGATCACAAAAACAACAAGAACAAAAACAAGCTTATCAGTGGATTCACTGTAGTTCATCCTGGATAGCTGAAATAATTGGGACTGATAGATTACAAAAGGTTTGTTTGAAACCGACCAGGATATGCAATTTTTTTTTTCAACAAAAACAGATGAAGACTGGGGTGTCACAAAACAGCTTCTTATCTGCCTACTGAGACACACTGATGCTGTTCTCTCCCCAGCGGTGTGCTTATCCCAGTGAAAGTCTTATTTCATATCGACCCATGGCTACCTGCTGCTGCTCACACTGCTGGAGAGGATTGTGTGGCAAGAGCCTGTGACTGGCTCTGCATCTTAAAGCTGTTAGCATTGGTCACTGCTCTGAGGAATGGCACCGCCACCCTCCTCCTAGGGCAGAGACCAGACAGCACCCTCTTGGAACTGCTGCCGAGACTTCAGGCTCTTAACAAACATATGTGATAGAATATATCGTTCTTGAACCGCCTTTGGAATGCCCTCCCGGAACATTTGAGGGCATCCCAGACAGTTGTGAATTTTAAAATGGGACTTAAAACCTTT
>JAOXYF010000018.1:16283227-16297149 GCA_028565775.1 Sternarchorhynchus goeldii | reverse complement strand
TTGAATTAAAACTGATCTGATCACTATTTACAACTGAATGTGTGCCCTTAACGTGGTCACTAAAGAGTCGCTCAGTTGTGCAGTTTTTCAAGTTTGCTTCAGTCATGGGTCATAACACAATTATTTAGGTTGGCTTTTGAGTTAATGAAAGATTAATTGCTAAAGTAAAGTTTCCTTTTGGAGGCAAAGTTTCACTGGTGTTATAGAGCATGCAGTTACTGAAGCACACACTGGGGCTTCCCTGTCCTAAACAGTGACTTGATGAAGGGAAAAGTATTTACTTGCTGGAAATGAATGAAACACCAGATGTTAGTATCATCTTACAAAAAGTGATGAGATGATTTGGGCAGTGAATCATGCCAAGAATGTACAATCTCAAAGCAATGAGATAGATCTTACCAACATCTAGTTAAATTTGCCACAAGAGTTTGTTTCATTTTTCACTGCAAGAGCAGCTGGTGGATTTGGCCAGCAGTGTGCAGAGCTAGAACTGAGAAGGCCATATGGCACATGGTACAGCTTACTTTACACACAGCGCTTCAACAGATGGTCTGCATACAGGACCTGTCTCTCAAAGACTCAAAAGCCTGATTTGAAGGATTAAGACTTGATTCCACCTTGTAGAGGTTTATACATAAATTTCCTGTTTGGGTGAAAGGTCACTCAGGTAAGTGCCAGTGAAAGTGCTGTTAACAATAGTGAGAAGCCAACAATGATTCTGTTAAAGACTCGGCCGTGATGCAGAATGCCCAGACGCCTGCTTCTCTGACTTTTACAGACTAAACCGAGAGAAAAATAGGGGAAATAATAAATGAAATAAATCTGTCTAGGTCACATGATTCTGACTTCATTCTTTTTGTATTCTAAATGTATCTTTGATATATACCCCACAATATACCCCACAAAGGTATGTGAGATGAAAAACATATTTCCACTTGATACAAATAAAATGTCATCACTTATGTTTTCATAGCTATTACATCTTGGTATTTTAATAACAAACTGGAAATGAATATTCCATTATAGCATTTCCAGAATACATAAATTAGATCCTGGGATCCTGAAACCTGTAGATAGTGCTGCCAACAAGGTGGAGCACCTCCACCCCACCACTGATTGCTTATTCCGAAGGCATGTCATGTCATTTTATATTGCACTGAAGTGCGTTAGGAGGATCTTTTAATATGCCTGTGTCTTTGCTGGAGAGTGGCAGCACAAAGGTGGCCCAAGAGAGCAGGAATGGGGTGGGATGATTCAAAATGACTGTCCTACATTTTCAGACATGATTAAAGGAGTGAGAGATATCGGTCCTGGTGATCTTGTGGTTCAATTATGGCTTCCTCAAAGACTTGGGGCAAGCTTTTAGCTCACAAAATGCCATTTTCAGTAGAGTTATCTCTCTGAGAGATAAAAGTGTGGATCTGTGGCCTCAGTACTTCATCAGAACAGTGGTTCCCAATGGAAATGTTCTTGTAAGGTGTCCTGATCTTAAAGAGTGACTGCTTCATTTAGGAGTTTTGTCTACCTATAGAGTTGGGATTTTTTTTTTTTGCTTCTATTTTCATGTATTTACTTTCCAACATGGCATCAAGGTTCAGGTAAACAAATCAGACAATGCAGGTGCAGTAGCCACTTAAAACAAAAACTTTATCTGTCAAGATTTTATTTTCAACCTTTGATTTTGTTCTGGTCTGAAATGCATAAACCAATGAAACAATGAAACCATGATGTCACTTTGTGTAGGACAAGTGCTTTTATAGTATATTCCTCAGGGTGTCTCTTGGATAATTCTTAGATTACTACTTAATTATTACTACTTAACTACTTAATAATTCTTAGATTACTACTTAATTCCTTCAATGGAATTTTTGCCATTTTCTTCTTTTTGAATTACAGTTTTTGCAAAGTATCTCTGTGCTTTCTGATATCAATTTACACCTGGTCTGCAAATCCACTTTGGACTTTTATTGTCTACAGTATTGTGTGATTTTAGAAAGTCAGTCACAAGTCATTTCTACTTGTTCATCAATGCTGTTAGGCAATAAATGTCACTTGCCCGATCATCACTCATTTAAAATAGCAAGAACTGACTCACAGATAACAGTAACATAATTAACTGCATAAATTCAAAACACAGAGGTGAAGTAGAGTGAACTGGGACCATTATTGTATTCTCCCTTGAAAAAAATACAGTTTCTCCTCTGTATAAGTGAACCACCAAGGTAACACCCAACTCCTATATGTAAGGTACGTACACCCAGTAGAGTCACCCTAATATTTCAAGTGACTGCAGTTTCTAGATCCCAGACACTGGCTACTTCATTATGACTCAAAATAACAGATGCTGCCATTAGCTGAAACAAAACAAATATCTGTAGGCACAAAAGATAAACGTTAAGTAGTCAGAATTAAACAAGTACTGAATAGTTTACAATAGTATGTACATTGCTGTGTAGTCATTAATTAGTCAGAATTAAACAAGTACTTAATAATTTACAATAGTATATACTTTGTCACTTAAATATCTATCTATCTTTCTATCTATCTATCTATCTATCTATCTATCTATCTATCTATCTATCTATCTATCTTTCTGTATTTATTTATTTAGAGATGCAGGCATTGGTTAGATTTTTTAGCATGTTGCTTGGAAGCTCTGAGCTGTTCAGTAAATTGTGATGCCGGTGAGCTGCAACTGCATGAGCTCCAGTTCCACCATCTGACATTCTGTGCCAACACTCCCACATTTTTGAGGTGACTGGGAAAAGAGCCACTGTGCTCTAGCCAAACGTGCTGAAGGAGTGACAGACGGCATGAAAAACAACACTGCCTTTCTGATTCAAGGCTTCAGGCACCCAACGATATAAAAGGACCTACTTCAATTGAATGGTGGGGAAGAGAAAGAGCAGGCTGCATGGGCTAGCATAGAGCCTTTTCTCCAAACAGAAGACTTTTTAATTTAAAATATATTTCATGGGCTAGTTCTGCAAATAGGAAGTGGTTAAAAAATCCTCAAACATCACCGAAGAAAGAAGCACAACTCACACTTATGCATCAGAGAAGACACGAATCTTCACAGCCTTATGGATGAGAAAATAAATATAAATAATAAATAGGCGACTGCCTGACTAAATGATGGTGTTTGGATTATTGGAGGCCACCAGCTCAGTGAAGCAGAAAATGGGAAATATGCTTCTAAGGGCTGCAGCAGTTTAGTCACAGTGGAAGTGCAGAGGCCAGGGAGATGCAGTGAGCAACCTCAGCAAAACACCCAGACCAACAAAAGCAGCCTGCATGGCTAATTGTAACTAATTGGAATTCATCACATCAGTGAATGTGCTTTAAGACTGTACCAAATCCATAAGAGGAAGATGAAGCAGCCTTTCTGAAAGCAACAACAAAAATATGGCTTTGAGGAAAAAAACAAACAAACAAACAAAAAGCTGGGCAATACATTCTTCACTAATATTTAGCTACAGGTAAATGAATCCATTAATAAACACAGGTTGGTTATTTTACTGGAATGGGAAATGTTATTCTTCTGTAGATCTTTTATACTTCTTAATATTTGTTGAGTTACAGTTAATCGCAAAGTGAAAAAGAACTTGTTTTGAGTGCACATAAAAGTGCATATAACAAGAATTAAACATTATCATAGGCTACAATGTGAGCATGCGCAATATCATTCAGTCGCCCGTTCTGGATTGGTGGCCACAATGTGGACAGACTGTGTGGATCATTTCAGGAAGTATTTTTTAGGGTTTTTAAGAATAATAAGGTAAGCTATCAAACAAAATTGTTTGTGATGTTGTGTTTCTGAGAATTACCACAACGTTAAGTCATGCATGTGTGAGCATAAACTTTCATCAAAGCATGTTATATGTAGAAACCATATCGGATGTGCTAGTGAATTAGACTGAACACTTACAAGACTTTCTATAGCAATAATGTCAGAACTACTTTGAGGCACTCTACTCTGATAAATCAAAACTTAACTGACATATAATTGATAAGTGATGTCACTTATTAATTATATGTCAGTTAAATTTTGATTTATCCATCTTCCCTGGTTTGGCATTAAATCTGTGTCATTAATTAAACACAATGTACCATCTTTCAAGTATACAGGACAGTTGTGTATCTTCTTTAGTCTGTCATATTTTTGACTGTGATACAAAACTCCATCAACTAAAAATGGTTGTAAGACCAGAAGCAGTTACTTAGATTTCCACATAATTTGGCAATGGCAAACCTATACAAAGTTGTGATATTTTTTTGCAATAGTAGATGCCCAAAACCCTTGACATTTTCATTTAGTGTTTTCTGTTCTGTTATTTTCTGTTCTTTGCTTATTAAAATAAAGTTCTTCCATCAAATGATGGAAGCTCACTAATGAAGGGCAAACCTCGGTCGGAAATGAGATACTTGGGGCCACCATGCCGTGCAAAGACTTCGCTCAAAAACTTGCAGGATGCGACTTGGGCTGTGGCCTCCCTCACAGCGTTCACCTCCACCCACTTGGAGAAGTAGTCCACAAAAACGCTTAAGTGTACGTTACCACAGGAAGTGCGTGGTAGTGGGCCCACAAAATCGACCCCAACGTATTCCCAAGGTCTCTGAGGGCAGATGGGGACCATGAGGCCTGCAGGCTTCCTCTGACTGGGCTTTGTGAGCTGGCAGACGGTACAGGACACCACGTACCTCTTCACGTCTGAGGCCATCTTAGGCCAAAAGAACCTGAGCCTCATCATGGTAGTACTAATGGTGGTCATAAAAGTACTTAAGTAATGTGCCTCTGATGGCCGTGGGTGCAAATAGCTTGAGTTGCTTCAAAGGGTGTAGGCCAGTGTGATTTAGGGTCGCAGAAGTACAGCAGTCCATCCGATTCAACGTACTGGGAATCTTGCGGGAGAGTGCGTCAGGCACCCCATTCTGGACCCCTGGTTTGTAGACAATGGTGAAATCAAAGTCTTGCAGTCGGAGAGAACACCTGGCGAGACGGCCAGAGGGGTTGGGGCGAGACATCAGCCATCTCAGGTTGCTCTGGTCTGTGAAAACAGTCACATGGAGGCCTTCCACGTAAGGCCTGAAGTGCTCCAGAGCCCAAATGACTGCCAGACACTCCTTCTCTGGCGTTGAGTACGGGAGCTCTGCCTTGTGCAGGGTACGGCTCGGATACGCAACAGCGACGTCTCGACCCTCCTGATCTCTCTGCATCAAAGCAGCACCCAGGCCCGCATCACAAGCGTCTGTGTGTATGAAAAATGGGAGTGAGAAGTCAGGGAATCTCAGGACAGGTGTGGTTGTCAGGACTTTTAGCGTAGTCATGGCCTCGCGGCAGTTATCGTCCCAGGAGAAGGGCACGTCGTCCCGTGTCAGTGCAAACAGTGGGTTCGCAAGCTTAGCGTAGACCGGAATGAATCGGCGGTAGTAACTTGTTAGCTCCAGGAACTGTCTAACCTCTTTTACGTTCCTGGGGTCCCGAAACTCCGTCACCGCAGCCACCTTGGAGGGATCTGGCAGGATGCCATTGGGCATGACCCTGTATCCGAGAAAGAGGAGTTCATTGAGGCAAAACTGACATTTGCTCAGTTTGAGGGTCAACCCAGCAGACCGGAGCCTGGAGAGGACCTCACTCAGGTCCTTCAAGTGCTCGTCAAAAGTTGGGGAGGCCACGACAATGTCTTCAAGGTACACTGCACAAATCTTATACGTGAGGCCAGCGAGCACTGCGTTCATAAGCCTCTGGAAAGTTGCCGGCGCGTTGCTCAGTCCGAAAGGCAGGACCTTAAACTGGAATAGACCACAGTGGGAAACGAAAGCCGTTTTGGGCTTAGAGCCTTCCTCCACGGCCACCTGCCAGTAGCCACGTGCCAGGTCAATAGTGGAGATAAATTTCTCCTGGGCTAGAAAGTCCAGCGACTCATCAACTCTCGGGAGGGGGTAGGAATCTCTCACTGTAAGCTGATTCAGACCCCTGTAGTCCACACAGAATCGTGGTTCGCCATAGGGCTTCTTCACAATGACGACTGGGGTGGCCCATGGGCTGGAAGAGGGCTCGATGATACCCTCCCCGAGCATCAACCTTATCTGGTCCTTGATGATTCTTTTCTTTGCCGATAAGGAGGAAGGCAGACAGGCCTGGTGGTGCCAGTGTCATTGCAATGCGTAGCTAACGACAAGCGGCCTAAGTGGCCACTGTATAAGTCAGCGAAGTCTTCCAGCAGCATTGTCAATCTCGCTTTTTCTTCCACCTCCAAGGAAGCCTCCTCCCCCTTGCTATGAATAGTGGGGACTGGGGCGTCAAGGCCCATTATGTGATCGGTTGATCCAAGTAGGTTGTCTAAATCTGGGAGGGTGTCGGGGTTGTGGTCAGCGAATGTCACGGTCCTGGAGGGGATATGGATATTGACCGAGACATGTTGCATGAAATCCATGCCTAAAATCAGTGGGGCAGACAGGTGTGCGATAACCACAAACCTGTGGTAGAAACGCCTGCCCTGGAAACCCATGTTAACCCATGTTTCCTGCAAGGAAAGCCATGTTATCCCCAAGGACTCACAGCACCCGCCATCCGCCAATTGTAGCAGGGGCGCTGTCCAGGGTTGTATTTTGGACATGCCCGGACTGTTCTCCGGGATGAGGTCGGCTCGAATACCTGACAGGGAGGCACCAGTGTCTAGCGTGGCAGGGAGTGCTCTCCCTTTGAAGTTCACCTTAGTTATAAAAGGCATGTTCCAGCGAGATTCGGAGGAGACATCCTCCATGTGTCCCAGGCAAGGCCGAGCAGAGAAGTCGGAATAGAACTGCTGAGGCATATCTATGTTCTGGAGGGAGGGATGCCTCTGTGAAACGACCTCCCTCCCCTGAAGTTTCCCCGCTGCCTTCCTGGGGGTCTCCAGGTGTCAGCGTGACCCGCTCCGGGCATGTCATCTCCTGTAGGAACATCAGCTTGAGGGTCGAGGGGGTCGGGCGCGTGAACCGCCATTGTATGGCACACCTCGCCACTCCCCGAGGGAGGTGGATTGCACTGTGGGCAGGTCCGAGATGTGTAGCCGGGCCGAGCACACACCACTTGACGACCCTCTCTCTTTGTGAGCCTTCCCGCGGTGGCAACCGCTAGGGCCAAGTGCAGAGTGAAGCTCGTGAGCCCGTAGTAGAAGGTCTATCACAGAGGAGATGGGCGTGCCATAGATCGCCACCCTATATCTTTCTATGGTGTGTTTGCATATAAGATTGATCTGATCTCGTTCGGGTGGCGGGCTTCTCAGTTTATTAAATTCATAAAGCATGTGGGCCACAAATGTCAGAAGTGGCTCGTCGGGTGCCTGGACCCGGTCGAGAATGCCTCTCATAACCTGCTCTTGGCAGTCAGGGGGCAGAAACACTTTCCTGAACAGGTCACAAAACTGTGTCCAAGTGACTAAATGAGCTCTGAGGACATTGAACCATTTCCTCGGCTCCTTGGCTAGGAAGCGTGGAAGTTCGAGGAAGGTCTGGGTATCCGTTAAATTAAGAGAAGTATGGTAGGCATTCATGGATTGGAGCCACTCCTCAGGTTGAACCCTGTTATCACGAATATCGCGAATACCAAGAGTTCTAACTTTGACTGGTACAGAGTGAAGGTGAGGATCCTACAAGCATCACACAGATCCACGGAGGCTGATGGTAGGCTGGAGAAAGCAGTGTTAGCCGCCGGGGTAAGCGCCGGCAGCGGAGCAACGCCGGGAGTGGAGGAGGTGGGCCCTGCAGCACCAGCGATGAGCGCGGCTGTTGCATCCCCAGTGGTGTTGCAGGGCTTCCCCCACTGTTCAAGTAGCTGTAGACTCAGTGAGTCATTCAAGCACTGTTGTAGGAGTTTCACCTCAGCCCGAAGAGCCTGCACCTGGCCCGCCAAACTCCTGGTAGGGGGTCGTGGCCGCCTCTGTCTGGTGTTTGGCTCCACGTCACTTAAATTAGTCTGAGTCAGGGGGACTGAACATTTTGCTGAGTTATACAAACCACAATGACAAAAAGGCTTAGATGGTTAACATTCATAAACACAGTAATTTACATGGGTATCCTGAGTAAACAATGACAACATTGGCTTCACAGGAGTATCAGATTCAGTGTGAACAGCCAACTCGGTACACTGACAACATAAACAATAATAAAATAATTTTTTTTTTTTTAAATAACAAGAAAAATACCGAGGTGTTGAGTACGTTGGAGGAATCTCCGGTATGCTAATTGTCCGTGGTACATACCGGAAAAGGGGAAAAAAATAGAAGAAAGGTGGGTACAACAAAATTAAATTATGCAGTGCAAGTGCTATTACATTACCGCCGTAATCACAGGGAGTTTGCACTCGACGCATGTCCACCATTGGTGGGAGACTACCAGATAGAAGTTTGCAAAAATTCCCAACCCCCCACAGAGTTCGCTAAGCATGGGGGGGAAGGCGAAAATGAAACCAAATAAAATAGCAGGGGACTTGTTAGCCAACTAACAGGGGACTTGGGCTGGTTTGTTGGCCGAGTCGCCGAAGTGAGTTGTCCATCAGACTGGTGGTCCCTCTTCCGTGGGCATGTGTTGGTCCTCGGTTCAGAGACAGATGTTCGGGCGCCACTTGTAACACTTTGGTTACTGGAAGGGAGTGAGTGATTCGCGAATGCGTCCAAGTAAGGAGTTAGAGCAGACAACAAATTGGTGCTGACGCTCCGTGGCTTGTTTATTATAAAGCAAGTAATGCCCATTCACATATACATATGCTCTATTCGGCATAACATTGCAGGAATACCCTCATGGTATTTCTAGAAACTACCTGTTAAACCGTACAACAAGAAGCTCCTCTAACTCCACACGGGGGAAAAAGAAGAAGGAAGCAAGAAAAGAAAAAAGGGGTGTTACCCAATACATGGTTACAGTCCCAGCCAATCTGCATCCGTTACAGTGTGACATTTAAGTATGTCAAGACTGTGGAGATACATTATTACCCACAGTACAGAAACATTGTAATAAAAACAATATTATCCAATCCAAACATTATTCTGTGAAGTACATGAAGAGAACATTCTTGATTAGGCAGCTCCTTTCTTTAAAATCCCAGTGCAAAACAACAACAGCAGACATTGTGAAATGTAGTACAGTTTCACCCTATATTCATTTAACCTGCACACAGCTGTGTGACATGCTTCATTTTATCATCCGGTCATGGCCAGGTTGGAGCAGGATCACTGTGATGTAGGATGAAAGTAGATGCCATAATGTCCATGTGTCCTATATTTTCATCCAGGATTGAAGTATGTCTGAATTTTACTAGGCCTTAACTGTACACCTGAAAAGAATTAATTTATATTTCATGGAACTACGTGAAGTATCTCATGGAAGCAGTGGGTGTTTAGGGAATCGAGTTGATCAGGTCAGTGCTTTTGGCCCTGACCCTCTTACTGTCATTCAGTGGCTCAGTCGCCTGTCAAAAATGTTAATGTGTCAACATGAAATTACTATCAATTGTTATGGTCTATCAGTTATCAATTACAATCAGCTGTTATGGTCACCATCTTGAAATCCAAGGAAAATCCTTAAAAAGAGCCCTTATTAACTACAATGGTCAAAGGCCATTTGTGAGGCACATAGATTAACCTATTAACTATACAATAAATAATCTTTTGACTTTGTTTAAACGATCCCTGTTTTTGCAGATGTTGGTACTTCCTGAGATATATAAAATATAACCTTAATATTCATGGCAGTTAGCAAAAATCTGTCAATGTTTATTTGCTTGTTTATTATGTAGATTTTTTTCTTTTTAGCTTTTCTCACATTTTGGAAAGATGTGAAAATAGAATGGTAGAAATTAACACATTGTGCACTAAATGGGGCTGGTGTATTCCAACCATTGTGCACTACACGAGGGCTAGTGTATTCCAACCATTGTACACTACACGAGGGCTAGTGTATTCCAACCATTGTACACTACACGAGGGCTGGTGTATTCCAACCATTGTGCACTACACGACGGCTGGTGTATTCCAACCACTGTACACTACACGAGGGCTGGTGTATTCCAACCATTGTGCACTACATGACGGCTGGTGTATTCCAACCATTGTACACTACACGAGGGCTAGTGTATTCCAACCATTGTGCACTACACGAGGGCTGGTGTATTCCAACCATTGTGCACTACACGAGGGCTGGTGTATTCCAACCATTGTGCACTACACGACGGCTGGTGTATTCCAACCATTGTACACTACACAAGGGCTAGTGTATTCCAACCATTGTACACTACACGAGGGCTGGTGTATTCCAACCATTGTGCACTTACACGAGGGCTGGTGTATTCCAACCATTGGAACCATATACATGGCACTTTTTGTGTGTGTGAATGTGATTTTCTGATCTGGCTTATCACAGCTACTTAGATGTGTAACTTTCATGTATTGTTCAGATTCAAGCTGTTATATATAGGTTATTTATGATAACACTGAACAGGAGAAGGGTAACAATAGTAGAGAATAAAAGGAAACAGCCAACACAGGAAGGTAGTTTTTCTTACTATGCCATGCAGACTGCAGGTGTTAGTACTCAGGGCCTTCCTCAGTACTCAGGGTCTCTGGGGATGTGCTGGAGTGATGGGACCTGTGAAAGAAAACCCCTCCAGGTACCACCTCAGCAGAAGCAGGGCTGGTGGAGGAAACTGTGACCATGAATGGGGGCAGCAAACCAGACAGCCTTGGAAAGGATGAGCAGTCTGCCTTGAGCATAGGGTCCAGCATGTCTTCAGTGACGATCCAGGATCTCTTCCCTAGACTGCAACCACCCATCCCTTAGGGAAATTAGTCAACCTTGTGGGAATGCACGATGGCCCTCACAGCATCGCTTGGTGTCCAAGTGCTTGTTCTCCTGCAGGAGACTCAATACCACTGGTCTAAGGAACAATACATAGAGAGAGGATGAGACAGGAGACAGGTGTTGAGAAAGGAGATTGAGATGGTAGTTTACTCTATTGATCTATCCAAGGATTTTAAAGGGAGATGATGGAGTTGTAAATTGCTGATGGATAGCTGGATTCACTTTCCAGGCTAGTACTCAGGGCCTTCCCTGCACTGGCAGTCTGCCTGTCTTATAACATTGGTTCTTTCAAGTTGGGTATAGATGAAGGAATGCAGTCTTTTTACTGTGCTTGAACTACTGGAACTTGCTCCCCACCAAGTGACTATACAGAGGATGCATAAATGAAGTTCTGGGAGTACTTGCCCTAGAGGAAAAACCAAGACCAGTTGTTTGATCAGATGCCACAGACGATGAAAGTATCATCTGAGATCCTGGTTTTGTCTTTGCATCTGCCCATTGGCTTCTGTGCAATGGCTTGATGTTAGGGTGATACACCCAGATGAACATCTCTGAAAACACCCCATATATCCATGATGTGAACTACTTCAGTCTGTAATGTGTCCTAGCATTTGTCATAATTTCCCCTCTCTAGCTATGTTGTTCCTGGTTGTCTGTTGTGTTTTGCTTGTTTCACTTTTTTGCTTGTGTTTTTTTGTACACCGTGATCTGTAGTCACACACTATGTTGTGTCCATTCTCCACCTCAATCATTACACAGTCTAAACTAGTAGAACACTTGATTTGATAAGCATTTCTGCTATGAAATGTGAAGGAAAGACCTGGGATAGGGAAAAAAACAGACTTAGAGAAATAATTGCCCAGGACTAGAATACAGCCATTACCTTCAAAGACGAGTATGAAATCTCATAAAATAATTGAGAAATCCCAGAGATGTTCCTGCAGGGAGATGAAGGGTCTTACTCTAGGCACATACTGAACAGAATAATATGTGATACTACTCACTAGTGAAAAGGCCTAATTTCCCATAAGTGACTTCCTCTTCCGAGGCTTTAGTTACAGTATGAGATGTTGAATAACAATTTTTGTGAAGAGAGCCCAGATGGCCTGATGATGAGTGAGATGTTGGGTGGATAAATTTGTTTGTGATGTTTTGTAAAGATGAAGAAGTGCAGTGTGCCCTCCAGCCAGTAAGCCATTACTCAAGTGCCAGCTTAATGGTCACGAGGTTCGGTATGTCTTTGAGATATATTAAACTGGATGTAGTTTCTTGTTGAAGGTGTCCTACCGAAGCATTTTACCAACAAAGTTGGGTTGGGTGAGAATTTGAGTACTACTGAAGTAATATTCGAGTGTAGCCTACACCAGGAGTGTCTGCAGGGAGCATCTTTGAGGAGAACGACAATGGAACTGAATAGAGCATCTTTAGAAGTTTGTCAGGTCAAGGCGTAAGACTATTTAGTTTGGGGTGTGGCTAGATTGCTACCCAATTCATCAATAAATTGAAGGGCCCTGTTGAGTATAACAGTTGAGTATAATATAATTTCCTTGTGGAAACAGCATTGCCTAAGTTGTACTTACCATAGAACCAGTCATTAAAGTTGCCATCAAGGCCACTGGCTCCCAGGTGGTGAGAGCATCAACCACTATAGTCACCATTAAGACAACTTGTTCTGGGTGGACTCATTGCTGTGGCAGGTATGTGGCTGTCCAGGTGCATGTAAGTGTAGAGACATGAAGCGATATCTACCAACAGATTTACCACTAACCAATGGGATATCAGCTGCATACACTAATAGGCACCTCACTCATATGCAGGGAAACTGCTTATGGCCAGACACCCAGGAAATGAATCAACTTAATGAATAAATTAAGTTTATTGAATAACAATGAATAATGAGATTAATAGTTCACAGCAACAAAGGAGAAGAAAAATGGAAATTTAACTATGTGAAGGTAAAATAACTGGCTGCTAGTGTAGCGTACTAGTATAACTATAAAAGAAAGAAAAAGGCAAAATAATAAAAAGTATGCAGGGAGAGTAACTTGATTATACAGGCCGTGACAGTAAACAAAGAATCACGTGGAACCATAACCGGGATAGTACCAAAGACACTTTACTAGAGATGGAATTTAAACTTAACTTTTAATTATATTGATTAAAAATTAAGGAAATAGACACCTCAAATTTAAATTGACCCAGCAACCACAACAGAAATAGACACGAGATGTATTAAGCATTACTGGGACGTCGCCAGGGGGTTGGGACCCAAATTGTTGTCCGTGCGTGTGCACACTTACGAGACCACATTGGTCTGTTGTACCCGAAGTCATTTCAGATTCTCATGGCACAGCCACCGGCCCAACTGGTCACAATGCTGAGCATCTGATTCCTGCTGCAGTGACGAGCCAGTCCCGAGTGAACCGCTCCAGTAGAGAACCGAAGTTCACGGCTCTTGATGTAATCTCAAAGGGATTTCTGAGATGACTTGCCGGAGTCATCCTAGGCCAAAGTTAGACATTGTGTCGCTTTCTTCAATGTACACTTGAAAATTGGTCACCGTGTGGCTAAAACAGAACTAATTTCAACTCGATCAAAGCTAAAGAATGTAGGAGCACTTAATCACAGATAGTATCAGCATGATATGTTGACACCAACACACACACACATAGACCACTCTGACAGAGTAGCGCCCCACTATTAACAGATAAAACTTTGCTCAGCAACACTGTAATGAGAACCTATAGACCAAATTTCATCACAATAGGAAATACTTCAATCCTGCATAATAAACAATAAAACAAAAACAAAAGAATAAAACAAAGAATACACAAACCATACTGCATGCATTCTATCTAATAACTTCTAAGGAATAATAACTAGACTAATTTCATGCAATTAACATTGCTTTTCTAGACTATTATTCTACTGCTACTACGACTTCATCTTGGAAGAAAATATACTTTATAACATTGGTTACATTTCTTCCCATAACTACTTGGTGTGATATTGTCACGGTGTCCGCCCTGGCCGCCTCCCCGTCTCGTGTCTGTGTGGGTGTGTCTGTGTGGAGGTGTGTTCTG
>JAOXYF010000018.1:16266255-16278798 GCA_028565775.1 Sternarchorhynchus goeldii | reverse complement strand
GGTGGCAGCATCCTGCTCTGGGGCTGCTTCTCTTCAGCAGGGACAGGGAAGTTGGTCAGAGTTGATGGGAAGATGGACGGAGCCAAATACAGGGCAGTCTTGGAAGAAAACCTTTTGGAGTCTGCAAAAGACTTGAGACTGGGGTGGAAGTTCACCTTCCAGCAGGACAACAACCCTAAACATAAATTCAGGGCTACAATGGAATGGTTTAAAACAAAACATATTCATGTGTTAGAATGACCCAGTCAAAGTCCAGACCTAAACCCAATCGAAAAATTGTGGCATACTTTCAAAGACTTGCAGCTGTAATTGCAGCAAAAGGTGGTTCCACAAAGTATTGATTCAGGGGGGCTGAATACTTTTGCACACCACACTTTTCAGTTTTTTATTTGTAAAAAATGTTTTGAATCATGTATAATGTTCTTTCCACTTCACAATTGTATACCACTTTGTGTTGGTCTTTCACATTAAATTCCAATGAAATATATTTATGTTTGTGGTTGTAATGTGACAAAATATGCAAATGTTCAAGGGGTATGAATACTTTTGCAAGTCACTGTATATATAGTGTATGTGCGTGTGTGTGCTGACTTAAAATTGGCTACCAAAGAACAGTGAATGCATGTTAGTCATTCCTCCAGAAATCCCTTGATTATAGATGTGGTCTGCAAATCGTAGCATCAGTGAAATTTCTCTGCTCTCAGGCACTGCAGAAGGCCCTAGATGCCATCATCCTCCCTGTACTCTTCAAATAGACCCACACAGTGCACTCTGAGGTCAAATACTTACTTAGTGCCCAGTGGCCTTGAAAGCCTCATCTTCTCTCAACTGTCTTACTACACATCTCTTCTTTCGGACTCTGTTTCATGGAAGTAGTTAAGTACTGTAATTAAATGGCTGTTGTTACCTTGTTGTGTTAATGTATTTACTGATTTAATTGTTTCTCATTATCTAGCTAATACATTTTTGAACGTTGAATGATTTTGCTTCTTCTGCATTTAGAAAATATAATTGGTGCTCTTTATCAACATAGCACCTTTTTTAGCAAGCTAAAAGCAGATCTTCAGATTCTGCAAGATATATAGTTTAAAGCCTTTTATTGTCATTATACCTGCATATGACAATTTTTTTTAAATAGCTTCTCAGGCAGTATAGTGTATCAAGAATTACAAGAATTACAGAATTACAAACAATAAATAGATAAATATGTCCTGTAAGAAAAAGTACTGAGTTAGATATCAAAGTAACAGTATGTATTATGCAATAATAGTAAAAGTGTCAGTGCTTTGCCAGAGGTAGTATTTTAGATATCCTGAGTGGTATGAGTTCCTGTTAGTCAACAGGAACTCGTGGCACTCATTCCATAGTAGTTTCTGTAAACTACTATGGAATAGTGAATTTTCTAAATGAAAGGGTCTGTGTTTAAATGTCTTACAAGGAGCCAAGATCTCTCATCACTTGCACCATAAGTTGTCTTTAACTGAAATCTCTGATAAACTCATAATACATGTGCATGAAAAACTCCCAATATTTCCACTTGTGCTTTTCTGTACTGTTCAGAATATGCTTGTAATTATATAATATAACAAGGATATTAAATTGCATGATACATGTATCTTTCTATAATGCATTTCTTTGAAATGTTTGAAGTCTCAAAATTTCTTTGAGATGCTCAAAGAGAAATCTCTACACAAGCATCTTTATTTGACTCTGAAATGTTTCATTGCTTCACTGACTTTGCATGGCTCATAGTGTTACTTATAGCTTCTTTTCTCTCTTGTGTTTGTTTATGTGCGTTTGGAAGCAATGTTCCTTTAACAAATGCAGCATGTTCTCCCAGGGTGCTGCAGCACTTTTGTTTGTGCGCAAAAGGTCCAGGGGGTATGGTGTATGGAGTCCAGGGGGTATGGTGTATGGAGTCCAGGGGGTATGGAGTATGGTGTATGGTGCTGAGTCCAGGACAGAATCTCTCATTTTTAAAACTATTGGTGCTATGCAGATGAGAAAAAGGAAAGAGAGAGAGAAATAGAGAGAAAACATCTTCTTAATATTCCTGAAGGCCTAATAGGTAAATATAAAATCTTACCACTGTTACAGCACCAGTCTAGGTTGGGCCTACAACAACCAGGATGTAATCATTGGACCAGGATAAATGTGTGATAAACCGTGAAAAACAAGGAAAAAATCTGAGACGAATGAATTGGAGAGTGGAATTGTATTGTATTATAAGGTTGTGTATTATACAGGGTGATACACCAGACAACTTCAGGGTGATTGTCTCTGAAAACAGAAACAAACAACCAAACATAGAATCCCACACTGACCAGCCAGGAAGTTATTTTGCTACCTACTCCAAAGGAACGTAAAACAATAGACAAACACTCTACCCTTACTCCATGACTAGCTATTAAACATGAACAACCCTTAAAACAGTAAGAAATCCAAGAATCACCCTTACGTCTGGTGCGGGAAAGAGAAAATTAAACATACAAATATATACAGAATAAACCAGCGGAGATTCAAACCAGGGGAAATCCAATTTCGTAAACCAATCAATAGGCAAAGAAAAGAAATCCAATGACACAAAAGCAACAGTACAGGAAGGCAATCCAAAAACATAAGTCAACAGAGAAAAAAAAAAGTCAAGCACAGAGGAACAAATATGACAGCAAAGCAACAAGCAAAACGAAACCACACAAGCCAGTCGAGACAAAGCCTCCTTCTCAGCGTCCTTGACGACCTTTTATTAGCCCGCTCTTCTGCGTCTTCCTGTCAGTGCAGCTGATGACATCTACTCTTGATGGCTCTAAACAACAAACATGTACACAAACACAAACAGACACCCATGCACAGTACACACCCAAGACGAATGTCGTAACACCACTTTGATGAGAAACATTGGTTTGGTGGAAAAGAATAATCATCAGGCTCTGTGTATCCATGATGGGTTTAATATCCACATCTCAAGAGGATTAGTGTTAGATGTCATCTTCAACAATAGTGTTTCCACCCCAGTCTTCTGGACCTACCAAATGATCCACATTTTGCTAGAAGCCATGTCACATTTCACCATTTCTAGGTATTCAGTGATTTTAATAACTTGGAAGGATAAAAATGTAGATCCTAGTGGGTTCTGAGAACTGGGTTGAGCAACAATGATCTGCACTGAACTGTGTAGGGGGCTCAAATGTAGAGAAAGAGAGATTGGTGGTTACTCTCACATAAAACATGGCACAGATATGTGTGCTCCAATCTTAGCCTCCTCCTTTTCTTTATTGGACAGGATAGAGAAGCTTCTGGCCAGAAGTCACATACTCCTGTGCCTGGTGTTTATTCTGCACAGAGAGACTGAATGAGAAGGAGAGGAGCAGAGAGAGAGAGTAAGGAAGATAGAGATGGGAGGGGAAGAGGGGAGCAGTGAAGAGGAAGGAGAGGGATTAGTCAATAAAGAACAGTCAGCCGCTTCCGTCTGTGACCTTGGAAGGAAACTCATTCTCACTTCAGTTACGTTCTGTTGCACCTGCCACCCATATAAATCATTAGAGAAACACACACACACACACACATAGCACTCAACCATCAGTGGAGGTTGGTCATATAAGGAATTTAAAAACCTTATCTGAGGCAAGCTGCTCCTGCCTCTCTTGCATGCTTGTAAAGAACTAATTGAGAGTCTTGCGTGGACTGTACTGCTGGCTGTGACTGTCAAAACTGCAAAAAATAGTAATCAGTGAAATATACCTTCAAGGGCCATGGGGTGCGTCTATGAAGAAAAATGGCTCAAAGCAAAATATGCTTATTTAACTAAATAAGGAAAAAAAACAGAGAGATTACTTGGGTTAATTTTATAATTTCTTATTTATGTCAAAATAAAAAAATATGAGAAATATTTTCTACATTTGGTCTACATATTTTCACTTGCTCTGTTTTTTCATTGTTTTTTGTTATGATGAAAAAGAATGAGGCCAATCAAATGATTGCATTCCTATATCTGTAAAACAAATATTAAGTATTGAGCTTCTTGACTTCACCACCAGTCGCAGTTCTGAGGGAATACAACAGGAAATGCATTTATTTGTGTGATGGACACAAAAACCGTGAGATGAAAGCAGGCATCTTTCATCTTTGGACATTCTGAGGCATCAAAAAAGGCTGTGAGACCACACAGACCGAACCCAGGTAGCACACTCTGACTTCTTCTGGCTTTTTCCAGTGCCATTTTTACACCTATTGAAGGGCATTTCATAAAGGGCATTAGACTGAATAAGCTCCTACAAAATTATACGCCTGTAAATTTGGCCTTGGAGGACCATTAGGGACTGTAATAAAAACCATGAAGTCTGTAATATGCAGAATATTGTCATAAACGTTTTTTTGGTTCATGTCTTGGCAACAAGAAATCTTTTTTTTCCTATTTACATCTATGGATAATTAAGCTGGTTAAACCAGTGTCACTGCAGTATGTATTTTATAATTCCCAAACATATGAGTTTGTTGGCCATAATGAAGCATCTGAATTTTCACAGTACATCACAAACACAAGTCATAACACATGAAACTGAGTGGTTCAAATCTCAATTCATGTCATGGTACGCATATAAGATTCTAAAAATTGTTGATGTTATAATTTGTCTATATGGACTACAGATCAAATGTAACAAAGCTTTATTTGCACATTAGTGTTCATGGAAACACAAACCATAAAATTCTGCAGTAACATGTAATCTGTAGCTAGGGATAGGCCTAAGGTTATGGCTAGGGAAATAGGCTAGAGTTAGGAAACAACCTTGTTTTCCTTGTTCTTTTGCTGACTTTCAGACATCATTGCAGTCCTCTGTAGTATGTGTCAGCATGTGTAGTGAGGGTATGTGACCCTTTTTCAAACAGCTCTATAGAGAGAAACACACTGATAATGTTCTGTTCTTTGAGAGTTCTTCACTATCATGTAGTGTTATTCTAAGATGAGACCACTGTGGATTAGACTGATTATTCATATCAGCAACAAATCATTGGAAGCTGATTGGTAAAGAACTCCATACTAACTTGAGCAGTAACTTGAATTCATGCTCCCACCCTCTACACACTCTCTGACTTGATTTTAAATAATGGGCTCATCATTAATATAAAACAGATCATTATTCAGCACTCTTAATACCAGATTAAATATGTATCACTTTGTACACTTTGTATCACTTACCTGTCTCTTCAGATGGCAGCACATTTAATTGTACTGCACTGATTAAGTGTTGTTTGTTAAACCTTGAATAGACAATAAATAAATAAATACTGCAGCAAAGATACAAAAAGTTACAAAACACAAGTTTGCATGCACACACACAGTTTAAATGTCACACCTCAACCACTCACAGGTGACCTTGTTGAAAATTTGAACTGCTAAATGTATATTTCTGCAAAGACTCAGGATGATGGTTGTTGATGTACTCTTATGACAACTGTCCCTTAAATTAGGCAATATCTAATCATCTTAAATTAAAATAATCTTACAGAAAATTAGGTAGTGTTTACATATTAGTGATCTAATGACCACAGCTAAGAATGAAGGCAGAACTTAAATTAAATAAACGTCCACTAAGTGTTGCTACAATCACCAGGTTTCAGGTCACTGAAGCACAGTGACCACCTGTAACTCAAAATGCAGGTTTGTATAGCCCAATATAGATATTCCTTATTAGTGCAATGTTATTGCTTATTAACAGAGCTGTCTGTAAGTACAGTGGCCACATTTTGATGTTTTGGTTTTGCCCTCTAACACTGTCTTCCCTGAAATGATTAAACTGTGAACTAAGAATAAAAAAGGTTCAACCAACACTGATGTAAACCCATTCAGATTCAAATTGACATTATAACATCATAAAATTTCATTTTAAATCAAAACATGCTGCAACACAAAGCCAAAAATATATAAACTGCATCCCAATCCAATTGCTTATGGACCACATTGTACAGTAAACCCACCTACAATCTAACTTTCAATCCACTAGAAGCTGTCAGCATGCCAGTGCTCCCTGTAGAAGATCTCTCGTTTTTTGCAGAAACAGAGCTGAACTGCTGACAGTCATAATGACAATGTCCTTAAGTATATAATTATAATCCAGTTTTACTCTTGACTATTCCTGCCCACTAAATTAAAAATCACATTAAAGTCATTTCTGCCATGCCCTCTGCCGCTCTCAGAGACTCCACTGGATAGCAGCAGTGTTGCCATTTGCCGTACTTTGGAATGGTTCCAGATGAAACCAACTAAAGATCTCTTTACATAAAGAGGGATTGATAGTGCTATATCTATATATGTGTTTTGAATGTTATCTGTCTCTCTCTCCTTGATTCATTTACACATTAAAGTCCTTTCATGTTATGAAAAGTGTCAACTCTTACATTACATTCTAAGACATTCTATGAGCATTTTGGCAGCATATTTAAGCATTTGAAAGTATTTACAGGCAATTAATCTCAAATAACCCAGTGACGTTCTGGGCATACAGTACATCTCATCGGATCTGTGTTCAAATATGTATTTTGATTTATTGTCTACATCGATTGTAGCAAATATGATTCAACAGTTAACAGCTAACAGTTTCTACTCACACTGCAAACAGCTCTGCGCTGTGGTTTCTGTTACAGTGTGTCTGAACCTGACACTACATCTTCTTTCTAGGAGCTGGTGGGGGACACTGCTTTTTCACCATAGCCTTTTCCTGTAGGAAATTACATCGAAGTTCCTCTGCAAGGGTGTGTACAAAGTTTGTTCTTCTCTCTGTGGACTCTGCATGTCTGTTACAAAAGCATGCATTCAAGCATGTTGTAGAGCACTGCAACTGGCAACCTGCACGCATTGTATATGCTGCTGGTCCAAGATATCAACTTCATGCTGCAAAGAAAAGTATGTTATGTTTTGAATGCTATTTTTTTAACTTGTAAATTAGTAATACAACATTATTTATTCCTACCTTCATCAAGTTTGATTTTTGTTTGTAGACATCGACAGTCTGCTTGTGTTGTGTGCACTGTATACACACACGAGACTTATACACACGTGACTTATACACACGTGACTTCTGATCCATGGCACACAGCAAAGAGTTCAGATAAGTGCTTTAAATTAATAAAAGTTTTGTTGTGATGTACTGCAGGAAAACACAGCAGACCTTGCTAGGAAACAGCTGCGCATCAACGGTAATACATTGTCCTGGCTTGTAACACAGACTACAGTTACACACAAAAAAAAATAAACAATTCATGAGATCTTGGTGTACTGTGCAGGCCCTGCAGGATCTCTGAACCTCATTTGTGTCAGATTTACTGAAACGATCTTCTTCCAAACTGTACCATCTTTGGCTAGATGCAGGTGTTACAGTAATTTCCATCCAGCATACCACCAGAATCCACAGACAGTCCGAATTTATTTATTATATATAACAGGATAGCATATGTTATCCTGTTATATATAACATATTTGTTATATATAACAGGATAGCATGTGTAAATATGTGGTGTTTCAAAGGCACAAGATATGTACTAGATATGTACTAGATATGTACTAGCAATAATGTTCCACAGATGAACTCTGCAATCTTTCATTGAAAATAAAATAACATTCATCTCCCACTCTCTGCCTTGATTCTGTCACAGTAGAGTCCCAGAGAGCTGCAAAAAGCTGGACAGGACTCTACATGCATTAAGTAAACGCTAACAGTTTTTGTGAGTTGCTCTGGATAAAAGCGTCTACCAAATGCCATAAATGTAAATGTAAGTACAAAAAAAAACGTTTATTTTCGGTTTCGTTATTACACAAACAACAATTATTAAATGCTCACCAAACATCGACGACATTGCGACAAAGACTGTGTGACACATACACGCTTTTAATACACTCACCCTAACAAGACACAGGTGAACCGTATAACAACAAGAATAACAATCACACACACCACACCCACAACACACCCAGACGTACACTCACGATTCACTAGATTGACAAGACAACCAAACACACCCCCACACGGACCCGCCCACACAGACATGAGACAGGGGAGGCGGCCTGGGCGGCCACCATGACAAAACCCCACCACAAGGGGCGCTTTCTCCCGGAGAGCCCAATGTCCGCAGACCGCCCTCCGACACCTACCACTGGCTAAGGACCGGAGGATGGGCACCACAGCCACCGGCACGTCCCCAGGAGCAGCCTCCCCCCCCTGCAAGGCCAGTCCACGACGTCTCGCCCTTAAGCCACTCTCCCAGGGGTCAGGGACGAAACTGGGAGAACAAAGACAGGCGCAAACAACTTTATGGGAACACACACAGGTACAGACAAAAACGGCAAGAAAGGGACATGTACAATCACAGTAACATTAATAGTCACGGGAATGGTGAGCGGGACTTGGAGCAGGGAGCCCCCGGCTCCCCCCATGGGCTTCGGCCGCCACAGTCCCCCGGCTCCTGAGGACCAGGCCCCAAAGCCTGGCAGACCCGCCCACACAGACACAAGAAAGAGGAAGCGGCCTGGGTGGCCACCGTGAAAGATCCTATATTCTATACAATTTATATATCTATATAAATGCATATAAAATCTATTTATCTAGTAATTTTATGCTGAATGAAGAGGAGTATAAAAAAACGAATTATGCATAACAAATAGTCAAACAAAAACAAAAAACACAAAAGACCAATTCATGGTGCTTTGGCATGATCTGTTGGCCCTGCTGCCACAGGATGGAACATCACATGCAAGGTCTATCTTCTCCCAAACTGTACCATGTTTTGCTTTCTCTTCATTTGTGTTCTATTACTCTAAATATAATAGCATGAAGAAAAACAATGATTCAACTGCCTAGTATCTACAGCAATTCAAATAGTTGTAAATCTGTGATACTTCACAGACATGAGATATATGTATGGCATATGTAAGATCTCTCTCTCTCTCTCTTTATATATATTTATATATATAATACATACAGACACAGCGACTACAGCATATATATACTTACAGTCCGGACATATAAGGCTTCTTTTGAAATGCATGATAACAACACAGCTGCAGCCTCAATCCTTGTCCATCATTTACAGAACAAAAGTTGACTGATGGCTCTCTGAAACAGGAGGGCTTATGTCCTCAGGATCACGAAATTTCAGTCATACTACTGATAAAACATTAAAACTGTACTACCATAAGCTAAATACATAGCAAGATGCCCAGATAAAATTAATTTATGGTTATAAGGAGGAGAAATTTATTAAAATTCTTAATAATGTGGGAGGAGAGGCAGGGTAAATTGCAAACATGTCTTATTAGAGATATTTCGGAGAGTATCTTTATTAACGTGAGCCAAGACAGACAAAGGATCTGTAGAAAAGAGTTTATGGAAAGAGAGTGAAGTACAGTGTCTTAGAATTGCAAAGACAAAGATCATCTAAAATTGTATGATCTTCATTGTCAATAGAGATTAACTCTAGAATATGGCCATGCTTGTTGAAGAGAAAATTAACATGTTGCGATATACTGAAACGGCAAAACTATGTTATAAAATCAACAGATATGGAGGACACAGGGTCTAGATGAACTCAGAAAAAGTCAAATGACAAATGTTTCAGTGGCCAATAAATGACCAACATTTTACAGGCACTTTTAAAGCCACATTTTCCAAAGAGAAAACCTTGTGTAATTTATATTGGGTAGTTCTCACACCTTTGAGGAAAATAACAGATAGCCCACCATCCTACCAGTTAAAACAGGAGCGTTATTTAGATAAACTACACTGGCACATTCCAGGTTTCAGTTAAAAAGAGCATGTCTAGATAATTTTGCCTTATGAGGTATTTTTCCCTCCAGAGCAAAGGGAGTGAAGTGAGAGTATATTGGGAAGGCAATCTACATACAGCTAACACAATAGAAATATCTGGTAAGATATTTTTTTTCCTGCAATTTTGTATAATTTCCCTGTTAGGTTGTTACACTGGTTATCCATTTAAGCAGTAACACTTTAGCTGTGCTGCCTGTTTTGTTAATCTTGGGCTCAAAACTTTAGTAAAAATAAAAGGAAAAACTAGCAAGCATTATTTCAGAGGTGAAGGTAATGTAAAATAAGGTGCATGCTATTTCTAGTTTCCCTGTGAGAGCTTGTTTGCTTGTGGTTTTATCTGTGTGAATGCGAGAAGATGGTACTGGTATTTGTGTGACTGTTTTATTGCCTCAATGGTTAGTCATGTTATTTTTTTGCATTGTTTTAGTAGTTAATCGTATTATTAAGCTTTAATTGTTGCCTGCTGAATGCCCATGTGTACACTGGTCTTTCCTTTCACTTGTTTGTAGTAGTTAAGTCAGTTTGTGTGCTCACCATTAAGTCAAGAGAGCCAAGACTAAAGAGGGCACCCATCCTCCATTGGGTGACCAGCTTCATTACATTATGTTTAGTTCAAGCTGCCTCTCCAGTGTAGATGTGGGAGCCTCAGTTACTACAGTGAGTCTAGGGTGGGTGAGCTGTTTCTGGAATGGCAAATTCATTTAATCTGCTGGTAGCTTTGGTTCATATAAAGGTGTGATTGGGACATAACCATCTACTTCTGATTTATCTGAATAATAATTGAATTGATTTATTATGGTCATAAGGCACTCAACTGTTTTAGGTCTCTGTGTGTTTTTGTCTTAATGATGTTTAGGGTTCTTACATATGAGCATGGGCACAAGCGATCTGTTATCAGATTTGTGGAATGATGGTGGAATGAACTTCATTTAGAGTATCTAAATGACCATTGATGCTGCACTTTTCTACCAATGTTGAGTAACTCATTTGAGCACTTTTGTTATTCTTTGTTAATGTATTTATTATTGTTTAATAGAACTTATACTAGAACCAGTGTGATTATTGTATTTTAGCAGTGATCTAGTTAAAATGTCTATTGAACTCTATCCTACTTACTGTCTAGGACAAATTCTGTGAGTCACTCTGGATAAGAGTGTCTGATAAATGCCGTAAATGTAAATGTTATTATCAAATGGTTTTGTACTGCTTTTTGTTGTTGTATTTACCCAACAACCAATTACGGAAATAGAAGTCAACAAAGGTTTAATGTGTGTAAAACTTAATCTGACTACAAATTAGAATTGCATGCTTTAGAAAGAGCAAATTTCATTGTGTATCAGTTTAAGGTCAATATATGTAACCAACTTTATAAAGTTCTGCTTTGTCAGCCTGTTTTGTCAGAGGTTTACCCAAGTAAACATGGGCAGCAGATAGGATATTATGCAAGAAACTGGTATCTGCAATCTCTTGAACTATATCTAGTTCCTCACTCTAGTTACTGAGTTACGAGACATGAGTTTAAGGAAACAGGGGTTATTCATATAGTACAAGCCAATTAGTTACATATTACAAGTAGTTAGATGTTGTAATGGGGCAAAAGAAGCTACAAATAGCAAATGCAGCATAAAGAATACTACCTGATGGATAGACATAAGGGGGGGGGGGTGGCAGGTAGAGCAGGCCCAGGGAGATATTTCTCTAACTCCTTAGTCCACCAGCTTTCGTTTCCCCAAACTCTCTCCTACATCTTCACTCTCCAAAACTCCCAACCCTGGCCCAGCATTCCGTCAGCCACATCTTGCTCAAGAACTAGGTTTGCCACTACAGACCAATCAAAAGTAAATAAAAACAAGACATCATAGACAGTTGAGCCTACAGTTTACCCATTTCAAACACTGAGATTACATCTTTTTCGGGTCACATGCCAATTTAGTTTGAAGTCTCTCTCTGTTATATTGTTAAATCATGTTCTCCCACCCATAATTGTCCCATGCTGAATTCCTCCACTGCTGTACATCTTTTCTGCTGCTATTGAGACTCAGGAGCTCCCCATTTTAATACTGAGTACTTTACCTCACAATTCTTCTCCAGCTGCCAACATTTTCTGAATATTGTTCAAGAGGGAAACGTAACAACTAAAAAAACACTAACAGCGATAATAAAATGAAAAAAATGAAGCTAATAGCATTAATAAAAACCAGGTAACTAAAGTACAGAACACAAGAATAGTATAAAGGAGAACAGACGGAAACTACAAGTAACACAAAGAGCTAAATAAACATAAAAGATACAGACCACTAACAATACAAAGACAGCTTAGCAGTAGCAAACACCGACAACAACAAGTAAGGGACAAAGAAAAGCCAGAAGTATATATACAGAAACTAACAAAGGAACAGCTAGAAACAGGTGGAACAAAGAAAACAGGAATGAGGCAATGGGTGGGGCTGAACAGAACAAAAACGGGGGAAATAGAGAAATGCCAAGAATTACAGGGCTTCACTATAGAATGGTGATGCCGGGGGGGGAACTCCTGAAAACCCACTTCTTATGATCCATATTATATTGTCATCTGCTCTGCTGTTTGGGTTCATTTTGAATTTGTCTTTCTCTTTTAATAGTTACTGATCATATGAATTTTACCATCAACTGTCACGGTGTCCGCCCTGGCCGCCTCCCCGTCTCGTGTCTGTGTGGGTGTGTCTGTGTGGAGGTGTGTTCTGTT
>JAOXYF010000018.1:16240575-16258141 GCA_028565775.1 Sternarchorhynchus goeldii | reverse complement strand
AATATCGAATTGAATTTAAAATTCTTTTGTTGACCTATAAGGCGTTAAATGGTCTTGCTCCACAATATCTGAGTGAAGTCATTACATACTGTTATGTTTGGATGTCAAATAAATCCAGATCCAAGTTTCCAGTCTTTTATCTTTTATTCTTAACTTCACTCAAACCTCTTCCAGTACTTATTCTTTTTTTTAACTCTCTCTTTTCTTCTCTCTCTCACCTCCTTACAGTAGGGGAAGGGTATTACATGGCAGTATATAGCATTACACTCTATCAATGCTATTGTAAATAGATATGTAAACACAACACATACTATAACCCATCTCGCCTTTTGCACTCCCAAAATGCAGGATTTCTCTTAGTTCCAAAAATTAGTAAGACTACAGCCGGAGGCAGAGCTTTCTCCTTTAAAGCTCCTCATTTATAGAATAGCCTTTTAGCTCCGATCCGAGATTCTGACACAGTTCCAATCTTTAAATCTAGACTTAAGACTCACCTATTTAATCAAGCCTTTAGTTAATATTCTACATGTGAAGGTGTGGGGCTCGGGGACCCCCAGTCGTTGAGACTTCTGGTAATCTGAGATGTTGATGCTGTCATCCAACCGTGTCATGGAATCACTCTAGTTGTGACAATGACTTGGTTGGAAAGCAATGTCTCAGTGAGCCCTCATGACTGTCGTCACCTCTGAACCCCTCCCTTTAGTTATGCTGCTATAGATTAGCCAGCCGGAGCCACATGCTAATCACTGGCACGTGAGCCATATACAGTATGTTTAAATCAATGGTTGTTTAAATTGATGTTCGCATACTCAACCTGTATTTTATATCTTTTTTGCATGCTTGTACCTAAGACAATTCCATACAAGCACCTAGGAGATAGTCTGGCCTGCCAGTGGATGTGCTGATGCCGGGGTTGGATGTGCCAGGATGCGCTGATTCCAACTCCTACCGGAGGCTCACCGTCTGCATTGAAGGGACTGTGACTACTTGGCCTGGAATTAGAGCTACAACTATAACTATAGAACCACATTTGGACTATGAATACGGACTTCTGCTAGCAGGCCGCCCAATGGAGGATGGGTTCCCTTTTGAGTCTTGGTCCTCCCGAGGTTTCTTCCTAATCCCCACCATCATAGGGAGTTTTTCCTTGCCACTGTTGCCTCTGGCTTGCTCATTAGGTATCTGGACCCATACAGTTGTAAAGCTGCTTTGTGACAACATGTGTTGTGAAAAGCGCTATATAAATAAAATTTGACTTGACTTGCCTTGACTTGACATACTATCAGAGCTACTCAAAGCAAAGTACAGGAGAACTAGCTAAAAGGGACATGGCCGAAAATCAACTACACAACCAGAATATGGTGCAGGGATAAAACTAAGAACATGCATGAAACTGCCAGAATATATACAAACGCTAAGACACAAACAGAATATGAAACCATCTTAGAATGACCATGATAGGAAAAGGGAAGAGGAGATATCTAACACACAAGGAGAGTTAAGAAAGACAAGAGCAAGATAACTACAAGTTGAGGTGGGAACAGACTAAGAACCTATAACAAACCAAACAAAAACAAGAATATCATTGAAGGGGCTCAACAGCAAACCATTAACAGCCCATGCATCAGAAAAAGCAAAAACCAGGATCAGAATCAGGATGGGAAGGAAAACTAGTACCACATCATAGGAACCCTGACAGCTAAATAAGGCATTATGGTATAATTCAAATCAGGACGTTGTCACAACATCCGCTTTAGCCTCCTCCCTTGTCCCATGTCTGTGGGTAGGTGTTCATGTGTCGTGTCTGTTATACAAGTGTGCGTTGGTGTGTGTGCCGACATTAAATGTTCATTTTGTTATCATTATATATGTTTCACTAGTCTTGTCTAACATGAGTGTATTTAAGCATGTGAATGTCACCCCTTGTTTGTCGGTCTTTTCTTGACGTTAGATGTGCTTCACGTTATGCATTATCATTGTTAAAATAAAGAAGCCTTTTTCTCCATGCCTACTTCCTGTTGGCTACCTCTACACAGTGATTCATTTCAAGATTCAGTGTTTTCCAACATATCAGCTTGTTCCTTTGCAAAAATCTGTTATACTGAAGGCTGGAGTAGGTTTGCAGGTGCTTCTAGTCCACATTTAAATTTTCTGTTCACTGTTATTTGTTGGATGTATTTCACACTTACAGATCAATTTAAAAGCCAAACTTCCTTCCTGTGAAGAACTGTCATTTGATTGGAATGATGGAAATTTTTATTAATACAGTATTTTAGTTTCATTTAAAAAATAATCCTGCATGGTGTTTATGTATCAGTCTTATGTAGACAAAAATTAAACCATCTCATCTTTTTTGTAATATTTGCCAAATTTCAGTGAGATCATCAGTTAGTACCAGTCCCAGTTAGTGATGATGCAGCATCCGAGATCCATCCACAGCATGCTTGCACACCAAGAGAAACCAATGAACATTCAATGTGTAAGTAAGTGGGCCTTGACCTCATTTAACCTCATATCATGATTAATGATCATGTTACTCCAAGGTGAACAGCAAGAATCTTGTTCTGAAATTATGCCCATCCTGCAGCCTCAGGGCACTTTAGAAAGGAAGCTTGATATGAATACATAACTCCTCAAGAAGAGTAAAGAACCACCGAGTCTTATTAACTTATTCTGGAGTGTCCACAAGTAATAGATTCAAGCACTGTGCACATAAATTCATGTTTTAGCCAGTTCCTTGATTTCCTCAGAAAGGACCTTTTTATATTGCATTCATGGCCCACAAATGCAATGAGTCCATATCTTTCAAGTTGCCCTGGGGGTCAGCTTTGCTGTATCAACACTGTCTGCTCACTGACATCTCAAAAAGCCGTCATAAACTAGAAAGAATGTTTTCTTCATATCTTAAACTTCAGAAGTAGCACTGAACATTACATGTGTAGTCTACTGTGAGAGTAGACTATACTAGACTCTTCATTATTTTAACATCTTAGTTAAACACTACATGTGTAGTCTACTGTGAGAGTAGACTATACTAGACTCTTCATTATTTCAACATCTTAGTTAAACACTAAGTTTAGAAGCTTATTTGCCAGTAATCATGTTTAACTTTGCCTCTAGGTTACTAAACCAGCTTTATATGGGAGCCTGCAGATTGTCTGTGAAACGACAATCTGCATTATATTGAGTGATGTTCAATAGGAACAGACCTGTAATAATACTGTAATAATTATTATTTGGGTATGAACTGTATCCAGCACTACTATGACGTGTGTCCACCATATACCATGTAATACCATATACCATGTAATACCACATACCACGTAATACTCTTCTGGGAGCAATGTCTAACTTTAAGTGTTTTCTCTCTTCTGGTCCCTGAATTTTTTTTTTCAAATAAAAAAAATCTGATCAGAGCTACTTTAGCCATGGATAGGCTTTGGAAATTGAATTTCTGTGGCTCAGACAGAATATCCAGCTGGTCTGAAGTGGCTACCTCTGATTCTCCATGGGTCCTCTATGAGAAGAAATGAAGGACTATATGTCTAACTTTTTTCCAATAGTTTAATTTATCACTTCAGTTAAATCAAATTTATATCAAATTGTCCTATAAACATCACTGATTAACTTAAAATAAAGTTTCATTATTCATCAAGGTAAATAAACATTTTGTACTGTATACACAAAAAGGTTAGGCTTCTGTTAAAAAAAAAACATTGGCGTTACTGAATAGTGTATCCCACTGCACTATGAATGGTCATGTCATTTTACAATTGTACACTGTAACAAAAGTCAAAGACAGCCTAGCAGAAAACAAAATTGGGAGGAAAAATAATTCAAGAGGAATTTGGAGGAAAAGTTTTTAAATAACATCCAGAGCCTTTCAACAAAATCACTATTCAAAAACAGGGATGTATACTCATCTCTTACCAGATAGGGGGAAAATAACTTGTAATGAATAGGAAAAAAATATACCTAATCAGTTCACAATCAGAACAGAAAGAGACTCAATAAAATAATTTTCGGCATGTTCATGCTCATTTTAAGGGGCTCTAAATCAGTACAGTTTAGTTTTGACTTGTTTGATGTTTTTGTTTGTCTTGTTTTTGTATGATAAGTGCATCACACTTTGCATTTATTTCTTGTTATTCTAGCCCAAAAGCAATGTTATGTATTTTGATCAAGTTTAAGCAGATCCATGCATTAAGGCAGGGATACACACAAAGACTTGTGTGTATTTTTAAATACATATATTTACTCAGTGTGTTTATGAATTGCTGCACCACCACTCTTATTTTGCAGTTACCAAGGATGAAGCACACCAAAGGATGAAGCACACCAAAGGATGAAGCACACCAAAGGATGTTTCTCCCTCCTCTTTCTTATCTTCTGTTTCCTGCACATCTTCAGTATCCGCAGCTGCACTCCATATGACCTCAGTAGTGTATTCCTCGGTTGTAAAAAATATGGATATGAGGACCTTGTGACTGGCACATCCCTCCCTCCAAATCACATGAAGCAAGATTCCAGCTTCTAAAAGCTCTGCAGCTAGGAAAACAGAAACTGAATCTGTCCATCTGCATACTTTTTCTATGTATCAATGGGAAGATGGAATAGAATGTGACTGAAAAGAGACTATCTGTCACCTCCATTTACTGCTATGTTGTCAGTGAGCTTCACTTTCCAGTTGTTTCCGATTTGGACTCATTCACATGTGCATTGTCATTGCCTGTGTTTACTGTGTCTTGTTACAACCTGTCCCAATTCCACCCCGGCAGCAGTGTCTGGTTTAGCACTGCTCCAGCACACAGAGTGAAGTTGCAGGATGAACTGAAGAGAAATCATGAACAGCTGAAGACAGATGAGAACACAGAAGCACAATCTTGAGGAAGACGCAAAAGAGAGAACTCTTTTGAATGAACCTGCCATTATATCCTTTTGTTTAGTGTTTACTTATTGCGGGATGTTGCCTAAGTAAGAAACAACATACTGAACATAATGCTCTTTTGTTGAATTTAACCCTGCCGGTATTTAGAACTTATCAGATTATCCTTTTGTGGCATTGCCTAGTCTTCTTTTTGACCCTTGTCTGCTTAACTTTTGAGTTTTTCATTTACATTAAAGCCACTCTGTAAATTCAACTGCAGACATCTGTATATTCCTGTTGCATTACACATCTTCATTAGCAAAGGCATGTTTGCCTCATTGGAGGAGGAGCTAATATTCTTCAAAAACAGTTCTGTGTCAGAGAAGGCCTCTCTATTGAATATTCAGTATTCATTTGCATTATATAGTTCTCTAAAACAGGGAACAACATTTGTGATTAAGGGATTGGTTTCATACACAATACAAAAGTAGTTACATTTTTAGTCACAAAACAGCACGCATCAATGTGACCACTTGAAATCATGACTGTGCACATTAGATATAAAATGTTTTTTTCAAAGGTCATTTGATCAAGTGATGTTTGTTAGCTTATTCATTCTGAATATGCTTAGAGTTTTGAGATGTTGCCTTGGTAGCTTGCTCTCCTCCTCAGATATTACATGTGAAACTTCAAACTTAATAGTGAAAAGGTCATAGTTGCAGAGCACAGGCCTGTGAGGAAGTTGGAGAACTGCCGGAAAACTTTATGCTTACTGATGCTAAACATCTGCTTTCAGTTACTGTAACTTAAAATACTTATAGTTTTTCATGCCTGCTGCCCAAAAATAAGGCTCAAGAAGTTCCAGTGAATATAACAAAATAGTTATTTAGATTGACTGGTGTCACATTGGCTCCCAATAACAATGCTGTTTGTTAGCAGAGGTCACTCTGACCAGAATTCTAGTGTGCCTTCATAGCATGTTTACCCTGTTGCTCCCTGTCTAGCTTTGATTAGACTGTATATTCAAGCCTATCTGGATGTCCTGGGCTTTGTGAAGTATTGCCACTATCATGTAGCATTTAGCATGTAAGCCTAAGCTTTTGTTGCTTTATCCCAAAGGGATCTCCTTTTGGTTTGGTTGCCTGGCTCCGTGTTCTGTGTTATAAGCTATAAATCAATGTTAGCTTCTCCTCTGGCTAGTTCCCTCAGAGCAATGGTCAGGTGAAGAGGCTAAATCAGGAGGTTGAGAGGTTTCTCTGGTCTTACAGCATTCAGAATCAGGGGACCTAGAACCATTCTCTGTCTTGGGCTGTCTACATCCATAATTTTCTTACTCCTTCAAAAGATTTAGGGCTAGGGTTTTCACTTCACTTTCATTGTGTTTTTAGATATCAGCTTCCTTTCTTCCTCTTCTTCAAGGAGCCAACAAACAGTGAACATACATTGAAGATGGCTTCGAGTCAATATCATAAAGTCATATTGCTGCAAAAATATCATGTTTACCAGCTCAGTCAGATGGTCTGGCTTTCCACCAAGAACCTGCATCTCTGTCTAACTTGCAAGAAACTGAGCCCACCTGTCATTCAAGATGGTTCAACCTGGTGACCTGTTGGCTGCAGCTGCCTCCCTTGTACCCTATCACTCCCATGTTTCAAGTGTCCAGCTTGAGACCCTTCTATCCAGGAATCAGTGACCTAGAATGGGCCACCCCTTTCTGTTGGAGGTGGATGGTGGTGTTCACTGTCCACTCCCTTCTGGAGGCAGAGGGGTAGGCATCTGTAATGTCTTGTGGATTTGGAGGATTATGGCCCAGAAGATTGCTCATGGGTGTTGCTTTGGGGATATTCTTGACTCCTCTCTCATCTCAGACTTTAATCAGGATTAATCCAGACCTTTGATGCCCCCCAGCACTGGTGCTTTATGTATTCATGCATTACTCTTTGGATCTCTCTTTGTTACCTAGCTCTGTGTCTTGTGGACACACTTCCGCTTTATTACACTGTACTTATATTGCTTTTGTATTTCTCTGTTTTTATAATAAACTACACAAGGAGCCTCATCAGCTACTGTTACAAATTGAATGTTGTTGCTTTGCACAGGCACTTTGCACAGGCACTTTGCTTGGGGCTTCACAAAAATGAGCCATAGGTGAGTGTCTAGTACTTAAATGATTTAAGACTGTTGTGGGTGTTCAAATACTTCTGATCAAAATGTGAAGAAACACTCACAACCATCTGCATGGGCAGACGCTTCTCCCACTGTGACAGGTTTCAATAAATCTCGGATATGATGTGAGAGGCTCATTATTCCTGGGTCTTTGCAATGTGTTACTCCATTAAAATGTGATAAATGAATTCTCCTTGTGGCATTTTAAAGTGTACCAGTCTTTCCTTACACAGAGAAGATGATTTACAGATTTCTTTTGGACAGCATGCAATTAGACAGGCACAGGCAAGAGAAAGCAACAGCTTTCTGACTTTTTTTATTACCTCAGTGTAATGTTTCCATTGAATATTGGGTGTGACAGAACAGGCTTGTCCATTGTTTGTACATGCTGCTGGAGTGTGCTGCTTTGTTATTCTCTGTGTATTTCATCATCTCACTACAGACAAGCAGGCTTTCAGGCAATAATCAAAATGATGTGTTGTATTGGAAAAAATAAATAAATAAATAAATAAATAAATAAATAAAGAGTACTAGGAAATACATTATTTACAAGATAAATACAAGTTTTATGTGAATTTGAAAACTTCTTGAGAGATGTTTTTTCATTATTTATTTATTATTTATTATTATTTTACTTTTTGTTATAATTTATTAATTTGGTTATTGTAATTTTTAAATATACAATCACTAATAATACATAAAAACCTAAACACACATACCTTGTTATGAGGGTTTTGTAATGAGATGTTAATGAAAAGCCAACATGTGTCACTTTATCAATCTTGTGTTCAGTTTTACATAGTTATATGTAATGATTTGTTTGTCAAATAATCCCCACTGGTAATTCTGTATGTATATGATATTTACCGCAATGTGTAAAGTGGCTATATCACTCAGATGTTTCACATGGGGTGTTTTACTAATAACTTCCTTGTTCCAAACATCCAGTATAATGGATATTTTAATGGGTTTTATAACTCAACAGCAAGATTTACATAATCACAACCACTTTTATATATTCCTTCAAAACTCTACCTTTCTGTTGGTTGGTCAAAGACATTCAAAAACATTTGTCCAAAACATTTTTAACTTCTTGATAAGAGTCAGAAATGGCAGCTGCTGAGAAAAACACTTGCTGGCTCTGTGACAGAAGAAAAGCTTTTATTTGTTATTCTGCACATATAACTGAAAGGTTTTAGAATTTGTGTCTTTCTGGAAGGGTTTTGTAGTGATAGGTAATAATAAACATTTTGTAGTGATAGGTAATGTAGTTTTGTAGTGATAGGTAATGATAAACATTTGAGATGTATTTGCACATTCCTAAATTTTGACCAAAAGTTGGAATTAATGTGTTGAATGTTGCTGTTTATCTTCTTATTCTAACTATGACTCTGAAGACAGTATTACCTAAGGATTTTTTCCTTTTTTTTTACATATCCTATTCATGTCTGTTTAGGAATGACAGTAGAAGAAGAAATGTAAATTACTAAATGATAGTGACTGCAGTGTTGAAAGTAGAGAGGATTAATTTTAACACAGTAGAGAAAGTGATTGATTGGTAGTCAAGTGATTTTGAGGACAGGCCAGAGGAACAGGAAGATAATAAACTAATAAATCTTAGTTTAATGTTAAAAAGGTATTTTGTTCTTCTAATATTGGATATTGTTATTTATAATCATTTATGTATTGGGTATTATGCATTATGAATCTGATTCAGCTCCAGGTTAGTCATAAGCATCATTTAAAAGGGCTGATTTAAATTTGGCCCATGTCTAGACTTCATCCACACATTTCAAACGTGCAGCATCCAAGGCCTTTGGATATTCCTGCATATTTTGATTCACAGTACACATTTGATGAAAGCACACAACACCGGACACCTCAGGACTACTTTCAGTAGTACTTTTATGATGACAGCTCAAAATATACCCAGTCTGAAATTAGACAACTGGTTGGTTCACACATTGTGAAAGGATGTTTGTGTATATTGCACATAAAATTAAGAATGATAACCAGCAGTGTTACAAACCAGCAGTTTTACAACTGATAAACAATTTGCATTTTGTGAACAATGTGGATATCAGTGCTGATAAACAGAAAAGCAACAGAACTGTGGAAAGTCACGTAAATTTTTAAATAAATTTCAAACTTGACAAGGCCACAAAGGATGCTTCACCCAAATGATGCTTCTTTGATTTTTGTATTTATCAAGGTGCAACAATATGGCCTGATGATTGCCCTGAAGAAACCCTTGGCACAGGTGGCTCAGTTGTCATGTCTTTGATGCTCTGCCTGTGGGGATGGAGTTGTTCTTTGCTCGATACTTTGCAAGCATCCTTTTATTTGACAGATTAAGAGAGAAAGTCCTAGCAACAGGGACTATAGTGACAAGCAGGTTACCGGTAGGCCAGCACTTAACTTCTGATTGCTGGTAAGGAGCAATGAAACAATGTCAGCTGTAAAACAGATGGACAACAGATTTGTTGCCATGGTGTCCACAATCCATGGAGCACAACCAAACATGACATTTAGCTGTTACTCAAAAAAGAAAAGGCATATAAAGAAACAAACAGGCCACATGTTGGTCACATGTTGTTGGCTCTTATGAATGTATGGATTGACTATTGTCGGTAGTGAAAGCAGATGTAAAGGAAGCATCGCACACATGGAATGTTTAAAATGTAATGTATTTCTTTGCATTCAAACTGACTAAAACTGTTTTAACTGTTAAAAAAAGAGAAGGAAAACAAAACTAATATGCTAAATGTTTTGATTTGAATAATTTAGACATTGTTTGATTTGCACATAGTTCACTGGGAGAGAGCTCTGAAGATTATTTAAAAGCAATAATGATAAATGTGTTAAATGTTGAATAAAACATAATTTTGCAGGTTGTTTTAAAATAATCAAAATGTTACTTATGTATAAACCAGGTTATGGTTTTAATGTGAGAAGAATGTATTATATTATTCCACTTACAGTAAACGCAGAAAATCTACAACCCTTGATTTGTCGCTTGTTATATTGGTAATAAAATCTAAATAAAATACATTTCAATCTTGCAGATTCTGCTCTTAATTCCAAATGCCCAGTATACTGGACACAAAATATACCGATATGAACATGTGTTGTGTTGCTTGTGTTACCTTTTATTAGAAGATTAAATATTTAATATTTCCCTGGAAGTGGTGATGTGTTTTGCAGTGTTGCCAACAAAACTGACATATGTTGCCAACAAAACTGACTTACCACATATTCATCTTTAAATTATTTATATGCTGAAGTGGTTATAGGGGTCTCTTTTCAGTCAAAGTCACATCCATTTATGTAACACTTTTTACATATGTTGTCACAAAGCATCATCAATGTCTGGGTCCAGTCATGTGGACCATGAAGTTTTATTACTGCAAATTAACCTTGCTATGAGAGGAGGTGCAAAATAAAACACCAAAACAATGAGGCATTAGTACATTATAACAGTTGTCTGACACTGTAGAGCAAGACGGAAATTGTGGAAAAGGGTCAGATTTATTTCTGCAAAAAAAGGGAAATTTATTTGAATTGTCTCAAGGCTCCTGGCTTAGTTCTTATATCTTGATACACTGGAGGACAGCACCTGTGGGGATAAAATAAAAAAATATAAAAGTGGATGATTGCAAACACAGAAGAATTTACAGTTTGTGTCTATGATAGCAGACACATCAAAGTTACAACTGTAATGTATTCCACCAGCTTCAGACCTAGAAACAGGGGAAAGTGGTTTATGTGAACTGGGTCCCCTACCAAGACTAACATATTGTGAGTTTTAATATTCACCGACATTTCTCAGAACAGTCAGAGATCTTTGAAGACACTAATTGCAGGTGTTTTCTGAGTGGGTTAGAAGTAACTCCAGAGGCTTCCCCCGTGATATGGTAATTAAGTGACTAATGATTTGAGAGTAAAAAGTATTAAATTAAGAGACATGTAAGCATTATACAAGACAATGTAAATGGTTCTACTCTGATTTAACATCATCATTTCATTCTTCATGGTTCATTTCTTCCTGATTGCTCAACAGATTGCCTACCATTTTCCCCTTCAGTTATATTTCATGATATCCTGGTGATTCAATGCCAACTACTATCAGTAATGGGAAAAAAATCCCTTGGCTGTGCAGAAAATCACCACTTTTATGGTACTGAATGCCCTTGGCATTACTCATAAATTAAACTTGTCAAAACAGTCACTGACATCTCCATGAAGATGAGCATACAGAATGTACCATTGATCTTTTCCTTAGGAAGTGACATACTTTCATTTCAAAGGCCAGTCAAAGCTCGTTAACAGCATAGAAAGAGGAACTGAGAGCAGTTCAAATAGTTGCATTCGCTTTCAGTTACATGTTAGACAGGGATTATTAATTTATTTCAAGAAGTCAGATGTGCTTCTCATCTCATCAGGATTCTTCAGGTGCCAGTGGATTGCATTACTGGCGATATCAAATCACCAGTGGAGATTATTATCATGCACACAGGATTTTTTATCTTATCTTATGCATGCAGAATTTTATATCTCTGAAGTATTCCCAAATCTTCAGGTCAGTGGAATCGACTATACTAAAACAGTTTGGTAGCACCTTGTTTTTTGGACTAACCCCTAGGCAAATTCCTGTTTATCAAAACAGGTATGATCATCTGAACTAGCAAGGGCAGAACTACATCACACACATTGAAGATATGTGGAAACAGTTTATTCAAGCATCTTGGGCGATAAAATACAGAAAGAGTATAAGATCAAAGCCTCATTTCAGGGACCCTTGATAGTCTGCTTAGATGAGTTCCACACCAACTGAAGTAGTGGTTGGTGGGCTCTGGGAAGCACACCAGCTTCTAGAAGAATGGGCAGCAGACTTAGGGCAGTTACACTTAGTTTGAGTCTCCATATTTAAAGTGTTGAAAAGACAGAAAAAAGTGGCAGACTTTTGCACATTCTCTTGTTTCTCTAGTGAAGGTGATATGAGGATCTGATGCTAATTCTGTGGTCCCACCCAAGAAACGTGCTTGCTAGCATGCTGAACGTCTTTAGTCACATGCCACAGTGAATAATGTTGTACACCCCGTATGTCCATGACTATGTCCCCAAACATCACGGCAAACACATTATTAAGTATCTTGATGACACATACACTACAATAGAAACAGAGTACACCTCGCAAGCAACCTGTTTTAGTTCTTAAACACGTAGTAAAGGAGGCCTCTCCTTTGCTAAGTGCCTCTAAGAAGACTTGATGTGTCTGAACAGAAGCATCCACAAGACCATCTTTACCTGCAGCATCATTGTGTGTTACTGAAAATGTGCTACTACTGACAAGAAATCACTGCAGCAGGTGGTGAAGACTGCCCAGAGCATGCCTGAGACAAGCTTCCCTGCCATCAAGGAAATATATATGTAGTGCCTGCAGCATCAGGAAGGAGGATATCTCGCCCCTCAGACGGTCTCTTTGCAATGCTCCTGTCTGGGTGTAGGCTACAGAGGATCCAGGCAGAGTAATCTGTACTTACAAACAGTTTCTTCCCACATGCTGAAGAATACCTGAACAGCAACATACCTGAAACAGAATCTTTATGATGCTACCTCAGCTCTGCGCTCACATATATTTGCAATTTTGTACTTTCTTCACCCAGTGATTTTACACCTGTAATTAAACTTACCTCACTGTATAAACATTGTCTGCTCTTCTGACATGTTTAAGTAAGGGGTATTACCAGCCATCAATGTGTACTGTATGTACATGTAAAACTGCAATCCACTAACTCCATTAACCAATACTGTACTACACTCCTACACTGTCAGATGATCTGAATGGTTTCTGTGCCTGCTTTGAAGCTCCCAATACTGAGCCACAAAGAGAGTTATGGCAATGGAATGGCAGAGTGTGTCATTCCTAGTCTTGTCAGCAGGACCCCGCAGAGAATAAAACAAAACGGTTGGCCCAGACAATATCCTTAGGTGGGTACTCAGGACTTTCGCATTATAGCTGGCTGGTTTCTTAGCAGATATATTTGCAGATATATGCAGATATATAACATGTCTGTGTCACAAGCCACAGAACACAAGACTACCACAATCATGTCCCTCCCCACGAAGTGTCCTGTGACCTGTATAAATTAACACTGGCTGGTTGTACTGAATCCAGTTGTGCTGAGGTTCTTCGAAAGGTTAGTCTTGACACACATCCAGTAGAATAACAACACTTTAAATTCTCTCTGTGGGTTTGCTAAACATCAGAACAAGTCCACAGAGGCAGTGAACATGGCCATCCATACATTTCTCTCACATTTAGAGGGCAGTGTCGTGAGAATGCTGTTCATTCACTACAGCTCACACTATCTAAACTGACCAAAAAGCTTGGGCTGTCTAGTAGCCACTGCAATTGAACTTTCAAACATTAAGCAATACATCTGCTATGGTAATGTACTTCCTGAAGAGGCTGACGATCTGCCACTGTAATGTCTGTACTTCCTAAGGAGGCATTTTTAAAAAGTCTTACATCTCTTTGTCAATTTAGTCCATTTCAGAAACATCTAAAAGGTCTTAGCTCATAGTCACTTTCAATGAGCACTTTACATTAATAAGCAAAACCCAGCAAAGGAATCAGGAGGGGAAACCAGGGTTGAACTAGGGAACATGACACTGTCTACACTGGCAGGTTTTAACTTCTCCTGTTTTTTTGTTTGTTTATTTTTTTGCTACTGGCATTTTTACAAAATATTTTCCCCCAAACAACTATATAGAAAGAGGGATATTACTCATCCCTAAACTGTGTGTGTGTATCTAACCTTGAGCCTGACATCTTCATCCTGTTTTCTCTTTTCTGTAATGGAATTGTCTCAAGGGCTGCTGTAGATTGTGAGTGTCCTCATCATTCAAGGACCCAAGGTTTGAAACTGATGCCTCCTAATACATTTAAGTATTGATTATTGGTGTGGATGATTTCCCCCAGGAACACACTGTTAGATTGTCTTTGTGGTTGTTTTTGTACCTAGCTGCCGATGATGCACATTACATTGTAATGAATGTGAAAAACAAGGAAAAGCTGTCGCTCTTTCATTTTGTGAATATGGAAGGAAAATTCTAATGAGAAAACTACAGGCAGTTCTACATACTAATGATAAAGGTACCATTTTTTCTTCCAGTATATAATACAAATTATGATTATATTCCTTTAATATGTGAAATATGGAATATGTAAGTGTGAAAATAGATTCTGTCTATGCTTCAAATCTGCCATACAGTCTAATTAGGCTGCAAAACCTAGTAAAGCAGACCAAACATGAAATAAAAATTCTGAAAATTGCAGTATATAAAAATAGACAAATTATTGATATTACAAAATAAACATACAGTGCAATATATAATACAAAAAAATCCAGGAGTTTTAAAGAAGATTTAAAGTGTTGGAACTGAGTAAGTACAAGTAACCAGTCAAGTTAGATTGACACAGCTAAATTCTAGACACACTTTAAAATCCTCGCTGTATATGATATGCCTTATCATAGCAATTTTAATCTCCTCCAGGCTGCCAAATGCTAGGTATGGTTTTGGATACTGCTCATGTTTTGAGAAAGCCCTTGTGCATTGCCTTAATACAAACTTATATCTGTATAACACACTACAGCATCTTCAAGAGAAAATATCCTCAGGCTGGAATTATAGGGCACATGAAGATCCAGTTTCTCTATATTTGTCATGCATGCAAAACACACTGTGCCAAGCCATGAAATTCTTACATGATCTCTGCATGCTAAGTGCTTTCTGATGTTCTGCCCTCCTGGCAGACATCTTTACTCTGTTCTATAAGTGTTGTATCCCTGCAGTACTGACATGTCAGCAGGGATTTGACTGTAGACATGTGTCAATACCCCACTGCAGCACATAAAGTCAGTAATATTAAGTACATTAGTCAAGGGTCACTGTAGAAAAGGCTACAGTCATGATACCATATTTCGAATGGGTGGAGTCACACCTCTTAAGCATGTTGTGTTGGTGCATGAAATGGCCAATTCTGAATAGGTTCCGTATATTTATTATTGTTATATTCTCTCTGTCATGTGTAGTGCAACGGGAAGTAACATCATGTATGTGACAGTTGATGGCAGAAAAGAATGCAGACAAGAACAGTGTCAGTTTTTATGTTTTAGACTTATGATTTGCTTTTAATGCTTTACTTTAGATGGAAAATGTATATAATTCAATATCTAACAAAACATATATGTTAATCTCCTAAAAAGAATAGCTGAATAAAAAATTGTATAAATAGTATAAGTCTGTAACAGGCTACCTGTTTTAACTATAATATGTGAAATAATAATACAAAGTAATTCATATGATAAATCCATCAAAGGTGGACTATGGATGTTGCAAAATAAAGAAAATCACAAAATTATTTATGGCTTTTGCATGTGATACATAAGCCTCATTTTAAGCAGGTTTCTGTAAATACAAAAATTTTAAATAACAGTTTTATATCAGAAAATAAATTAAAACCTTTAAAACACCTACAAACACACTAAATCCAAAAAGACATAAATATTTAAGTCATAATTATTGTTATTGTTTATGCAGCACCATTTTCAAACTGAAGTTTGCGACACACAAGAAAAAAGGTGTCAGAAATCAATAAAAAGAACACAAAAGAAATCACACTCTCTTCCTCTCCCCCCTCTCCTTCTCTCTCTCTCTCTCTCTCACACACACACGCAGACACACACACACACACACACACACACACAGAGAACAGAGGAGAAAAAATAACATGCATACATAATCAAACATTCCAAGCAAAGTGCAGAAGAGAATCACAAACACATACTCGATGTACTCTGTCATATCTCCTTTCGTCTTTACGTTGCTTCTGAAGATAATTATATTGTTAATAGTTTTAGCAGTTAAATTTTTCTTCTGTATATTCATTTATTTATTTATTTTACCTTGGACAAATTAAGATGAAAATCTTGCTAGATGGCTTCTGAAAAAACATAATGTTTCAATGCCAAAATATGCCACGAAGTCACTCCTACTGGTACCAAACAGGAATCTTGAAGAGCAAAATTAAAAGCACGTGCTGGTCATGGGAGGCCAGTCCTGCAGCACTGAAGACACGCCCCTTCCTTCACATCACAGCACCAAAACACTCCCACGGTCCAAATCACCCTGTTTTTAATGCGGCACACCTATACCTCGTTTTGTTTTGCTCCCTTATAAACCCCACAGGTTCAGTTCTCCAGTGCTGCACATTGGAGCCACTTCCCTGGTGCTTTTGACAGACGCCTCAAGCTCCACATGAGCTGATTTGTTCACCTTGTTAGTATTGCTGCACTGTGTTTGTTTAGCGCTCTTGCGCTTACATTGACTGTTTTTCTAACCTTGTGTATAAATGGGAAGTACAGACGTACCTCTGCCACCCTCGCCTCCTGCTTCTGTTTCTTTAATCGGCCCATCACAATAACATTAAACAGTCATAAATGAATTGCACCAAATTTTGGTAATGTGCATGAGAAGAACATTGGTAATAAAGCAATGTTATTTTTTTTCTCAGGAAAAACATTCAGCATTTATTATTGGTCTAAGTCAACATTTCAGAAAACAGTGGCTCCACTGTAGTTACTCCTGTAGAGCTGTTTGCTCCTCATGGTCTGGCTGAAAACTTCAGCCATGTTACTGCCAGGCAGTGGTGAGGCCAAGGTCTAGGGCACATAGGATGTCTTTAGCACACAGTTGCTTTCACCACTGCAGTGTTGCACAAATGTCTGCTGTTACATTGTCATTTACATATAGAGTAGACCATTTTCAGGAGATAACAGAGCATTAACAGGTAGATGGAAATTCACCTTATTGCTTTCCATGCTGCAGTGACTGCTAAGAGGCCACTGCAGTTATAGTGTGTGGGATCTTTACAGATAGTCACTAGTTGTTTCCTTTCCATAAGGAACTTGAATGAAAATGTGTAATGCCTGACAAGAACTTAGAGATGAGTGTATCAAAATCCTTGCTTTGACAGAAATCAAAAGTTATCAACACTATTCCACATCGCTTTTTTATCCAGTTGCAGGGTTTTGCATAACAGTTTGAATATAAGAATTAATCATTTTTTCTTTTAATGGAGAAAAATATAATTGGTGTACTCCTGTGTAGTATATGTGAAATAACTAAAGCTACCATAATTTTTATTATTTAATATCTCACCAAAATGTATCCATCATTCAATGTCCTATAAATGTAGGAGCTTAGGAGTGTAGTCTACAGCAGCATTTCATCAGGGGTATGTAATGGTGCATGTCTTGGAGTGCAAAAATTCAGGCAGGATGCCAAGTGAAAGATGCTTATTTAATATCAAGGGCACAGGGAAACATGCTTAAATACATTAAATACATTCAAGACAAACAAGACACAGGTGTAACACAAAACAAGCCACAAACTGTCACGGTGGCCGCCCTGGCCGCCTCCCCTGTCTTGTTTCTGTGTGGGTGTGTTCGTGTGAGGGTGTGTCTG
>JAOXYF010000018.1:16229060-16240475 GCA_028565775.1 Sternarchorhynchus goeldii | reverse complement strand
CCTACCCACATCAGGAGTTGCACTAAATATTGGTGATCCCAATATTTTGCAGAGATTTGGCAAGTAGCTAGACTGCATTTGGCACGCGCACACACACACACACACACAGCGCACTTTGTTCTTGCTGAAGGGAGGGGCACAGTCAAGCCCATGAAACCTTTCACCTGTGTCTCAGGGTGTGTGTATTTAAGCGTGTGCGTGTCACCGCGTCTTTGTCGGCCTTCGTCAGACTTTATGGCAAGTGTGCGCGTGAGATTTCTCGCTCGTGGTTTTGTGGATATTTCGGCAAAATGATCCCAAACGCACAACCGAGGAAACTCTCGATTGGTTTCAGAGAAAGAGAATAAAGTCGAATCCACTTGTAATTTTTCATTATTACACATAATTTATGGACATCTACGGTTTGATTTCTTTGCACGTGATGTGTTGCTACCGATATCGGCTGGGAATTTCATGTCGGTCGCACCGTTATAAATATATTTACTTAGAAAATGGGTTACGTGTTCGATACTTACTATTTCACCCGCTGCGTGTGCGTGTGTAAAAGAAGAATGGCCAACAGTTCTAACGTCATACCCGACTGACAGTAATGTTACAATTGGTTTGATGACGCAAACATTTAATCTTATATTTATCACAGTTTATATGTGTAAACACAATTATATGTTTATTAACATTTCCATCAAAGCACATGTTGAACACGGTTATATTTTTCCTCGGCGAAGACTTCCGGCCATCCCTGCTGCAGGCAAAACGTTTAGTTTTTGATTCCCGTCATATAATAAAAATGGACAGAGTGCAGTTCAACAGCATGCAAATTGCTTGCTAGGCTGCGTGGGAGACATCTGCAACTATGCAGAAGGATCAGTTATCTTGCCCATGAAGAGGATGCTCTTGGTGCTGTCCTCCACAATGAAGACTAGGAAGGGTCTGTTGAGGATCATACTGTCTGGTAGGGACATAGGCATGATCTCTAGAGTGGTGACAGCAGCTGCTTCAGTGCCTTTCTCGTCAACCTTGAGAACTGCCTGATGGAGGATCTGTGGGAATATCACACATATGAACAGGGTGAACATACAACATTCTAAAGGTCTATCTTCATGTCTGTAACACCTGACAAAAATTTATTAATCTTTTCTACTTTCTGTATTCATAGTCTAATCACATTTATCAACCTCCATTTTATGTTAACAGAAGAAATGTCTTTTGTAAACTAAAGTAACTGATGTGATGCATCTGCATGTATTTTCAGGACATATGGTGTCTTAAATTAACAGTAACAAATTCTTATTCCTTTTTTTAATCAGAAAATGATTGAAGGCAAAATGCATTGACCAGTGTTCTGGCTTGTAATTGCACTCATCAGCTTTACATATGTACAAAAACAGATGGCAGAGCACAACAGATTATAGATTAAATGCTTTACAATAATTTAAAATAGTCATGACATAATTCTGTTAACAGTTGTTATTTACCAAATACATCAAATATACATGTGCATTCATAATTTAGTTGAAGTTCCCATTACATCTTTTTTAAATGTATGTAATGTATGTATGAAGTATATTTAGACTATTTCAGCATTCATTCAAAGATGAAAGCTAGGCAATTATTTGCAGTCTTAATAATTTTCATTATATGTACAGGATTTTTATGTAAAGAATATATGCATATTTTCAGTACATGTTCAAACTATTCGTACATCGTAACTTTAGCCCTGCCACTAACGGTGCCATTGTCGTTAACCCCATCGTTTATTACAAAGAAATCCGTGTTGAACAGTTTAATAGTTGCCCAAGGGCTATGATCTTTCTTGGTACTCCTACTTCAAGATGGCACTTGACTCAAAGATGCCACCACAGAATTATAAAACATCTTGTGAATGATGCAATTTCTCCTCCTACCTTGGAAACTGCCACTTTGCTCTCACTGATTCCAGAGAAGTCTGCATGGTCTGAGAACGCATCAACAATTCCCATTTCCTTTAGAGTGTCCCCAAGAGAGGATGAAGCAGATATGGAAAACTTGGGCATATACAGGTCTACATTGCTGGAGAATAGAAATGACTTCAGACATAGGAAAGAATTCTTACACAGAGTGGTGTTACCTCAGGCGACAGGGATCAATTTCTAACGATTATGCCTTTTAAATAAAACATTTGAAAAAGTAAGACACATTATCTGGTACTATATACAAGCTGTTTCATATTAAAGAAAAACTTTACCTTCTATGGAGGTGGTCATGCCAGAACTTGAGGTGGTGTCTGCACATGTGTTTTTCCACCTCCTCCATTTTGCCCTCATCAGGTAGGACAATCATCATGGATGTATTTCCTTTGTAAGGCACCATGATGACAGAGGTGGAGTTACCTCGATCCTGGAAGTAATCGTACCGGCCAGTTCTCTTCATCATGTCCACGGTCACCTTTGTGTCTTTATCCACGTAGAAGTCAGCTTTGTGAGTGTTATCAACTTCAAAAGGCTTCTCCCATTTACCTTAGAGGATGGAATTTAGAGTTAATGCAATTTAGGGGAATGCTCTGAAAATATATTAAAAGACCAGTAGATGCCATACCTCTGAAATACATATAGTTGATGAGCATCATCAGAGTGTCTTGGTGCAGAGTTTTGACCATGTCGGTGATCATATCCTTGGTCTTTTTGGCAATGAATTTGTTGACCTCTTGCACAGCAACTTCTGGTTTGGAAAAGTCCACACTGAAGGCTTCTCCGTGGTAGAAGTGCTGAGCATCCTTCAGAAACTTTTCTACAGGTTTGAAACCTTCTCGGACGGCCACTGCGCTTCCTGCCTCCAACAGCATGGCATCCTGGCTGTGGCCCAACATGTGAAGTAGGTGTTCGTAACCTTCGTCGACCTGATCAGAAGTGAGGTTACCGTAGCCTAGGGTGCTGAAAATTTGTGAGTGGGTCTCACCCTTGGCCCCCAGGGCCAACATGGACAGAGCCATGGAGATGCTCAGTGGGGAGAAAAAGATATTCTTGCCTTTGGCATCGGACTGGCTGACTAGCTTCTTGTAGAGCGAGAAGGCAAAGTCAGCATTGTGAGGTGAGAGTGTGTGGCAGGACTCATCTCCTCCATCGTGGTGAGGGTGGGGTTTGTCTCTGCCATGATGAAGATGTTTGTGGTGATCTTCTGAATGAGCTCCATGATCATGCCCCTCATGGTGATCAGCCCAGGCCACCGTGAGCAGCAGAGCGACCGTCAAACAGAACTGGATCTTTCCCCACATTTTATCACCTGGAGAGGAACTGTACAGATTTCAAACTGAAATAACACGTGTTTTCTTCAGTGTAAGAACATATAAAGTCTTATTCAAAAGACAAGTGTTACTTAGCTAAATGTTTTTATAACGAGGATAGTCTGCAACGCAGGTCAGCTACAGAGTTGGACATCTTCTAATCGTGGTGTTAGACTTTGTTTTTTTATTTATTTCCAAGATGATGAATTACATTATACTTTCTATTTTATAAAATATAAGGTTACAAAGTTAGTCCTTTTTCTAGGTGATTTTGAAAGGTTTCATATCCCCTTTTTTATTTGGAACTCAAGATGAACAAACATCTAACAGTGTTTACTTACCTTAAGCGTCCTGTCAGCAGGAGACTGTTGGGATTGAGTTCATTCAATTTATAGCCTGTTAAATGTCAGCTGAGTACAACCTTTTAAACATTAACCTAGCCCACACTGCATTCTTTGAAGCTAGTCGTGATTTACTCTCACACGACATACAATGATGCAACATATTGTAGGACTGCTGAAGTACAGGATTTTAGTTGCTTAACTAAGCTATTTCAAATAAAACACAGTATCAGCATGTGGCACCCAGTATATGTTTGTTTATTCCTACATCCTATGTTCAGTGTTTATTCTGCTTTTTAAAAAATTGATTTACAGAAAACGCAACTGACTAACAGAAAAAAATGGTTTAATGGCTTCAGGTGCAAATAAAACAATTATCTACAAGCATCACCGACAGTGATTTAAGGGGTGATTTTAAATTTAGATTCAAAAAAGGGTGTTTTTTGCCATTTTCTATAGAAATTAATGCTAAAATGTAGGCATATCTCCATCCATGTGTTTTCTTTTCTAAATATGAAACATTCTAAATTTATTACATTTATTACTCATGTCTGGTGACCTATGATTTTTAAAGGAAAATCTTCTGCCTCAGATCAGACAAAACACAGTGTATGAGACTGGAGGCATTTTCCAGTCCCTGCATCTCAATACTGAGAGCACTTTGTACAATCGATCAGTGACTCCTAGAGTTCATTCAGCTGTGATAAGATGGCTCAGACACCATTGTTATTAAAAATAAATCTGTTTGCATGGATTAGTAAGAAGAAATATCATTGAGTTTATATACATGCATTTAAAATAATCAATGATGTATTAACAGTGCTATCTATCAATTATTTCCAAAGGCTTTTTACCATAATGCAACATTACTACAAAACATTTATTGTTAATAAGCAGATCCTTGCAAGTCATAACAATTCTCTCTAAATACAAGTACAGTGGAAATGTTACTACCTTAAATAAACACCCCCTATCCACATACCGCGCGCACACACGCACGTGTGAACTTTAGACTGTGTCTTACTAGAAAGATTTTTTTATTATTATTTATTATTGGTCTGTATATCTTTCTTATTAGACATTTATTAGTTCAATAATATATTTTCTACTGGATAGTTTGCACTTCTTATTGGACTATGCATTTCATATAGAACATGAGTTTCTTATTGCTGCTCAATAAAACTGTCCATGAGACTTTTAGTAATAAAAATAAGATTAAATAAAATGCATCAAACCTATTTACATACACATAAAATAACATTTCAAGTAATAAAAATAAAAAACCTTGCCACATTTGCAAGGATTTGAAAAATTACTGGGTAAAAGCTAGTGTGCTATTTGCTGGACAGAAACTCGGCAGGAATGCTTTAACATGAGACATCTAGGTGTATCTAACTACTGTAATATATATTAACAATCTGCTTTAACTACTCCACTTAACCCTGGTAACCTTAGTAAAATTATGGAGAGGAAATCTTTGTTGCCTTTAAAGAAGTTCTTTTTTAAGTTGATTTTTAAGTGTATCTTTGCTCCATGCAGTTAAATCAAGATGTAAAGGATTAGGAGCCCTCTAGTGTGTGATTTTAGCCTAGTATAAGGCAGCAGATTGCTTTCAATATCGAATGATCATTCTTAAAATGTCTGGAGCATGAATAAGTATTCCTACATACATATGGGGGACTGAGAACTGAAAGAGCCTCCTGTTATACAAAGATTACGGGGAAGGTTCATGAAACTGTCCAAACTTCAAACTTGTTCAAACAGTTGTTTTCTTGCACCCATGATGAAAATTATTGATTCTGCTGACCCTGACCTAGCAGGCAAACAGACAGTACATATAATTCTTAGAAGAGGTGGACTGTTCCAGTGGGTATGGATCCTGCAAAGCCCATGCTAGTAAGATGTTTTCTTTAATTATCTTATGTCTTTCCTGCAACATATAGTTTTCAGCAATGCCTACGTGGAACAGTCTAGACGCTTCACAGAGTAGAGATTACCAGCTAAAGCACTCGCATCAAGTCTCTAGTTTGCCCATCATATGTGAATGTAATTAATTGTTTGCTGAATCTGATAAATTAATGACTATTCCAAAATATTGTATGGTTTGGGATTAAAGACAATTAAATTAGTGGTAATAAATGTGTTGCTCAGTCCCATCTGTCAAAAAGGCTGCCACATCCACTGGCACAAGATAGGGACAAGGGCTAGACTGTGTGCCATCATTATGCATGGAAGGCGTTGTTTACAACTACATTCATAGCTACATCCTTGATGTGGCTTGAGCCAGTTCTTGCTAAAATAGTGCCCAGATATCTGACTGGCACAGCATAAACATACAGTAGGTGAGAATCCACAGGAGCAGAACCTTGTTCAGTATCTCAGTCTCAGCACTTATGACATCAGAAAGCACAGAGAGCCTCACATCCCTGTAGAACAGAGTGCATATAACAAACATATGAGAAAATACAAAAGAACTGACAATAAATCACAGACAATAATACGAAGGATAACAGGAACAACAATAATAGGCATAATAGGACGTAAATTAAGGATTATTCAGTAATTTATAAGGATTATTTGGCCTTACTTTGCTGGATTTGAGGTAGCGGCCATCTTTCGCTCCGTCATTGCTAGGATGTATTTACTTTGATGTGTAAAGTTTTCCAGTTCAGGATCATCATTTTCTAGACTGCCATGTATATGGACGTTAACCTCACTAAGGTCGTCTTCCCTTTTTTTTTCTGAACAAACTCTCTTCTTCGGAGACGGTGACTCTGGATTCACAGAGTCTCTGGAGCTTTTATTATGTAGAATTTTTTTTGTTTCAGGACCATATCCTTTGTTTAAAGTTCTGGCCATCTCAGAAAGTGCAGTGTCGGTAGCAGTGACATTAGGTCCGTCGCCGTTATGAAGGTTGACTTTATAAGTATAGACTTCAGGAAGCTCGTTATTGTTTCGGCTAACGTTACCAGTCAGATGACATGCATCTGTCACTGCAGAGGGCTTAATGACTAATTCACTATTCCTATGGCAAGTAGAAATGTTAGTGTTACACAAGAGTTTAGTCTCTGGTGTGTGCTTCTCAGGTTTTTGTTTGTCTTCTGATAGTGGTTGGAGGCTTTGTACTTGGGTCTCCAAAGAGGGAGATAAGTGATGCCATTCTCTTTGTCCTTGATAAAAATCAGGTATACTGACAACATGTAAACTATGATGAGCTTTAGGAGCATTTATAGCTGCACACAGCGTGAGCTGCAAGCCTGAGTCGTCATGAAGCTCAGACTCTTGGTGTCCTAGCTCTAGGATATATCTATAGGCATCTTCTTCTTCTGAGTCCAGAGCTAGCAGAACAGATTCGTCTGAAAGGCTTTTAAAATCTTTCTCCATACCTATTGAATGGTTCCTGGTCTCTGTCAAGGGGCTCCAACAGTGAACCTCAGGGGAACAACAGAGAATATGTCCATTTGAGAAAATGGATTTCTCTACACCTGGGAAAATGTCTTTGTAAACAATAGATGAACTTGGGCAGTGACCAGAAGAGGACATGTCCAGATTCTGGGGAAAAGCAGAAGTCTCTCTCTGCCCAACAGCAAAACAACCCTGAACTAATTCTACATCATCCAGTGAGGGGCAGGCCAGTTCGACCTGAATAGATTCAGGAAGCAAATTCAAAAGGAAAGAGTTTGAATTCAACATGCCTCATCATAAATGTTTCTCAGAGTTTGTGAATACCCCAGAAAAATATGGATTTACTTTATCTACAAGTTACATGGTTTAAAATGTTACCAATAATTAAAAGAGACACTCACATCTTTATCTTGGAAATGCCTGAGGAATTGAGCCACATAGGTGATGACAGACTGTTCATCTGGGGAAGACACCATCATGTCTGCACCATGCATAGCCAAAGGACAATGTGATTGTTTGTTTTCTAATGTTTTATAGTTTGTTTTATAAATAAATTTTACATGAAACAATTTTATGTTCAAATACAAAAATTGAGACATGTTTGACTAAAAAAAAAAAATCACAAATGTTAGACTTAACTGTATATAAAATGCATCAAACAATTACACTTTGTTTGTTGTACACTGATCATAGGCCAATCAATTTTTTTCTCCTGTTGAACCACTACATATTGTTGTTTCCTTAATCTTTGTGGGTGGAATTTAAGCTTAAGAACAAGACGAAGGTTGTATTACCCTCCATCTGTAGCAGGGCAGGAATTCCTAGGCTCTGTTCTGCTAGGTTGAAAGCATGTATTAGATTCTGCCTGGGACTAGCAGATATTGCTGCTCTCATATCCACCAGCTCAGGTCTGGCAAACTTTACCAGGGCAAGGAATGCCAAGCCATCCCTCCAGCTTTCACTGAAGTCATAAACCTCCACACCATACCTAAAGACAAAAATAATGCTTGATGCGTAAAAAAAAAAAAAAAAAAAAAAAAAAAAAAAAAAAAAAAAAAAAAAAAAAAAAAAAAAAGCACCACCACATATGTAACACACTAAACCTTCAATATAACTGACAGAAGCAAGCAGTTCCAGGATCCCTTACAGCGAAGTGGACGTGTTTGCCCAGATCAGCAATGCTGTGATGGCCTTGCTCCGGTACTTGGGCTGACTGGACACCCAGTCCCTCTTGGAGAGAAGAGTGCTGCTGTGCTCATCACTTGAGGGCGCTGAAGAGCTACAGACAAAGGAGTCGCTGCTGTCAGGTAGAGAGGCGAGGCTAGACATAGAGGAGAACCTTTTCTCAAGGTTTCCTGTCACTTCTTTTAACTGTTGGAGGAAATTGCATAATTAGTCTGTTCAAAGGCATAAAGTCCAGCAATATTCTGAGCTCCATCTTGATTCATTTTATTATCTACCTGAAATGAAACCATGATATTCCAGATAAGCTCAAGCACAACTGAAGGCCTGCCATCAGCAATGTCTGCTGCATCTATGTTTACTACTCTCACCTAAGATGAAAAACACGCATATTAAGCACATATATAAGGAGATAATAATCTAAATTAGCCATTTCAGACAACAAAACTTACATTTCTGTCTTCAAGAAAATCCAGGGCTTTAGCAATATTGCCAAGACTGAAGATGTAATGGGTAGATGGTCTGAACCTGTACAGCTGGAAAGAAATTAGATCAATCGCTACAGTGATTTATGGCCCTTCTGCACCACCAAACTCGCTCAAACGCTCAGGCATACAGATTCCACAGCCAGGTGTGACGGTACACTGAGAAAAAACATATCTATTTTAGTGGGTGATGAAAATCCATGAGTGCTTTGCATGCATCAGTTACATACATATTCTGATTTGTCATTTTCATTCATCTTCCACAGAAAATAATCCATTAATTCTGAAGCTCTGAAGCTCAGGTGAGTTTTGCTCCACTAGGATAAAAAAGAAAACTAACCACTTTGCTAACTGCATTTTCATTACAACCTACTTATACACTACCTGACGCACTGACCTATAAAAAAAATCTACTTTTAAGACAATAAGAATTCCTTTGGTGCCCACTCATCACAAAATGGCAGCTATTATTATACTTAAAAGACTTCAAAATCCTCCAGGATGATGCAGAATTCCTTTAAAAGATTTTCCACTATTCTCCTACAGACAAAACAAAAACATCAAATACATGCGCATCAAGAATCTGATAAATAACCATTTGGATATTAAACTACGGTCAGTAGCTTGCAACCACTCTAAATGTGCTTTGTGAACATTCATCAACACAGCCACTAAAATAACACAAAAAATAAACTTATTCCTCCTCACGCATTATTGCCCGAGATGTCTACTGCAATGCGTGCAAGACATGTAATCAGCTTTACATTGGAGAAAACAAGAGAAGACTTGATCAGTTTATTGAACATCACAAGGCATTTTAAATCTAATAAACACTGCATTCGTGTCATGTTTTCACTGGCAATTGTTGGTATGGCAACAATAAACAGCAAAAAAGTTAAATAATTTCACTGTGTTTTCCCTGTCTTTCACTCACTGAACTCATTGATCGAGTGCAGTGAAGGGAAAATTATTGCAACTATGTAAAGGCCACATAAGCCCTACAGCAAAGTCTTTGAGAACATGTACCAAGTGTGATACTGATGAACCTCCGTAAGAATCAACTACTATTGTGTACTGAGTGTACTCCACTGAACAGTAATGTTTCACTGCAGGGAACTACAAGATCTTAAATCACATTGCAAATAATGTACCGTGTAAGAAACACATAGTTCATGTCTTTTGGATACACACATCCTTAGATTAAAGCTGAACCTTTGCACTTCGGTCATTGTTTGATTTCACACACACAAAAGTAGTTAAGGGAAAAAAAAATTTTACAGGCAGACTAAACAAGTATCTTAAATGTCAATCAATCACCGCCATCATTAATCAGCCCAGTTTGTTGGTGCTTGGCTGACATTTGTGCAAATATTTCAAATACACTAATCAAGCAAAGTCTCACCATTTTACATCCTGACAGTTCCTCTAGCAAAGCCATTAATATCTTTCCATCCCGAATGTCTGTCAGCAAGTCATGTACCTGCATAGGAGGGTCACACTGGGAGAAAAGAGGGGGGGGGGGAGAAAGGAGAAAAAAAAAAAAAAAAAAAAAAAAAAAAAAATCATGTTACCAAGTTAGGCTTACATTAAAATTACAAAAACGGGGCCAATTTTGGTAAAAACTGATCCATACTGAAACCTTCTACAAACATGCATTGAGTCTTATATTCGTTGATGAAGCAAAAATGTCTTACCCTTTTCAAATGCATGTTAATCCACCGGGTAAAGGTCCGTTTCCTGATGGCTTCTCTGGAATCTGCAGCAGTTGAGTCAAATATGTATTCATGCACAAAAAACAAACCAGACTTGTGATTGCAGTGCAGGATCATTCACAGAGGGCCTTCCATACAAAGTATACTCATGTCTTAATGGCTTGCGGTAACTGGTAAATTCAGTGTTCAGTATTTATTAGGGATATTAGCATATTTGTATGAAGGGCTTTAAAAAAAAAAAAAAAAAAAAAAAAAAAAAAAAAAAAAAAAAAAAAACAGGCCATGAGAGCAAGTATTAACAAGCATTATCTGGCATTTGTCATAGCCTGCAGAGTATGGCAACAGTACTATGCATGAGGTAATACACTAACAATACAATCACTCTACTACTGCAATCTTTGTCTTTTCCATCTCACTCTTCACTATGAAAGTTTGAAAAGAATAAAAAAGATCAAAAGAATATATCTGTAAGATGGCAACAAATCTAATTGAAGTCAAAAATGAGAAAAACTACACTAGATTAACCCGATTACTAATTTAAGTTTCTACTGAACACTGCCTCCCACAAACAGTAGTTAACCTGTCCAGCAGTGCTACCCAACTTACCCGAGAGGCTTGGAGGACAATTGTCTCTTCGTAACACAGTAACTTGCTCATAATCAAACAAGTGGCCTGCAGGTGAGGACATCTCAAAAAGGAAAGCAGATTTAGTAGAAAAGGGTAAACAGTTCGTGACCAAATGTAAAACATAATACGGAACTTGTCACAAGGCATTTCACAAACACGCCCTTTTCATACACGCTACATCATGTCCTACAAATGCTGCTGTGAAATCAGCTAAATAACTGGTACCTGCTCAAAAACACTTCAGTCATTAATGCAATCTCTGTGCTTTTCAAGAGTGCTACATAATGAACGCATTAGCCCTCCTTAAGGCACAAAAATTGAATGTGTGTGTAGTAAAAAAAAAAAAAAAAAAAAAAAAAAAGCTTATTATATGTAACTCTAAAAATATTAAATGAATATCACAA
>JAOXYF010000018.1:16211970-16228960 GCA_028565775.1 Sternarchorhynchus goeldii | reverse complement strand
ATGTTGGACGAGAAGGCCTGGCTCTCAGTCTCCGCTCTAATTCATCCCAAAGGTGTTCTATCGGGTTGAGGTCAGGATTTTGCAAGCCAGTCAAGTTCATCCACACCAGACTCTGCCATCCATGTCTTTATGAACCTTGCTTTGTGCACTGGTGCACAGTGATTTAAAAAGCCTTCCTTTTTCTTATAGCCTGAAAGGATTTGCTTCTTGGCTCCCTCATGCTCCTCTTCATCTTGTCTAATTAGCAGCAACTTGTACCTGTGTTTTCCCCAACAAGCCCTGGATGAATAGTGTCCACTATCTTTCTTTGTGTTCATGCGGACAAAGTATTCAAACTGGTCCATTACCAAGAAGCTGAATAAATAAACACTCAAAGTAGAGTGTCTCTGAAAAATTGCATTCAAAGTAGATTCCTAACTCAGTCACCAGCTACAGAGTGTTGGGGTTCTGTTGGAGCTTTCTCAAACAGCCTTCTCTCACCAGCATGGACTGTCTCTCATCCTCATTCCCATATCCAATCTTTCGTTTTCCTCACACCAACATGGATGGTCTCTCTTCTTCATCCTCTTACCAGCATGGCTTGTCAAAGTCAAAGTCAAATGTATTTATATTTATATAAGGTTTTTTTTACAATAACCGTTCTCAAAAAACAGCTTACAGATGTCTGAGTCCAAGTCATCAGTGAGCAAGCCAAAGGCGACAGAGGCGAAGAAAAACACCCTAAGAGCATGAAGAAGAAACATTGAGAGCAACTAAAAATCAAAGTTGGGACCCATCCAGACATCATCCAATGGAAACCAGATGCTACAACAGCAACAATATGAACAATACAAAATAAAATATGTAATATGAACAAGTAAGCAATGGAAGCTTATTCATAGAAGATCTAGTCTGGATTTAATAAATGCAAGTATGTCTGAAACCAAAATGTATCTGGTGTAGGAATGGCAAAGAAGTGGGCAATTGGAATGGAAGTGGTAGCAGGTCATGTGGAGGGGGTTTGAGATGGGTCGAGGCTCAGCAACAACGTAACACCAGGAGTAAATGAACCTCTGCAGAAAGAGATGGTAGATAATTAGACATGTTCAAATACCAAATTACGTAAAATAGAGGTATGTAATGTGCAAGGATGGATTCCAGCAGAGCTAGCAATGGCAGCACAGCTTTAAGGATAAAGACACAAGATGATACAGGCATGTGGGCTCCTTGAAACATTAGCATTCCACCACTCCCAGCCAACAAACCTTAGTGACAAAAAAGAGGTGAAGTAACAGTATCATATTCCACTTTACCATTACTATGAATGCATAGGAATAAAATGCCTGACTAAACAAATAAGACTATTCAGTGCTTTGTAGGTCATTAGAAGTACTTTATAATCAGCATGACATTTTACTGGGAGCCAGTGCAATGTAGATAAGATAGGAGTAATATGATAAAACTTTCTAAAAAGTGTTTTGTTCTGTTCTAGTAAGAACTCTGGCTGCTGTATTTTGAACTGACTGTAGCTTGTTTAAGCACTTAGTTGTACAGTCAGACAGTAAGGCTGTGATGGGTGTAGCACAGATGGAGTGAGAAGCAAAGCATAATGAAGAGAATCTTTATTCTACATGACTTGAGCAATGATGCCAAAACTGTTCTACAATAGCAGAGCAAAAAAAGCACCCTAAGGTTTTAAGCAGTTGTTTTCAGTGGGTATCCATGAGCAGCACTGATGGCTTGGACATATGGACATGGTTTGGTGGATGGACTATGTTATCCTATCATATTTTAAATTGTGTGTAATGTTTATAAGGTAGAAAAATGCTGTCCTAGAAATATATTTACATGAGCTTCAAATAAGAGACAGGCAATCACACCAAGATCTTTAACCATTAAACATGGTGAGATTGAGAGACCATCAGATATTATTACATAATCAGAGAGCTTACTAGACGTAATAGGAGCATTTCTGTTTTGTTACAATTAAGTGAGATAAAGTTTCTCAACATCTAGTATCTGCTGCCCTCTGGTTTGAGACATATAATTAAATGCCATCAGCTTAGCAATGAAAACTGCCATAATGCTTACAAAACATTTCACCTAGAGGTAGTATATATAACAAAAAAAGCAGGGGCCCTAGAACAGGTTCTTGTGGGACACAGCCTCCATTTATGTTCACAAACTAGTTTAAACCAGCTAATCAAGATCTAAACCTTTAATCCTAACAATATTTTTGAGTCAATCTAGTAATGTTGTGATATAGTGTTAAAATCTGCACTAATATAAATAAAAACAAAGAACACCTAACTGAAAGACTTCATGTATCTGGTTCTGAAGCAGGTATGAACTTATCTACAGCTTTTTCTAGGATTTTCAGGTATGAGTTTATTATATTTAATACAACTTTGATTACTTCAGTTAGGATTTTTTAAAGAAATTGTGTGAGCAATAATTCTAGCAAGCTCTTATCTCTTACCATCCACCTCTGCTCCTTCTTTCTGCTGGTGGTGTTTTTTTTATATAGACTACAGGGCCACAGAGTGAAGTATTTAATGGGTTATTTCTACCTAATTCTTCAGTCTAATTCTTCAAAATTTTAACCATTAAAAATGCAGGTGAAATAAAATTTTCAACAGACTTAGTGACTTAGTGTCAAATCTATATAAATTCTGCTAATAGACACATTACAGTACACTTTGGCACTTATAGAGCAGTCACTGCAGCCATACTAATGAGCAGTTTCAATTGGTATCACTCTCGGATAGAAGTGTGTCCAGTACTAACCAGGAATGTGAAAAGTAGACTGGCTTTTTTTTTTGCTTTGTTTTTTTACTATTGTTTTGTTTTGTTTTACTTTATTTATGTTTACTTTTTTGTTGTTATCCTTTCTCTGAAAGGTTAGAAGCCTGTAATTGCACACAACTGATATATGATGAATTACAGATCAGTCATGGTCTAGCAGGTATAGAAGACCATATCCAGTAGTACAAATAACCAAAAAGAAGGATGTGCACTTACTGTCAATCTCTGTTGTGTTAGTTTTGTACATCTTCACATTTCTTTGGATATTATGTTTTAGATAGAACACTTAATAAGAAAACCTTTGAAATGTCCTGTCATGTAAGATAGAGCAGCATAAGTTATTATACTCCACGAGGTAGTATCATGAACAATCACAATAAATATCCTTAGGCTCTCCAGGCTGTTTGCAGCCATTTGTGTACTCTCTCACACTTTATATAGGGCCTCTGAGAGCTATGTGAAATGGATGGTATGGGAATCCCATAATTATACAACTTGAAACATTCGAGAGAATGTTTCAACAGAGAAATAGAAATATCATGGCCTAGATTTTCAGTTGGTTTTTCCTTGTTCATGAGTTTAATAATCTTTCATCAGCCTCAGATAAATGACTATAAAATCTCCAATGTGCCATAGCATCACATCTAGACCTTTCATAATAGATCAAAGAACATTTACCTATTTTTACATTTACAAAGAGTGTTAACCACTGGAGATTGGCAACATTTCTGTGCCATATCAGTCCATCACTTTTCTATGTTTCTGATATCTCAGATCTCCTAGATTTGGCCCACTGTTTAACATTTTGCAGTAGTTCAGCAACATAAATTGTTTCTAGATTTAAGTGTTAACTTTGGTAATGATGCTAACAGCAGTGTAGACAGTTTGGAGGATAATCTGCAGTCGATCTCTAGTCACCCACACTGCAAACTGAGAACCAGTAATAACCTTTGAAAGGAGTATAACTGCTCATTATTATGGAAACTGGGCCAATATGACTGATATTGGTCTAGAACTTGGTAAACTATTGCCAAGGTAACAACTGCAGCTTTATTCTTCTCTTTGTTATTTGGGAGAACTTTGTTAGCTTGTGGTGATAAAGTAAATTGTGCAGAAAGCCTCACTATGAGTGTAGCTTCTCACAAGAAAGTGAAGCTTTTGCTGTATTTTGAAGATTGAAGGCCTGAGGTAGCAGTTTGGCTGTTGTGGAGATGTAGCTGGAATGGAGTAATTTGCTGGATATTGTCTCATTAAAGCCTTGATGCAGAAGGTCACCAAGCTGCCAAAGTAACTGACAAATCTCTGCACCTTCTCTCTGGCTAGAGGCCTGGGAGACAGACTCATTTTTAAACTGAGCTCTGTAGTTAAACTCATTACTGTAGAGAGCATTTTATATTGAATGGTTAAAAGACCTGACTCCGGTTAAGCACTTCTTTTCTCCGCCAGACTCATTAAGCTACTTTTCTACATGTTTGTTTCATTTAGGAGCTAATACCAATCCATGTTCTACATATATCAGTGATGTGAACATTTTCCTATATATATTCTAAATCATATCATATATATTTTTTAGAGTTCTCTCTTATATATAAATATATATAGTTGGGTTAAAACATGATTAAACTATTGGGAACTCAGTGATAACCCTTAATTTGCTTTAGTAGTGATGCATTTATATCTGCACCACCCAGGAATGTGTTCAGGTTGTGTCACAACTCTGTGGCACAAGACTAAGGAGCTGTCACAAAAGCTAAGAGAGGAAATAATTTCATTGCACCAGAAGACCTTGAACACTCCTAGATGTACCACTGGAAACATTATATAGAACATATATTACAACAGCCAGCATTCATAGCCATGGGAGAAAGAACATTGAAGAAAAACCCTGTGTTACTGCAGACTTACAGAATGACCTGATGAAGGCTGGGACAAATCAAGTGTCAAAAGATCACTTGAAAACCAATGACTTCATGATCAGATTCCATGCCATTCTTTACCAAGATGAAAAAAAGGCTTGACTGGAATATGCCAGAAGGAATTTTGATAGTCCTGCAGAGTTCTGAGACACAGTGCTAAGGTGTGACAAACCAAAACTAGAACTATTTGGCCGTGTGGAGTGGTTTGTCTTATGCAAGACAAGTGAGGCACATGATGGAAAGAAAACCATTCCAATGCTCAAGCATTAAGGTCTGTAAGTGATGGGTATGTTTTCTGCTGCAGAAACCGATAATCTTGACCATGTTACTGCCATTATATCATCTGTAGTGAATTTGAAACTTGGTGTTTATTTGACCCTCCAGCAAAACAAAGAAAACACAGGAAATTTGTATGCCATACTAAAAAACAGAGAAAAAATAGCTTCTATAGGTTACATTTAGTATTAGTGTGACCTCCCTTTATACTTGAGCAGTAGTATGAATCTGGCAAATGGACTGGCACACTAATTAATTACTTTGCTAACACTTATGTTTGTCCTACTATTTCATATCCATTTGATTGCTGTGAAAAAGGTCACATGGCTGTTCACACTAAACACTGATTTCCTTTTTGCATATTTTCACTGAAAATCCTTTTGATTTTCCTTTATTTTTCATTTGTGTCTTACTAAAGACGCTAAGAAATAATTATATATAGTTATTATACCATTGCTAAAACAACAAACATAATGGCTAAGACTTTTGCACAGTAAACCCTTGCACAGTACTTCATGAATTTTGACTCTGTCTCTCATGAACATAAAAAACTAGTGAAACACTGTAGTGGAATACAGTGATTGATGGTTATGGACCTCACAGTTACATTATTCCATTAAGTAATTAATTATACTCTCTGACCTATAGCAACTACCTAGTATTCTAGGACACACGTAGACTCCATCTGCTCCATATAGGACTGTTTAGCCCCTCACAAGCTGAGGCACTGCTGATGTGTGTTGATCAGAACCACAATGAAATTAAACCGTGAGAGGGGAGCAGCTGAAACATTAAGAGATGAGCAAATTTTAACTTTTAACTTGAGCAAATTCTAAATTCTGTGATAGAAAATCCATAATAGCACAAAATCAACTCTACCAAGAACTGACACACCCATAGAGAGATAGCAAAGAAGTGAAAGAACAACAGAGAGATAGCAAAGATACTTTTTTCATTCTGGTGCAGAGACTTTTAAGAGTCCCAGTTTGTGTCCTGACCAGTGATATGACCCCAACACCCATCAACCCCCCGCCCTGCTGAGGTACAGCCCCAGACTTTATGTTACAGCTAATATACTACTGTGTTTTTTTTATATATATTTATCTTGTCATGGTGACCGGAGGCAGCCAGAAGAGGATGGGCTCCCCCCTTAAGTCTTGGTTCCTCCCAAGGTTTCTTCCTCACGCTCTTAGGGAATTTTTCCTTGCCACTGTTGCCCTTGGCTTGCTCACTGGGGGCTTGCACTCGAACACTTGTAAAGCTGCTTTGGGACAACATCTGTTGTAAAACGGGCTATATATAAATCAATTCAAATCAAATCATATAAAACTTGATTTGATTTGAATTGATTTGATCCCAGCTTGTGTCCTGACAAGTGACACTCTTCCAGACACCTGCAGTTCCTTTTTTACCTTATAACTTGCTTGTTTTCTTCTTTATTCCCCTTTCCTTAGCTTTTCTTCTACAGGAAGTGAAGAAAAGGTAAAATAGGTAAAAGAGGCAAAAATGTACTTAGAAATGGTAGCTCAGAACTAGCATCATCGCATAATTAATGTGACGGTATTTTAAAATGAATAATGATTCATTAACAATATTAATATTATTATTAGACTTTTTTTAGTTCTTTTGTTTATTTAAGGAGCTTTGGCAGTATAAAATAAAAAATAATAAATACTTGGTGCTACCCTTTGCCACCCTGTAGATCCAACCCTGGTCAAGAATGAAGGGAATACTTCACAAAGTCACAAATGAAGCCACAAATCTTTTTCTTATTAATACTGTGAAATTTACTGATGGATATGGCTAGAAGTAATTCATAGTACATGGGTTAGTGTTGAATATTTGCTATATATGTACTCATAAAAAAAAAAAAAACATCACACATTTCTTACACAAGCAAAATGCTGCATAACTGCAAGTTTAGAGTGGGTGTGTGTGTGTATTGGTCTAATAAAGTTCTAGTCCTCAGCCTTGAGGGTTTTTTTTTAAATCTGTAATGAAGTACCGCATGCAGCCTCCCACACAGCTGCCACAGGCTAATGACCATGCAACTACAGACCCAAGAAATACTACTCACTTAGAATAGTTGCTATGAAACGCACATTTAATCAGAACCCACCAAGAGAGCTTGCCCTCACTGATGGCGGTCATGAGGAGCTATCATGACAGCTGTGCTCTAGAGAGCAGCAGAGCTTTAGGAGGAACCTTATTCCACAGCTCGGTCACCTCAGTGAACAGAGGTCAAATTTGCAGGGTTCTCAAGCCCTCCCCCTAACGGTGCTTTACTTTAGGATACTGTGTTCAGGCTGGTGTAACAGATCCATCATTGTAATTTTCCTGAGAGGTTTCTTCTTCAGGATTTTCGAGTCAATGGATCTGTCTGAGAACCAACAGACCCCACCCTTGAAGTGTACATGGTATTACAAAATAGATGTGCTAACAAGAATGTCACCCATGACTATAGTTCCTGAAAATTAACATGCCACATCAAAAGAATTGCTAGGGGCAATTTTCTATTTGGTCTGCTGGAGGCTTTATCATTCATTCATACTGCTGATACTGGTAAACAATTATCTGTTTATAACTGAATGAAATGTAGCACTGTATTTATTACCCAGTGAAACAAATTCTAAACTGATTTTGGCATAATTGCTTATTACGTAACTTTTGCAGTACAATGGTCCATATGCAATACCACACACAGTCAAGTCACAAACTGCTCATTATTGCCTAGAACATTTGACTCATGATGACTGATGAAATCAGATGTTTACCACAGTGTTACTCAGCTCATCAATGACTGCCTGCAAGTAATTACTAGCAGTATTTGGTAATTGCAATAAACAGTGCAACACAAATAAATATTCATCTTATGTTCAAATTGTATTGTGAAAGTGTCAGAACTCACTCTATCACAAACAATGTTGATTTCGGGCATTAAAATATACGGGTGTACTCTGATTCTAACTGCTTTGTCTTATTACAAAGCAGATATTTGTGCTATATGAATGCTCAGTTTGGTATGTGACATATTTGGTAATTGATAATGTTGTTGGCATGGGGTCATTCTCCTTTGTGTCCAGTGAGTTTCCTTTATTGTTGCTAGGTTCACTCATTCTCACTGGAGAACATTCCTGTAGCCAGAGTACTCCTGCCTTAAAGACCTGACAGAGTGGGACAATATTGTTTAAACTGCTCATCAGCTATGAAATAGTGAAGATGGGTTAAAAGAGGGATTCACTGATTGGATGATTATTTCACAGTAAAAACGTTTTACACTGAGCAACGCTGGATTTTACCTTACATTATAAACCATACATACATAATTACATGCTTCCTATATAACGTATGAGGATTGTTCTTTAAAAATACAAAACAAAGCCACAACACAGGTAGTGAAAGCTACTGATAATTAGGCTAAATCTCCGAGACTTTAGAGTGGTCTGTAATGGCACTGTCCATTTCCCACAACTCGGATGACTTCTAGTTAATAGAGACGTGGCTACTAAGAACATGCACAAAAGACACTGACAATTAAGGTATTATGTGGTACTGACAAAGACAAGACACATTCAAATGTTTTTTGTTGTTGTTTTACCGTTAGCATTTCTAATCTAGTTTAGTCAAAGTGCACTATGTACGCGGCAGCGGTAGTTGTTGCATACGGCCAGTGTCAAACAGTAACGAACATACAATAAATATTGACAAATTCCGTCATGGTATTAATCTTTGTATATACACGGCAAGCACATTCCATTCAGGACTAATACACACTGCAACCCAAAATAATTTAACCCATTTTCTGATTTAATGAGCTGCCGCAAATAAGGCAAATAAAAAATAGCATACAAAAGACGGTAACAGCAGCGTTTCGTGAGAGCACACGTTCTCATTTGCTCTTTCTCATCCTGATTTCCTGCCCCCGTTCATTGCCTCCTTTCCTTTCTGTCTCACATTCTCGTACGTCTCTTTGTTTATTGATGGGCAAAATGGTCTTCTGGGCTCAGCGTCACGCTAACATGCATGAACAGGGAGTCATGCGCTAAAGACAGCAATGTACATTGGATGTAAACAGATTACCACGGTTTACGCTCCTAATCAGAACTGAGCTTTCTCATCCTCCGTTGTGCTTTCCGTTGGGGCAGGATAAGCAACTCACGATGGACCTGTCATTTATGGCTGCGCAGGTAGGTCATTTCAAGGCAAGCTTACAGATTTAACAATTTTTCATATAAGAAATTGCCGCTTTGAAAACAAGACAAAACAAGGCAAAATTTAAAACCAAACTTTAGTTTCTTTAACTTTAGATTGGGGTTGGATGCTGTTTGATGCCTTAAATTAGCATACACGCTTCTTGGAAGCTTTCTAAGTGAAACAAATGTATATTTTATACAGCTTGATTGCAGTTCCACGATATCTTCTTCCGCGACATGAAAATACACCTGTAGCCTGCATGCAAAATGTCAGTGATGTAATAAACCAATCGTGAATAGTGCTTACTTCAGTATTTTTGTTAAGGATAAAATAATATCATACACTATTTTAAAAAGGATATTGGGGTTGTAAATCAACGAAGGTCGATTTCGAATTGTTTTAATCTTACCAAATTAGACGCGATTTTTTGGCAAACTGACCTTATAAGACTAAAAAATGTTCAAGAAATAGGACACTACACTGTAAAGTTCATACATAGAAGACAGTTAAACTCTGCGATGTAGGGTGCCCTTTTTTAGAATTAACCAATGACTTTTAAATGTATAGGCTATGGAATAATTAACTATGTCAAACAATGTAAAGGGTTAACTTTTGCTTAAGTGGAGGTTGCTAGACGCGTGTTCGTCTTGTTCTCCAAGATAAAACGATAACGACGTTGAAATAATAGAAACAAGGTAGAAAATGCCCTCGTGCCATTGTCTAGCTATTGAATAAGTTACTGTCAGTTTAGTTTGATAATGTTTGGATAAATAAACGAGAAGGTCGCGAGCAGTAAATTGACAGCATTGGAAGGACGCGTCCAATGAAAATTAGGCAGGCCACCCACAATAATCAGTTTTTTTTGACAGATACCACATAATCTATCCGTAGAGAAATAATACATTAAAGTGAAAGACATTACCCATAGAAGCTGCGACAGTCACATGAAGCATGACGTTTAGCATTCGCTTTGTGAAATTAATAAAACTTACCTAAATGGTGTGCCGAAACAATACAAAATGTATAACGTAACCATTGAGATGTGCGTGTTTTGAGGCAGGTATGTAGATGATTATCATGAATTTACAAAGAACAGAGAGCCAATTTATTGGCTCTCCCAAAGTTCAAGTCCTAGAGACCTTTGGTTCCTCACATACACTTACACATACACATATAGACATATACATATACAACAACACATTACATATACACTAAACATACAAACACACATACGCAAACACACAACACACTTATGCTTAAAAACTATAGGAACAAAATAACACCATGACACGAACTCACCATCACACAAAATACATCCTTCAAAATTATGACCAGACAGCTGTAGATTATTTATTGAATTTAAGGTCAGAAACACTTGGGACTATTACTGTGCTTGTTATAACTGACAAGGAAAGCTGAGTTGTATGGTCCAACTGACTGAGGTGAAGTTAAAGTTTTCTTCTGTAATATGGGTCACTATAGCAAAATTAAAACAGCTTTAGGTAACACTAATAAAAGTGTAAAATAGTTCTTAGACAAAAGGTATTGTGATGTAAAGAAAGTGTATATGTTCTGTGTTAAATGAATTTATGAACGCTAAAAGATTTCGAGGATACCAAGCAAAAGGGTTGTCATAGAAAATATGTTTGAGGCACATTATATCAGTGGTAGTATTTACCTGTAAGTGCCTGTAGAGAAAGGTACTAAAAACACCAAGATTATGGGTTGGACTCCCAGGTGGAATATATGCTGCCATGCTGATAAATCTATTATCTCTGGATAAGACTGTCTGGCAAATGCTGAAATGAACTAAGTTTTTTCACAGGTGTAATAAGAGTTTTTCACAAGTGTAATAAGATGTTTGTTGGGATTGTCATCTAATTCTGCATATTCTGCACTCATTCTGTCATCTAAAACTGACATAAATATTTACTCTCATATTTAGCTTTGCTCCTTTCCTCTTAAATTGTCTGAGGTATTTTTTTTTTATGGAGTACCATTATTATAGTGTTATAGCAACTAAATAAGATGCATGTTGATGAGTACAAATCTATAAACATTTGCAATGGGCTGAGACTAATCAATAATCATTACACTGCACCTTGAGAATAATGTATAATGGATTTCTATTGTGTAGAGTCAAATGTGATTGTTTGATTAGCTCATGGTAACACAGTACTGCCTGCAGATATGCTATATTTTGTGTGTACCATGTACTGATTATATTATGTTCAGTTTTTTTTGTCAATAACATGTTGGTTCTAATTTATCAGCTTTGATATTACAGGATGTGCACTTTGGTCTAGTCATTTTGGATTAATTAAAGGTTTTATCAGTAAAAAAGATGCAAATTAATACAAAGTCACATAGTAGCTGTGAGAATGCAATGCCTGCAAATGGCCAGAAACCAAAAAAGGAGTGAACAAACGATGGCTGCCTGAGATGGCTCCTACATTACCTCCCTGCAGAGTGCAGAGAGAGTCCTCATGTGTGTCACGTCCTTGGTGCCCTCATCAACGATGCCTTACTGTCAAACCCAAACCGATTTAGCTGTGCCTTCTCAGCTACATGTAGCAGAGTATATATGTGTGTGTGTGTCTCAAAGTGTGCAAAGGGCTTGGCAAAAGGAAGGCATTGCAATTAGACTGTCCTGTCATCTCTCTTCTGCTTCATCTCCTCTGACAGAAAGCTTTGAGCCATTTTAATACTAACTCCATAAAAGAGTAATGCTTTGGGAATATGCACAACGTCATATATGATGCCTAAGAACCAGTGTGGAAAGAAAAAAGTTCAGTTCTGAAGAATTGCACACTCTCAGCAGATTAGTCTTACATCTTATTTAAGGCCTACTTATTTAGTTCATAAAACATTATGGCTTGAAATTAACATTATGTTATCACCAAATAGCACTATGGTAACATATTTCTTTGATTATAAATGTGGATTGCTGACTGCTTGATGTATGGTGCTACTGCATTTTGTCCTCATTTGCATATGACATTCATATGATTCATAATGCAGTGCAACTTCACAAAAAATGTGACATAAAAATCAGCTCAAAATCCATTTAACTTAATTTACAATTTTGTTTAAAAGGCATATTTTTGTTCCGTTTGGAGTGAGCATGATGGAAAGCTTTGTCCCTATTGCAAACCTCTGGTAAAGACTTTCTGCTTAATGTCCAGATGAACTCGAATTAGTATTTGATGTCATAGGCCTGTGACTCTCACTGGGAGCATTAGCCCTGGGTATGATTATGATGAACTGCTCTTCATTAATAAATTATTTTTCTCATGGACCTCTTCCCTCATTCTGTACTCTTTATATGAATGAATTATCTGTCACTCCTGACAGATACTGATACAGATACTGTGGTTATTGCATTCTCATAATGTCCTTAATTGTTAGGGAGATTTCCATTATAGTCAACTGAGCCACCTGTTTATCTCACACCAAAGATAGTGTAGTGTCCTCTCTTAATTATATTGCATCATTTTGTGCAAGTGAGGAATAACAAATGTTTTTCATAATGTTTTGAATGGAGATATAACATAGTTAATCTGCCTTTAAACTAGTGCGTATGACTTAACCATCACCTACACAGATTGTTTTGTTTCAGCCCACTCTCCCATGTCCATTAGAATTGGCACCATGCATCATACAGACTTACACCTTAATGACCTACAATATAAAATCCTACATCATATAGCCTTACACCATACAACCCTGCACCACACAAACCTTTAACATACTGCCTAACACCACAAACCTTACACTATACAACCCTGCACCGTAAAAAACCCACAACATACTGCCCAACACCACAAACCTTTAACATACTGCCCTATATCATACTGCCCAACATCACAAACCTTACACCATACAATCCTGCACCATACTGTTCTGCACCATACAGAGTGAAAGTAATTTCTATAAGGTCCTGTTTTTGGATCGACATTCCTTTGCTGTTCCTGGATAAGCCTTTCTTTTAATTAGATGAAATCACACTGAGCAACTCCTACTCAACCCCACTAACATTAGCTAAGATAGGTACTTATCTATATAAACCGGTTATATATTATGCAAAAACTAATTTAAATGAATGATGAAAATGCACAGACTCAATATTCTCAGTGAATAACATTTTTTTATTAAAATTTGTTTGCATAACAGTGAAACCACAATATTTTTAAACTGGAAAACAAAAATCTTTTTTGAGGATATTTTTTCAGATGGCTCAGCTGAGATAGATATCTATGCTGCCAAGTAAGCTTGTTTGGACTTATCATTCTGATAACTGCTTAATTTGATCAATTACTTTTCTAAACAACATTAAATACATTTAGTAAAATAATGTACATGTTTGGAAACAAAACAGCTGGTGATTTTTGAAGAAAGTTGCAAGCATCAGAGTAGGGAGAGAGAACTGAAACCACACGATATGATGACATCACATAGAAGTGACTGGTTAAATGATCTAGGAAATCATGTGCACCGCCGCACATTCCTGCCCTGTACAGCTTAAATGGACAAAATAAAACTGTCCTGACAGACAAGTTGAAGTGACCAACTTAAGTTTTCTTCTGTCATCTCTATGAATCTTATTTGCTCATGGGTTGTAATTGTTATGTTGGAAAATGGTTGAAAAGAAAGAAAGAAAAAAGCATACAAATGAAATTTGACATTTAAAATCTTCACCCGTGAAAAAGATTAAGAATATCATCATGTTTTAAGTGTCTACACCTCTGATGGAAATTAAGATAAAGCCATGACTGAGTCAATTGTGTTATGCAAAGCATTTGGTCACTTAATGGAGTCACAAAATCAATTAATTTTATAGCCTTTTTACATGTTTTATTCAGTAGAACATTCTACTCACATCAATGCCTTACTCGTGCAAAAACATTTGTGCACATGATGAAAATGGCATCTCTCTGGCAGAAACAAGATTTTCAAGATTTTCTTTGAATTTGGTATTGATGTTTCCATCCCATATCATCACACATCCATTTCAGGATTGTGGTTGTTTACTCCATGCCACTGGATATCTCATTTACACTTTTTTTTTGTTTTCAGCTACTTGTCTGTTTATGGTATTATTTGGTGCCTGCTGGCTCAGTTTATGGACAGAAGAGAGAATGAGCACAGCTGGGAGCCATGAGAACAGCAGCTTTAAAACAAAGAGAGTGTGTGTGAAGAACTGTGTCTGTGGGTCCCAGTAACACAGCTAAGGAGAGGATTTCCTCCTTGTTCAGTCCCTTGTCATCTCAAGACTAGACTACTGCAACTCCCTCCTGGCTGGTCTACCTTTGCATGCTATCAAACCCCTGCAACTGAACCAAAACAAAGCAACTTGGCTTGTATTCAACCTTCCCAAGTTCAGCCATGTCACGCCCTTGCTGCGCACCCTTCACTGGCTCCCAGTAGCAGCTCATATCAGATATAAAACCCTGATGCTGGCCTACAAAGCCAAGAATGGTCCAGCCCCTCCGTACTTGATGGCAATGGTCAAACCCAGAAGCGTACCTAGAGCTCTCTGTGCTTCAAGTATGGCTCACCTTGACCCTCCATCGTCAATGACACATGGAAAACATACATCCAGACTTTTCTCTGTCCTGGCACCAAGGTGGTGGAATGAACTTCCCTTGTGTGTCCGAACAGCGGAGTCACTTGCGGTCTTCAAATGCCAACTGAAGACCCATCTCTTTCGCAAGCACTCAACATAGAATATATCCTTCAGTTTTTAGCTACTGTTTTGTTGTCTTCTTTCCTCAGTTGTTATGTAACTTTGTATATTCAGGCTACAGGAGTTAGCTGCAAGTTAGCTGTATATTATGATTATAGGAAAGGCTTGTGTATCATAAGACTATTTTCTGGTAGTATTCCAGCTTAGAGTACATGAATTCGAGTCTATCTGAGCTACACTAGACATTCCAAGTAACCCTAAGCACTTTTGTAAGTCTGCCAAATGCCATACATGTAAATGTAAATGTAAGATGTGATGTAGAAGCAGCTCAGGCTTGCGTAGGAAGAGAAGGAGTGAATGGGATTTGGTTAAGCTTGTGAAATGTCATGTCGTGAACCCTTTTTGCCTGCATAAGACTCTAGAATGCAGATGTTCCATACACAACAATATTCCCCATCCATTTGTTTACAATGCAAAGCATGAAGTTTAGTTAGACCATTACATATTCACGGCCTGGAACTCTGTTGTGAAGTCATACTTTCTCCTCTACCAGTTTCCTGGTTTGTCAGAGAGCATTGTTCCAGGGGAGGAACATCAAATTAGAAAAGCACCGAAAAGCATTAAAGAACACAAATCAAATTATAGAAAGCATTACTGGGATGGGTCTCTAATGCTAAAAAGCTTCTATTTCAAAAGTAACTATTTCCAATCAAAAGCATTACCTAGACAAACACAGGCACCTGTCCTGCCATGTGGGAAAGGGTAGCATATTTCAGATACAGGGCAGATATTTTCTTCTATTGAATCAAATAAATAAATGATGATAAATAATTATGTATGATTTACTCCCTAATTTCCTTTTATGGAAAAGCACAACCAATCAATCTGTCTGAGCTTTCCGTATTGCACACGATAAATTACTGCACAATTCAAGATAGCTCTTGTCTAACAACATCTGACACTGTTGACAGCCTCAAGCTACTCTAGTGGAGTAGATACTCCTGTATCAAGATACAATATGGATCAAGAAATTCCTGGATCAAGAAATGCTGAATATGCAGACAGCAAATTTATTGAGGCATTTCATCACGATCTGATAGAATAAGATACCATTTCAGTGGTATCGGTGGATTTTGCTTTGGCCTTGATTTCCTTAATGATTTCCCTAAATGGCTATGAGGAAGTGGAGGAACGTGAGTGTGCAGACATCACAGTTCTGATATGAATGAATGTGACGGTTCACCATAGGACTGCAGTATCCTGAATGGACGTGATGGCTTACCATAGCACTGCAGTAGCCTGAATGAATGTGACGGTTGCCCATGGGACTGCAGTAACCTGAATGAATGTGACGGTTTAACCATAGGACTGAAGTAACCTGAATTAACGTGATGGCTCACCATAGGACTACAGTAACCTGAATGAACAAGAGCAAACTAACAGCAGCGCTTGTAGTTCTGCTTTGTTAATGTTCTGTCTGTAGTTTGTCTACATGTTTACAGTGTTATATGGTAAATATACTTAAGTTTTAATTTGAGCAGTGTTTTCAAGACATTTTGAATTTACTCAATGACATGATGATTTGATTAATAGATTAGGTGAAGAAGTACTAAGTGATTAAACTGACAGCTGTTTTAATATTTTTAGACCTGACAGTATTCTTTTTTTTGTGTTCTTTATACAGTTTCTCAAACCCCAAAACTGGAACCTTTAACTGTTGTTGTACACCAACATTCAGCACATTAAGAATGTATGTTGCACTTTAACTAAAAGCATTAGATGCTAAGAGTAATTAAAAAAATGAGAAAAGCTAGTGTATTTAGCTCATTTAGCTAATGTGTGCTTTAATTGAGTGTAGTTATATCATTTATATACTTTTTTTTTATTAAATATGAAAAGTACAGAAATGCACATTTGTAAAGAGGCCTATGGTGTTACTGTGGTCACACTTTAAAATCTCTTTATTAACTTCAGTTTATCCCAGTTCTAGAGAAGGCGCAAATGGAGTCTGTATAAGAAGAGTATGTAGAAGTCTGCCTGTTTTGCTGTTTTTAAACTAACTTGGCTTTGTTTTTTTTTAAGTGATTGTATTGTATAGTGTATTGTACAGTTGAGTGTGATTGCTACCATATAT
>JAOXYF010000018.1:16174599-16207535 GCA_028565775.1 Sternarchorhynchus goeldii | reverse complement strand
CACACATCATAATATTTTAATGAACACACCTGTTGTTTAATATTATCGTAGATGTGTGTTAGAGAGGTCACACAGCATAGCATGTCAGATTTTAATTCAGAGACTACATCAGACGTGCATATACATATTCATATTTCATCCATTTAATTTCTCTACTGCGGAGGTTGTAATAGACAATTGCAGCCAATGCACTTATCTTTGAGCTGTGCTGAAAACACTTTAATCTCACGGAACAGAAACACATATCACTATGACCAGAAGGTTATCTCCTTCACAGCAACTCTTTCTTTTGTGTTTCTTATCTGGTTTTTTTTCTTAATTCCTTTTTCCAAAAAGATCAAATAGCATCTCCAAGTTTGGGGGGCAGCAGCCTTACTTTACCATTAAAAAGTTATAGGTATATTGAATTATTTTTAATATACACCCACTATATAATAAATGTGTTTTTTGTTTGTTTTCTTATAAAATAACAATTTGTTTACACTCTAGACGTAGAAGGTAAGTGTGTGAACTGAACTGAAATCCTATTATGATTGTAATATTAACTTGTTTGCCTGAGTTTGGGTCAGGTATTTGCAGTGTGATTCAATTGAAAGGGCTTATACCCAAGGTCTTGTGAGCTTGTAAAAGATGCTTTCTTGTGACAATTGCCTTTTACCCCTCCCCCGTCTTGTTCATTCTCAGATGTTAGAGTAACTCATTTGGCCGTTGGCCTTCTCCTTTTTGTTTTACCACTCAGGTGCTTGATATTAATAGCTGGCTTCCTAACCACTCTGGCCCCCATATTGCCTCTTTCTATCCAGAACACTTGCATGATTTGAAGGGATTCTTTTTGAGATGCCTCAGACAGAATACATTGGTAAATATTAAACCCATCACATAAAGTTCTTTAGCCTGTATGCTAATGCTGGTAAGCTCCCCTGATGATGAATCCAGTTATTGCCCTTTCCAGAGCCGTGCAGCTGCTACATGGAGTGTAATTATCATTCTGAGAAAAGATGGGCTGAGATGGGTGAAGCTGCTCTCTCTGGGCTTTGGCTTAGCTCAGTGGTGTCTGTATGTAACTTATAAACAGGCTGTCCACTCCCATGCTAAACATCATCTAGTCTGTGGCACTTGGCCACTGTAGGGACAAATTACAGCCCATACTTTCCTTTGATTTATGCAAGGAGGGTTGGGTAGTGTCTAGCAGAAAGAAAGGAAGAATAGAGGGGGAACAGCAGTTGACAGAAAATAATTACAAAGATGTAAGAAATTACAGTATGGACCCAAATGTGACTGGCTTACCTTACTGCACTCAATGGCATCATCATAAAAAAGGTCCAAACTATGGTGTGTCCCCCAAAATGGAGAGACAATTTGATTTATTTAACGAATGAAAAAGCAAAGCAGGAAGAGCCACAACAAATGTTGCTGTGGAAGCAGAAGATGCAATTAAGATGCAATTAAAGGGATTTTAATAGTGAGTAACAACTATCATAGACAAAGGCAACTGGCCTACACATGAAGGTGACAGAACTCCATTTTCATTGATCGGGGTGGTATTTCATATACCTCTAAGGAAGAGTCCAGCCAACCTATGGAGAAAGCTCATTTTGGCTACTTCTATCTAGCAATCAATTTTTTTCAGTCATTACCCAGAGCTTGTAACCATAGGTGAGAGTCAGAATGTAGATTGATAGGTAAATTGAGCTTTGTCTTTTGGCTCAGCTCCCTCTTCACCATAATGGACTGGTACAGGGTCTGCAGCACCAATCTGCCTGTCATCCTCTTGCTCCATACTTCCCTCACTTATGATCCAGAGATATTTGAACTTCTCTTTGTTTGGTTTTTGTAACTCAGTATGCCTCGTTACAGGACCTCAGAGAACAAATTCACAACACACAGGTGTCAAGAAGATGCTCTAAAGTTTATTAACTATATAGAAGTTTAAATCGAAGAAAGATGATGTGGAAGAAGAGAGTGATGGTGTGGGGTAAAATGATTGGTCTAAGGTAGAATCAACAACTAGATGATTGTTCTTAAGGATGCGTTGAGAAACTCCAAGAAGTGGCCTCCACTAAGAAGGTGTTTGGATGACGTTCGGATCTGGGTCAGTTTGACCCACCAAATGCAACATGGATCGTGGATCATTAAATTCCCTTACACTCTTGGGGCAAGAATTCATTCCCGACCCAGAGAGACCACCCTTTTCCAACAGAGTACCATGGTCTCAGATTTAGAGGTGTTGATTATGGTCCCAGCCACTTCATACTCAGTTGCAAACTCGCGCAGTGAGAGCTGGAGGTCCTGATGATGCCAGCAGGAACACATCATCCACAAAAAGCAGATATGATATTCATGAAGCCACTTTCCAGAATTCCGTCCACCTTTCGGCTGTGCCAAGAAATTCTGTCCATAAAAGTTATGAACAGAATTGGTGACAAAAAGGCAGCCTTGGCAGTGTCCAACCCCAACTAGAAACCAATCAATATCAATAATACAGATTTACATTTCAACTGTTTCTAACATTCATATTACCTGTCTTTTTTATACTGGATTTTAAATAATTATCAAATCAAATCAAAATCAAATCAGATTTATTGTCACATCACCAGAGTACAGGGACACCGGTGAGTGAAAAACTTGAGTGCGAGTTCCACAAATTGCAGAGACAATATTTACAGTATAAGACTTATTTACATTACAATATTTACATTACAGACTTTATGTGTGTGTCTAGGTGTGTGTTTTGAGCATTGTCAGAGAGAATAGTGTATGAATAGTGTTTTCTTCACTGCAATTATTGACTTGTTATAAAAGTGCCATTATATTATTTTCATTTTATATGCAATTCTGACCTTTGAAATTTAATTTTTACTGTAACATATCCTTGATTGGGGGAAGATATTTTAGACGGACAATATTATTAACACAATACCCCTGAATGCTTAATGATGCGAAGAACCTCTATCTGAAGAGTGAGACTGATTAGCCAGAAATTTCAGCATAATGTTCATGGAAGCTTGAATGAGTCTATTTAAAGGAAAATAAGGGAGCTTTTTGTAACATTATGAAGGATGTGGGGAAGGAGGGTGAGCAGGGGGGGCCTTGAGAGCTCTTTGTCTTCAGCACTGAGATATTGTCTGAATGTCACATGAGAGGAACAAGCTCTGTGTATGTCATCCTGTTGCATCAGTAAGCACAGCACAGTCTGCAGACACAGACAGAATTTGATGAGGCTTTCAGATCTACACTGAATAAAGAATTACCACACAGATAGCACTGCTTTTCCCTGACAACATATAAAATGGAAAAAAGTCATATGATACAGTATGGTTTATTTTTCTCAAGTTGTGGGTTAAAATATATAATTAGCATTATATATTTGTGTGTATGTGTGTGTGATAGAATGTGTAACAATATATATGTTTTTTAATAAAATTTTAAATTCGGAGGTCATTCATTTCTAATATTTTGTGTTTTCAGTTCTGCTGATTGAATTTTAAATTACATATCTTATAAAACAACGGAGTTCAGCTATAATCATTACAAAATCTTGAACTGAAACATTAAACATTTCACATCCTGTGATGTGAACATTCTTAGTATGCAGTACCTTGACATAAAATTACAGGTTGTTTCAAAAGTAACCAAACACCCATCTAAAATAAATGTGGGTGGTGATCCAGTTTTAGACCCAAGTTGTGTGGGGAAGGGGGTAACCTTTTAATCCAAATTCACCAACATGACAGCCATCTTGAATACTGCATTCTTAGATTCAACTTCAGTTTTTCAAATGGCAAATGACAAGTTTGTGGCATCAAACTTGTACAGAACTTGACAAGAAAAACAATGGTGTGCTTCTTGTTAATGTAACTTTATTTGTTTATATGTTCAAACACAGATTTTTTTGTTAAACCAGAAACCATAGTGACTACAGAATGAATTTGATATGCCGTCCACCATGACGAGTCTTTTTCTCCAATTCCTGATAAACTTTCATCAAAACATCTGACTGAATGCAAGGATCAGTTCTGTCTTTAAGATCAACAGCATTCTTTATCTTCACAGAGTAAATAAGTGCTAGAATAACTTTATTAATTTTTATGTTCAAACAGACAGAACCTTAACAAATTTGGATTTCTTTGGGGTCATAACAAGGCACTTGTTTACTCTGTGAAAACAATGTTGGTCATCTTAAATATGAAGCACACTGTTATTTTTCTTGCAAAATTCTCTACAAGTTTGATGTGTCATGCATCTGTTTGAAGTTGCTCATGGGCATTGTTAGTTCACTGGTTAAGGCACTTCACTCATAGTCTGAAGATTTCTGGTTTAAGCTCTACCTGTGTTAAATTGCCACTGTTGGTCCTCTTAACCCTCATGATGTATACAGTCACAACTGTAAGTTGCTTTGGATAAATTCAACAGCTAAATGCCATAAAATGTAAACGAACACAACATGGCAGCATTCAAGGATATATATATATGTGTGTTTCCTTATTTTTGAGACATTTCTTTGACTTCCCATTTATGCTATTGTTGTTAATTATGTATGTGATATATAAGATTTGTAACAGAGTTTAATGATAAGTATGGTTAGTTTACTACAGTTTAATAATAAGTATGGTTAGTTTACTACAGTTTCAAGCACATGCAGCCACAAGGATGTAAGAAGTGGATTTCAACACTAGAGGCTCATCATGAAGCTCTATGTCAAGTATGATTCAACCCTTAACCCATCCCCTGTGATTACATCCTCTTCTCCCCACTCCAGATCCCAGTGATGACAGGGGCCTTCATGGACTCTTCCCCAAATGATGACTACAGCACGGATCACTCGCTCTTCAACTCCTCAGCCAGTGTTCACACCACTGTCATGGCAGCCCACCACCAGCAGGAGGAGCATCAGCCCATGTCCTGCGATGCCATCTGGCTGTGGATCGCCATCACTGCCACCATTGGCAATATCGTGGTGGTGGGTGTGGTGTATGCCTTCACATTCTGAACAGAATATTGTGGTGGTGGGTGTGGTCTACGCCTTCACATTATGAACAGAACCGAGTCTAGAGATGAACCAAGAGATGAACTGAGGCAGCATCCTGTTGATGCGTCTTCAAGACCAGATCCTATAATAGATGGCAAGGTCTGTCATGTAGCATACATAGGCATACGATTTAATTTTCCTTAGTTTTTTGTACTCAAATCAACATTGAGGTTTGAAAGTATTTTTGATGTATTGTTTTTTTTTTGCAAAATTTGATAAAGGACATAGTACAGTGCAATCCAGTTTGAAAAATTAACAATGCCTAAGTATTACTGAGCAGGTAGTCCCTAGTTTGGTATTTCTAGATATTTTATATGTATTTTTGCCTTTAGTAACAGTGTATGCAGTATTGAAGCTTTTAATGTGTAAAGGACACAAAATTCTTTTAGCGGTTCTGTAGCTACCGTCGTTGTTCAAGGTGACCAACATTCAAACGGGATGGAAACCTTGTTTTCAGACACTGTTCTGCCATTTATTTTATATGCTTAGTTATTCTAATTTGGTAATGAAGTCTTTCTCCTTCTCACTGACAAGGTCTGTATTCTTGATTGGACAATCCTCCAGTTTTAATACTTGATAAATCTTCAGGCCAATCATGAACTCAATCACCTTTGTATTTGGGTGAAACATATTATATATAATGGTTCAGATTTCTTTTTTTGTGTGTTTATGTCTTTTTAAACACTCTATAATTATTGTCCTGCCATTACAGAGACAATCTGTTTGCTGATATTTTAGCATACACAAAGCATTTCTACACACATTCACTCTTCATATTTGGTGAATTTTAGTGGTTTTGTTTTTTGATTAGTAGCTCTTGTTCTAATGAGTGGGATGTCAGCATGCTCCCAGCTGCTATCCTGTGCAACATATCTACGAGGAAGACAATAAGCTTTGCATTAAATGAATTCCTGAGAGGAGGAGTAGGTTGCCATAGCAACTCATCTGCTGCCTTTTGTGCAGTGACACAGAGCTCTTTTTGCAGTGACCAACACCTGCCCTCATCTCTCCACAGCTTGCAGGACTCATGCACCCTTTACAAATACCATACTGTACATACTTAAACCATGTGGATCAATCAGTCACAGAGCTTCACCCTGCCACCTAATCTTTAAAAAACGTGCATACGCATGTGCTGTTTTTTAAGGGATGAAAGAATATTTTTAAAGCATGAAACACAACATTAATATGGATCTTATCTAACTCTCTGATAGATATTAAACATTTTGTCCTGTAGTACAGCAATGAAGTCAACATTTAGAGAGTCAACCAACTAATGAGTTTCTTTATGATGCTTTTGTGAAGCTAGTTAGTGTGACAGTATGCAGATGAGGGCTAGCGCTTGTCTGTGATATTCACATAAAGGGCAATTCGGGTCTGTCCTCTACAGGTCAGAGGTTAATGGGCTGTCACCAACACCCTGCCCCTGGCTTTCTGAAGCAGTGTAGTCTCGGTGCAGTTTGTGATCTGATTCTGGTGGGTCTGTGTTAGTTACCATAGCAACCCTCTCTCCAGCCCTTCTTTTGAGAGGGACATTATTCATGGCCGTTAGTCTGAACATTATTCATTATGGCCACAGGTGCTGGTGCAAAGGACAGACACAGGTCTTATGAAGCCTGTCTGATCATTCTTCACCTGTGCCAAGATGAATGACCTGCATAAATGCACTGACTATGACTTATTACAGTTACCATACTAATAGGTAGGTCACATTTCATATTGCACAGTGATTTACAAATGTGGGTAAACTATAGAATTTCTGTTTTTTAAAGATGTAAATTGATGGTGTGTTTTCACAGAAGAGGATTTTAAATTCCTGGTTCAGATGAGGCTCGAACTGAGTGTACTGCTGTAAAAGTACCATGTGCTGACAGATTGCTGATGTCATTTCAGCTTGTTATGACACATTTTTAATTGCTGCTTTTTTATTAAAATTAACATAAACTACACAAAATTGTCTTTAGTTACAGTTGCATTTAATTTATTTCCTCTTTGACTGACATTACTTGTTATTTTTTCCCCATTATCTGTTTTTTTGTTTTTTTCATGGCCTGTGAAATTTCCCCATGAACAATCTTATCCAGTAACTGTATTCACCTTTAGCCAGTTAAAACGAAGCCCAGTTAACCAAACAGACTGGCACAAAAAAGGGCGAACTAGCATTAAGGTTGGGATAATTATTACATGTTAAACTGATGTAGAAGTGGAACCTTGACTTGAGAACAAGGATTTCTGGCTTAGGATTGCTGTACAAAGCAAGAGGGTATAAAACATCACAGAGGAAGCATCAACATGTACCTTTATTTGATACATTTCAATGAATTTCAGTTCTCAGTGAAACAGAGCATTAAATTTAGGGCATTAAAATAAATGCAAATACTTTTGCTACACTGACTTAAGGGGGGGTGTAAAAACAAGTGCTTTAACAATACATGCAGTACTATATTCTGGGTAATCAACAATTATGTGTGATTGTATTTCACACAAGTGTGGAAACTGAAGGACACTGAAGAACAGTCCATTGCTACTTTCATCACTATTAATCAGAACCAATCATACACCACTCTAAGCTATGCCAAAAAGACATGTATTATGAGCTTATATGAACTCATCACAGTTTGATTCCTTACAGCTAGTATCAAGGTAACGAGCATGTTGATCGATATCATTGTGGTGACCGAGTGCTCAGATTCCCTTAAAGAAGCAATTAGAAATGTTGCTCATTTCATCCTTTCATAAATGAACAAACAACTTCATCACCATTTATCTATACCAGCCTGACAGGTAAACTTTCCAGTGCTGAAAATAAATCCTCACTGTTGTTTACTATTAACTGAACGGCATGTATACAATACATATTACAAGTTAAAAGTAACTTTTAGTTTTATTTTCAAGACCTAACATACAGTAGACAGTAATTATGACAGCTATTAGACAATAGTTATATTTCATCATAACAAATTTAGAATTAGAATGTTGTTGATCAATTAAAACATATGGAACCAATGACTTGCGTCTGACTGTTATGAACAGAAAACACTAGAGGAGAGTAAGATCCTAAAAGTATTGTGTTCTGTCATGAAAGAAAATGCATCTTGCACCAGTGTTGTAATGTTTTGATATTTTTTGCCAGTACATAATGTAATAATTACAATAACCTCTTTTAGTTAAATTGACCGTTTCATGTCAATAAAATATTTACAAAAATGTGAGGTGTATTCACGTTTGTGAAGTACTGTAAAATATAAGCTCATATAATAATAACTCATAAAATAATAACTCATAATAATAACAACAACTCATAATAATAATAACTCATATAATAACTCATATAATAATAACTCTCTGAGCCAGAGATGATTTATGGAATGGCCTTATTATCTTTTTAGTGAAGATATACTTATCTGCAAATTCTTTACAACTGGCCATCATTGGTTTGACACTATTTGACCCTCCCGAGGATCAACGTTTGTTTAAAAAAAACAAAACAGACAGTTTCTCTTGTCATGTTATGTTTTTCTTTTTTAAACAGTGTATGGCTGTTGCATTAACAAGCAAATCAAATCAAATCAGTTTTATTTATATAGCGCCTTTTACAACAGATGCTGTCTCAAAGCAGCTTTACAAGTGTCCAAGTGTCTGAGTCCAAGTGTCTGAGTCCAAGCCCCCGAAAGTAGCAAGGAAAAACTCCCAAAGAGCGTGAGGAAGAAACCTTGGGAGGAACCAAGACTCAAGGGGGGAGCCCATCCTCTTCTAGCTGACACCGGTGACCATGACAACTGGACAATCACATAATAACGGGCTGTTTTAAAATTTATGCCAAATGTATAAATGGATTGTTTATTGTTGATGGTTTTGCATGCAAAAATGATTGCTTGATTATTTAGCTCTGTAGACCAAGCAGCATATTCTCCAGCTCATCACTGGCAACCTGTCCTCGCATGTACAGAGAAAATATAACAATAGGCAGTTAACAAGGGATGCCATGAAGCACACATGTCCCTGTTTTGTGTCTGTCTCCATAAAGGACACATGTCCCTGCTGTGTGTCTGTCTCCATGACAAAGTTTTTTAAAGATATGTGAAAGATGTTGATGCTTTCCTTTGAGGCAGGTGGAAATGAATTCTTCTAAATTAGTTCTTCTAAATGAATTATCCTCAAGTAAATCTAAGCTTTTTAACAACTCAGGAGAAATTCTGTCTGTAGTCATGACAAGGATGTTTCTGTCCATCACTAGATTCACATTCTGTGAATTTCAAAGTTCACACATACATTACCCTATAACAATTTTGCAACAAAGGATTATGCTTTTTTAAAGTATTGCTATTTCCTTTCAAAAAGCCAATTGATCAGCAAGCAGGCAAGGGGAGAGTTATTTAGGACTTAAGATGGCAGCACCAAGAGCTGATGGGAATAAGAAAAGGTTCTCTGAAGGAAGCAGTCTCACATATTCCTAGAGCTGCTGCCAAAAAAACCTCTCAATAATGTATTTTTTCTTTTACAGGTACATTGCATTTTGCATCATGTCAACTTTTTCATGTGAATAACCCATATTTGTGTTTGCTAAAAATTGATGACCTAGATGGGTGCTTGTTTTCTCATTATTGGGTCCCAACAGTGTCAATCAGTGGAGTCTATATTAAGTTACTACATATATCTCTGAACAATACTACATGTCTTCCACATCAGGTAATGCCATTTAGTCTGCATTATAGCCCCAACAGCACTTAGTGCACATTAGATCCTTAATGAAATTCTGGTGGAGAAATGATGTTTAGTTAAAGAAAGTTTAAAATTTTAAAGTTTAGTTTTAAAAGTTTAATCTTTTTTCTTTAACATAGTTGATTTACTGATTAATGGAACTAGATAACCTGCATTTTTACACTCTTCCATAACAGCTGACTGCTTTAATAGCTTCCCAATTCATTCTTATAGCCCCCAGACTGGACAATGCAGCATTACATTACATATGGATCTCGAGGCTATTATTAACACAACGATATATCACTATCCCACTTAGATCATGGAAAATATTAAGACTGCAGACCAGGGAAGATGTTAATCCATCCTCTGGTGCAAAATAATAACCTTTTTTAGCATAGAGCTGTTGGATCCACTTATTTGGCACAGCGCCGAAGTTTCCCCTTATTTAAAACCTGCAGACATTTTATGCAGGTTATTAGAGGTGCTGCAAACAGTACCTCAGGGTCCTAAAGTCTTTACCTAAGCTTCCTGTCAAACATTACATCTGGAACATCTGACATCCTTAAGGTGCTGTGTTTACTCTTTAATGTTAGTTTCACCAGGGTGGAAAATCCTTTTCCATTTTCCATGAATTCAGAACTATGATCTTAAAGAACTTTGGCATTCTGTGTGCTGCAGCCAACATGGACAGCTGTGCTGGAGCCAACATAGATGCACTGAAATCTCCCTCTCCTCAGCACTCTCCACTTCCAGCATTGTGGGCGAGGTGAACCTTGTAATATCAGTGCTGCTGAAAAATAGGTCTCTATTCACCACTGCCATCACCCCACTTCAGCAGAGGATCAAACACATGGGTAGAATACCAATGAGTTCTGCTCAGTGTCTGTGAACAAGTAAACTATAACTCCTACACACTGGCCAAAATGACACCAGTGCAGAGGAGCCAGTAATGTTGATGAGATAATACTAAACAATTCAGGGATGATAGAGATTTTCTTTCACACTCATTACTGGGAGTCAGCAATGAATTAATTGAATTATTATGGTTACCACTTAATCAGCCTCAACATAGGCTGGGTCTGTCTATGGTGGATACAGCTAGTGTAAACTCAGTGTATGAGCTAGAGTTATGGGTTTGCTTTAGGAGTGAACAGTAATGCTAATATGGTTGAAAAGACAGACCCTATGTTTCTCCCAAATAAACCTAGCCAGTGCTGATTCTCTCATACTGATTTTAAAAAAGTGAAAAAACATCTTTTTTAGATTTTGTCCCTGCAGGTTTTAGACCTGCAGATTTCCTCTTTTTGTTGCCTAATGTAATCCTGTGTCCATGTGCTGCCCAGATAACCAGAGGGAAGAGCTCTGGCAGGCTATTTAAACTAAGTTACCCATAGCATCTGCAGAGATCCAGGTAGTGCGCATGGAATTAGAACCAATTAATATAAAAACAACAAATTGAAAAGGTTATGTCCACCCCAGAGGACCTGTTTTATCATTTTCATCAGAGATAAAGCAGAATATTTCTATATTATCTGTATTGCTCACACATGGTCGTTATTGTTTTGAGGTAGCTTCAAATGCTGAATCTATACAACTACAATGAGGGACATAGGGAGATAAATCTCTTTACTGCCACACAGGAACCCTTCTGTTTCATAAGAACATGTATTTGGCTTATAATTATATACCTAAAGACCACAGGGAAGCATATAATGTTTATATTCAAAAAGAAAAATGTTGTTTCATTTTCATAATTTTCAGTAATTTATTTTAAATCACAAACTCGAAGATTATTTTGAATGTTTGGAGCCAAAAAATAATTAATTCAGACAAGATCTCTTCAACGGTCCCCTGGTGAGCACCAGTCATGCACTCATTTTCCAAACTCTACACACATCACGTTAGCACAGTTAAGCACAATTACCTATTCTGTTCTCTGTAAAAGCATGCTAATACTGCATGATGAACACAATTGAGCAAGAAAGAACACATAGAGGATGAGATTGAGAATGAGGATGAAACTGCAGCATTACAAATGAGATAACTGCAACCATGGTTGACAGTGTCATCAACCATAGCTTCTGCACACTTGGCAGCAATTCCAGCTCAGTTTGAACCATTACACTATAGCTGTAATCATTAGGATTATTATCTGAATATATAGTTACACCTTTAGTTTTCTGTGTCTAGTAGACATAGCGTTGTCTCCATAATCGCTTTCTACTGCAGAATTCACAGAAGACCATCAGATGACGGAAGAAATGTTGTCTTATGTCAGAAACAAGAACCAGAGATTACGAACATGGTGTTGGTAAATAATGGTATTAGGCACAGAGAAATAGAAAACATGATTCACAGAAGACAATGGCACATTTCACAACATGTGAAATTAACTGCATCAACCTTTGATCCCATACTGAGAACATATAGGATGATCATGGAAAAAAAAATCTAGAGCTCCATTTTTCAAGTGAAAATATGTAACATGCATATCCATAAGTACTTATCACACTACTATATAGCACTCTGCTTTTTCACTGTGTTACCACACTGTAACCTTATGTCTTCAAGCCAGAGAATACTTTTGAAGCAAATGCTGAATAACTCGGAGAGTGATGATGCTAGATTCAGAAGATGCAGCAGAGGCACAAACATCCTAGAGCAAAGTGCTACACTATCCCTGTCCAAAAAGGAAGAAATGTAACAATATGCTCTGACACCATTCTACAAGGGGTGGTCCATCACCACGTCACAACTGCTCCATACAACACATCACTCCATTTGACTGTCACATGCAGTAAAAAAGGAAGCAAATGCAAGTTTCCTCCAAGTATGAAAGAACAAAAACCAAATTGATAAAAGTAACATCAGTGGCTGAAAAGCAGTCATGAAAATAGAAAGGGTTTACTTTTTTTATGATTGCTTATACACTAAAATTAAAAACTCAGTTAGTGAAACAATATAGTTACAAGCTGGACAGTGTAGCAATAGGAGAACACTTTTTGGTGCTATATAGAACCATTTTCAGAAAGATTCCATATATAACCATATACAAACATTCTTTATAAATCTTAGGAATCATTTCAAATAAAAACATTTATGCTTTTTTAATAATATAGTCTTTGTTTGACTTTATGCATAGATACTGTCAGAGTAAAATACATAAATAAAAATAACAAGCAAGACCAGTACTGCACACTGATCCTCACCACATTGTAACATTAGTCAGTAAAATAAATGCATTTCCAAAGGTTGCCTTTTGCACTGAATTTCAGAAGAGAACATATTCTTGTCACGGTGTGCTGGGCACCCATCCACAGGGGCACACCCACTCCATCCACACGCACATACCTACCCCGCACACAATCACCTGTTTATTGATCTTGTCTGGCACTCATTCTCTTAATCACCCTGCACACGTATTTAAGACCACAGGTCCTGCCAATCTTTTCTGCACATTCATCTGAGCAGAGACCAGGAAGCACCTGAAAGATGCTTAATCCAACATGTCTGTTGCTTAGCCTTTTCTTTCGCGTTCTGTCCTAGACTTTTAGGACTAAAAGTCTCTTTGTTATGATAGAGATTATAAACCTTCCACCAACATGTTGGGGAAAAAATCAGTGGGGTTAAAGAACGGAGAGTATGGTGGGAGATACTGAATTGAACATTGTGGATGCTGATAAAACCAGAGCAGATTGGACCTAAGCAGATTAGTGGAAAGATGTACTGTCCCAGAAGACAATGTATCTCATCTGCTTTGCATCCATTTGTTCTTCTGCTGTGATGATGGTGTAGTCTATCTAAAACTGTGAGTATGTGGGCCATGTTGTAAGAATCTGTTGGCATGGCAGTAGAGGACCCCATTCTACGTGATTGCAGTGTTCACTGTAATGTTACAACACAAGACATTCAAAATAGCTCTGTGGCCATTCTTCTTCTCCTTCTTCCTTCATGTTCTCAACTCTTAATCCTATCAACACCACACATTACATAATATCACTTAACTCCCAGGGTGAGCCTCACAATAACATTTTGCTGCCACCCACTTATATTTTTCATTTCTCATAATTGTGTATATACAGAGGAATATTTAGAATGCTGTTACATTTAAATAACATATTTCTGGCATCAGATTCTTTCCTACTGAATGTTTAAAGGTAATACAATATATTTAGTTTTTGCCTTTATTAGTGCTCACTATGAGCTACAGTTCTGTAGTTTGTGTGCAATTTATGTATGCACAATTTGGTTTGAGAAATTTGAAAAGGTTTTTTAAAGTGATTGATTCACATTCACAACAAACATTCATTACAGCATCTTAACTCAAGTTCTAACAGTAAAACTGCAAAACTTTGTCTTCCACAAAAAGGTGCCACTTGTTGGCAATTATTCATTGTTATTCACTAAACTTCATTTATTCATTAAGTTGATTCATTTCCTGGGTGTCTGGCCATAAGCAGTTTCCCTCCATACGAGTGACGTCCTTATTAGTGCATGTAGCTGATATCCCATTGGTTATTGGTAAATCTGTTGGTAGATTTCGCTTCATGTTGCTACACTGAGTTCTAAATGCGGTAAATATTTTTGATCAGACCACACATTATTAGTGCTTGACTTCTTAACATCACGAATTACATCCAGGTGGTTTATCTTGCATGTCTGTGAGGTAGCATAACATTTTGCTCAATCTTTACAGTATTAGTCACACTGCATTATGAGCCAGAGCATGACAGATGGAAAACGAGAGCAGATCCAAGCTCCTTATGACAGCAGTCTCATGGTGCTCTTAAAGAGTGCCTGGCAGCCCTGTGCAATCTTCAGTGGGAACAGGAACAGCCAGACACTCCATCTGGAGTGAATTTCCTCACATCTTTGGAGCTGAAATTTGGAATTGCTACTGTGTGAAATAAGGTACGTCAGAACAGCTGGTTGTTGGAGTTTTATTTCAATGGCTACACAGTTGTCTAGCCACATTTATCTTTTTACCACTTGTAGTATTTTAGAGCTGTTTTCACTGGTTCCAGACTTAGAGCACCATCGCATTGCAGTTTTATACCTTCCTTTATTTGTTTCTTGATATTCAGTGGATTTGTTAAGTCATTTAGTGAGTTAGAACATTTTAGTAAGTGAGAGGAGACTTTTGTATATTTTACACATTGACTCTTATTTAGGGGAATAAGAGTTTGATCTATACAAAAAGGTACAAAGTTGTTTTTTTTTTTTACTGATGATTACTATTACAAATTGCTATTCCTATTACAATATGATTACAAATAATATTGATTACTATAAATAATATCACTTTAATATTATATGTATTAATATCATATATTACTATATCATTATCCAAAATGTAAGGGTGATCCAAATATTCCAATTATGCTTTCTGTGGAGGTAAAGTTCATTTTATAGTTATGTTATATATCCAGAAAATATTCAAATAAACAAGATAGTTATTTTATTTCTAATTTTAGGGCTTAAATGGAATTAAACTCCTCTGTGTTCATGGTTCCTACGGTGGAGCTGATAATGGACAACTGCACCTATACAGAAGCCTGGGCTTGGATCACCTCTCTCCTGCCTGGGTGCCTCACACTCATCAGCATTTCTGGAGTGTTTGGAAATGGCCTTGTTCTCTGCGTCTTCTGCCTGCAGCGGAAGCCCTGCACTGTGGCTGACATCTACCTGGGCAACCTGGCTATGGCTGACCTGGTTATGGTACTGTGTCTACCATTTTGGGCAGTCACCATTGCTCAGGACTATCAATGGAACTTTGGTCAGCTGCTTTGCAAAGTGGTCAATACAGCTATCTACATGAACTACTTCTGCAGTATACTCTTCCTGGTCCTGGTAAGTGTGGACCGCTACTTGGCCCTGGCAAGACCACTAAGGCCCAGCCGCCTTCGAAGGCCAGCCTGGGCCAAACACATCTGCTTTGTTATCTGGGCAGTGGGTGCCCTGCTAAGTGTTCCATCCCTGCTCTTTCGAGCCGTCAACTACATTCCTGATCTGAATGTGGACGCATGCTACTTAGTTTATCCTCATCCAAGCTGGAGGATCCAGAGGAACCTAACCAGCAATGTGCTTGGCTTTATGATCCCCCTGCCCATAATTGTGTTCTGCATACACCAAGTGATTAGAGCCCTTAGAGACAGCAGAATGGGATCTCTGCAGGGAGTAGTGCTGGAGAGGAGGTCCGCTCACCTGGTGCTGACTGTGCTGGCTATATTCATCTTCTGCTGGACGCCTTTCCAGGTTGTGCGCTTCTTAGATACTCTGGATTACTTTCAGCTCACACCAGGGTGTCTGTTTGTTCATATTTTAGACATTAGCGTGCAGATTTCCACCTACCTCGCTTATGCTAACAGCTCTATCAACCCATTCCTGTATGTGGTTGTGGGGAAGCATTTCAGGAAAAGAGCTAAAGTAGTGTTTAAACAATTCCTCCACCCTGGGTGGAAGGACAATGCTGCTAAAACCACTTTTACCAGTAAATGCAGTGACAGCTACAAAGACTCCTGTGTGCTTAAAAAAGGGGGGTTGGGCCAATGTGACTGGCAACCACAACACAGTTCTCCAAGTAGCTAAAAGTGCAGCCCAAGCAATGAGCTTTGGAATTCTAATGATTTCTTCAACCACACCTCAGGTTTTACATTCAAGTTATTTATGTAGTGCTTTTTACAACACATGTCACAAAGCAGCTTTACAAATGTAACGAGGGCATCGGTGGCAAAGATAGTTTTCCAGCCACCTTCTTAAGAAGTCTCAGAGCTGATCCTCATTGTGTGGTTGTACTGTGTCTTAAACTTTGTAAACACCTTTTTGACACTACAGCTACTGCAGTGCAGCGTGTGATACATTTATTGTATTTATTTACTGTTTCTACACATTATTGTTGTAATGCATCAACCTGTGAGTCATATTGTTTCAGTGCTGAAATGTAGTCAAAAGTTTCATGTTAACTGAAGAAAAACATGACATGAAGTATGTGACGTAATAAAGCTGTGTAACCACCTTTCTGCTTTACTGTTTCTCAGTGTGTTTGCATTCCATTGTGATCTGTGAGTTCAGTTTGTTTGAATATGTAAGTTCATCTTGGTTTCAAACAAAGCCTCAATTCAATTTCACATTCAGCCAGAAATGGAGCCTGACGCCTGACCAAACCGCTCTTTATTATGGTGAGCCTGTACAGCTAGAGACTACACGATATATTGAGCTATATGTTTGATAGTTACCCTGTGGTTAATGAAAAGATTTGTAGTTTTTTTATAGAGCTTTGCTTTGGAGTTGCAGATATTGGAGACTACTCTCAATATTTGTAACACGTTAGCAGTATATCAGCCAAAACCCTTTTTTTTGTTGTTGTAAAAATTCTAAATTCAAACTATATGGAGTTTCAAACAGAGTTTAAAAGGACATTATTTGACGTTAGAAAAGAGGTGAGGAGAGAAGTCATCATTTACAAGCTAACAGACATATTGAAAGATACTGAGGAGAACAATGGTGCTGATAAGGATCTCCATCCAGTGATTTAATCCTCCATCTGCATCTGGATAAGTAGGAGGTGGATGGTTCGGTGCAGGTAGCAGGAGAGCCTTGTCAATCCTTACTTAGTACCAAGCCGGATGGGGGACAGCCATTTGATCGGTAAAAGTAAAAGTAAAGAGAGACAGTTAGTTCTGTAAGGGACATAAAATATAAACATTTCAGAAGCGTGGCAGCAACTCCAGCAATTAACTATTACAGCCTAACTAAAAAGACAGAACCAGAAAGTAACACAGACTTGGGGGCACCCTGAGGTGTTGGCATCCCTCCACCCCACCGTCAACAAACTTGAGTGAACGTGTGCAGTGGAGGGACAACAGCACCAGTGTCTCAGTAAACCATAAAACTCTGTCCATGAACCCCTGGATCTGTAACATTTATCTAAGGGGGAATATTAATTACCAAATGCTAAACTAAATATGTAAGTTTTTAGACTAGACTTAAAGATTAAGACTGTGTCAGAGTTCCAGACTTAAATTTTTATTAGAGCGTCCCAATAGTCAGGAGTTACAGTAGTCTAAGCTAGAGCTAATAAAAGGCGTGTTTAAATCTGACATTTTCTGTCTTGCAGCCTTCGGGCCCAGGAGGAGGACCTCCGTTTCATCACCATTGGGGTCACCATCTCTTACGCAGGCTTCAATTTTCTCTAGCCTGGGTCTGTCATCAGGTTTGGCTAATATGTATAGCTGGGTATCATCTCCATAGCAGTGAAAGTTGACACCATGCTTGCTTATAACTGTACCCAGTGGTAGCACATATAATGTGAATAACAATGTTTACCCCAATTCTGATTGTGGGAGAGGATGGAAAGCTCGTTTCTTCTAAAACAACATTTTGCTCAGTATCTGACATACCAGATGACAGACCAGTAGGATTAGCTATAAGGTTTTGTGATTAGTCTAATGTTCTCTATTTTACTATTAAAAGAAATCCATAAAAACGTCACTGGTTACGTTTGCTGGAATCATTCGTAAATTTAGAAATAACGCTAAAATCAAGGTAGTTCAGTTTGGAAGGGTTTTAATGAATTGTGTTACAGTAGACGAAGTTGTCGAGTGATTTATGCAATAAGGAGGGGACGAGTTGGTAATAAAACTAAAATGTGATTCAAACGAAATCAGATAATGATCGGAGATTGCCGCGGTTCGAGGGAGCATATTTAAGTTATGTAGGTTAGTACCCATCATTAAAATTAAGTCTAGAGTATGACTGCTATGATGAGTAGGCCGTGTTACAATTTGTACAATGCCGAAAGAGTTCAATATTGAAGTGAATGCTTTTATTCAGCGGATCATCATCCTGCACAAAGTGTATATTAAAACCCCCTACCATTATTACATTATCACTGCACAATGCTATGCTTGCGGCAAAGTTGCTGAAGTCGCTTAGAAAATCTGAGTATGACCCTGCTGGTCTGTAAATATTAATTAAAGAACATGAATTTTTATTTATGGCTGGGTTACATACCCTAATAAAAAGAATTTCAAAAGAACTAAAGCCATCGCATTGTTCCTTGCGAATTTCTAAGGTGCTTCGATAGATTATACATACTCCACCTCCTCTGATAGATCATACATACTCCACCTCCTCTGCCCGACGGTCTTGGCCTATGTACATAATTATATGCCACAGGGGTGGCTTCGTTCGATGCAAAACACCTGATTTAATCCAGGTTTCTGTGAGACACATAACATCAAATTTCTGATCGCTTACAATTTCATTTACAATGGCTGATTTGGAATTGAGCGATCGTATGTTGAGTATGCCGAATTTCAGTTCGGTCAAAGAAAAACTATTGTTTGGTTGCGAGATATGAAACCAAGTTAAAGTTTTTGAACGAGTTAATTTAGTTTTTCTATGATTAAATGTAACCCGGGGCGCAGACAGTCTCGAATCTGTAGGATCTAGGCGACGCCTCAACCTTCTCCTACTAAAACTCCAGACACCTTTGGTCCTATATCTTGTAACAGCCTACTGAGTTAGCAGGCATCAGTTTAGTAAATGCCCCATCCTACCAATTATCCATGCATTTTCTAATTGCACTGCTACACATCATTATACTGAATTATCCTTTATGGTTGGTTTAAAATCTGTTTATAGGAATTAAAACTTGGAATTTAAACTGTTTATAAGAATTACATTTGGACACAGTAAAGCAGTGCAGAATTTTAACCTCCAGAGGGCAGTATTTGATTATGCTTAGTCCCCAAGTCACTAAGTACATGCTTCTCGTGGCATCTAAGTAATAGCTGCAAACTAGAAGCTGTGTAGTTTTACTAGTAAAAGCTGTGCACTCTTTAATAGCAAAAAAATAAATAAATAAAAACACAAACAAACAAAAAACCGAATAACAAACAGCTAGTTAAACATCACATGAGATCCATTTTGGTTGCTTTAAAGGATGTTAAAGATGAGTTTACTTTAATTCTGTTGCTGGCATTAAATTCATGCAGGCTAAAAGGAATTAAATAAAAATGTTACACAGGAGATCAAAATTAGAGATTTTAATTAATTTAAATTAAATTAATTAATCAATTAACTAAAATTCATTTTCTGAAGGTTACAACTGTCAGTAATCAGTAGGAAGTGTACAAGCCTTTGCTTTAAATGACTTCTGCACATCTGAAGCCACAGGACATCACTAGTTTCTCACACCACTCTGGTGTAATTTTGGTCCTCTCTTCCACGATTTTGTGGAACTTTCTTCGTCACTAAGGATTTTCCAGAGGTTTCATTGTTTCAATGTTTTCAGTTTCAAGAAACTGCTTTGCCCATTTTGCTGTGTGACTGGGGTCATTGTCTTGCATGAAAATTGCTGGCTGATTGAGTGATGAATGCAAGGAAGGAATCACGTCTTGAAGAAGGTTCTGATACACACTTGCATTCACCCTTCCATGTAGCTGTACGAGAGGTCCAACTCCTGCTGCCGAAAACATTCCCCAAACCATGTCAGTTCCTCCTCCACCTTTCACTGACAAATAATTAAAGAAATTAGCACCAGGTGCCAGATTAACACCAATAACTTGCAGGTATCTGAAAGTGTTCTCCAATTTTGATAAATGATATAATTAAAAAAGAACACTGAAGTTTTTTATGCTGTGCTTTAGAATATATACTAAATATATATTTGATTTATAGTGTATAAATAAAATACACACACACACACACACGTCAAAAAAGTCTAACATGACCACTGTTACATTTTTTCTATTTTGGTAAATGTAAAAACCTGACTGAACTTTCATTAGAGTGAGAAAGTATATTTCCAAAAGATAAAAAAAAACACATAACCAAGAAACATTTGTTAAATCAGTGTTCCACTGAGCATTTGAAGTGTGCATCATGTTTGTGTCAGCAGACAGAGCCCTCAGGCTTAAAGCTTACTGCTTCCATTTACAAAAAAGGTTATTTTGTTCAGGACATTCTTAACCTGCCTGGCTACAGGCAAATCAAATCGACTCATTTGTGTGTCTCCAGTCTTCAGGAAAGCTGAAAGCACTCCACACATGTCTGCGTAATGGATGCAAATCGATTTTAACATAACTGAGGGGGACCCTCAGGATTAGACTGAGAGGAGAGAAATGAACCCAGAGACCTGCTTGACAGCTTTGAGGACTATCAGCATGGCTTGGTCAATGACAGACTCTGACATCTTAGGCAGCTGTGTGGAAGGGGAAAGAATGCAAAAAGAATTATACCAAACAGAATTACCTTTCAAATAGTGCCACCTAGCGTTCACAAAGGTTTGTCATTTTGTTTTTTTAATAACACTAGTATGCATTTATCTACTAACTGCACTGTTATGCAACATAATATGCATGTGAGTCATAACATTTTCAGTGAATAATCTAGCTCCTAGTGCACAAGAATGAATTGTTACTATTCATGTTCTTTTACTTATGGACTAAGCCATTGCACCACCATGGTCTTTGTCATAAAAATTCAGTGCAGCTGCCTGATGTGTACTGCAATAAACCTCTAGTGATCTAGAGCCGTTTCTGGATTCTAAGGAAAATTACACATTTGAATAGGGATTTTTACATTCCTGTTAAAGATGGACATGTGCTCTTTCAATCTAAACTGTCCAGGTGTGGATTTCCCACACAGCACACAGAACCCATGCCTCTTTCTGGTTGGGTGCCATAGCAACCATACACATGCAGTTGATTTACAATTCTGTACAATATAGTGTTTCTTGCATTTTTTTTCCTGCACAAAACCAAATGTCTCACATCTTTCTGACCGACAACATAGCCTTGGCAGAGGAACAAAGTTAACAGAAGTTCTAAATATTAGTTGGTTAATATTTAATATGATTTCTAAACCTTCCCTCATTGTGTCTTACAGTACGTTTCTACTTTTTATCTTACTGTTGCTGATGTTCCCTGATAAGCTCCTCGTTCTGCAAATCTTGAATCCCACTCAGTGAAAGTGAACACCCAATCACTTCCTTATGTTCATTTTGTGTGTTTAAAGGAAGGAAGGACTCATTTTGTGAGTCCCAAAGAAGTCCCAGGTGACAGCAGCAAAGAATAAGAAGACCTTAGATACACCAGAGGGAGAGAGAGAAAAATACATACAAGGGAAAACAGAAAACAAGAGGCAGGGGGAGTTTCCCACTGACTGGAACAGTATTTATCTGTAGCAGTCATGCATCAAGGCCAGTTATATTTTCTAATGAAACATCCCATCTACCATCTACCACTCATCACAAGGTGGAAGCAGGAGGAAAGGTTGGCAGAGGCACATCTTTTCTGTCCATATTTAAACAAAGATACAATACAAGCGATAAAGTCACAAGAACGCCTGATAAACACAACAAGTGCAGCAACGCTATGTAAGCACACACTTGTTGAGCAGAAAAAACAACCATCAGCAAACCGAAGAAGTGGCTCCAGTGTGCAGCACTAGAGAACCAAACCTGTGGGGTTTATAAGAGTGACAAACGAGGGTCAACAAAATAAGGAACAGGTGCACTGCATTAATAATAGGTTGATTGGGACAGTGAGAGTGTTCTGGTGCCTTGACATGCCTGAGTGAGCGTTTCCCCCTGTGCTACAGGACCGACTTCCCGTGACACACTCATATACTGTATGCATGCACCAGCTAGAAAGCACTCTGTAATGGATTTTTCTAAATATGAATTTCATTAGTGTATTCATGGGGGAAAATGTCAACCTTTCCTGTTTTGCTCAGAAATAAATAAAATCTCCCATCCACAAGTATTGAAACTCTTGCTAGTAAATTTGCAAGTGAATGCAAAAACTACTAAAATGATTTCCTCCACATGTATGTTTCCGAGGTGTTTTTATTTTTGATTTTTTTTTTTTGGGGGGGGGAGGGTGCTGAAAACCATAATGATGGTTTTCTTTGAAATTATTTAATTTTCAGTTAGTTAAAGTGTCTTCTTCTGCCATCCTTCTTCATTAAAATCACTATGAGATTACACAAGGGACCTTGAGGGTCCTGCATAGTATCTTTGCTGTTCCCAGGACTGCTCTATTCTGGACGGAGATCTCAAGTGTTGTTCTTGGGATCTGTTGGAGCCTTAGCTTGGTTGTTCACTACTTTTGGGCTAGTGTCCTACTTTGACCTTGGGACTTCCAGCTCATACTCAACACAGATATATTATTTCAGCCACCTGGTTATGGCGTTCCACATATGCTCTGCCTGCCAGCATCTTGCACCCACGCTATTATGTGCTGAATTGTCTCAGGGGCATCTTTGCACAGTCTGTACCTGGGGTCCTGTCTGGTGTGGTAGATCCCAGCATCTACTGATCTTGTATTCAGAGTTTATTCCTGTGTTCCCTCTGTGCTGTCTTTCATCCACCCACGATGGCACCTGCTCTTCCTCATCTCTCTCCTCCATCTGTAGACTGAGGCACCTTGTCATTCCTGATGTATTCCTGGATCTTGGTTGTTTTGTCCTGGACAGTAGCTGTGATGCTCACTAGTCCTCAGCCCCCCTCCTTACATTTAGTGTACAACCTCAGAGTGCTGGATTGGAGTGAAACCCTCCATGCATTGTGATGAGTTCTCTTATCTTTATGTCAGTGGCTTCTGTCTCCTCCTTCAGCCAGGATATTATATACCAACTGGGTATCTGATGACTGGAGCATAGGTGTTGATAACCTGGATATTATATATATTATATATATATATAAAAAATCTGAACAAGCTTGTCATTGGTCAGAATATGTCAGCCAGAACCTTTACAACAACTGTAAAGTCTGACCATATTAGTCTGCTATTATTGTCATTATTTGGGCTGCCTGTCAGATTTGGTATTGATAAGAATTATTTACTGACAAAGTTATAACTGGCCCCGCTATTCCTGACTGTATTTCCTGTTATGAGCTCTCATGCCTACTTAGACCATAAAGTTATGTTAGTACCTAAAATTATGAAACCTATAGGAAGAGAAGATCATTTTTATTCAAAACCCATCAGCTTTGAAATAACCTTCCAGTCACTGTCTGGGACAGTCTGTGTTTTAAGCCTAGGTTGAAAATTTACTTGGCACAGGGTTGACTGATGTAGAGAAGGTAAAACAAACTTAAGCTAGATTGAGATGGTGGTGCTGTTGTCCTGCTGCTCTCATTCATTCACACTGGTTTGTTAACAGCAGAATAGATGTCTCAGGGAGCCCTCATGCCTGTGCTACCTTCTGGCTCTTCCTCTTAGTTAAATTGTTATAGTTAGGTATTCCAGAATCTCTGCTGCACTCTGTTACTCAAATATCTCTCCAGTGCAATTCAAATTCAACCAACTATCTAGACCATACAACTCCACTTTTTGCTCAGTGCTACCGTGGAACCACCATCATGTGGCCACTATCATTACTAGGAGATAGACACCTCAAAGTTTAAACTGACCCAGCAACCACATCAGAAATAGACATGAGATGTACTGAGCCTTACTGTGACGTCCCCCGGGGGTAGGGACACAAGTTGTTGTCTGCGCGTGCGCGAGTGAGACTGCATTGGTCTGTTGGACCCGAAGTCGCTTTAGATTTTCACAGCACCGCCACCGGTCCAACTGATGATATGTACACACACATGCCTTCTAACTAAACTTCTAAGGACTAGACTAATTTCACATGATTAACGTTGCTTTTCTATACTATTATTTTACTACTACGACTTCAACTTGGAAGAAAACATGCTTTTCTCGCATGATTACATTCCTTCCCATAATTACTTGGTATGATACAAGTCAAGTACAGATTTAACTGTAATGAATACAAAAGTGAGGTTAGACAATGCATGGTTATTCATAAACAAATTGACCCAGCAGTAACTCAGTTGTTAATGTAATTGCAATTTGTCCAGTTTTATTCAAAGGTATGTTTAACTTCACCCTGCATTTCTCTTAGATCTCCCAGTTTACTCTGAGGTCATAAAAGTAGCTCTGGAGAGTGTAGCCAGTCACAAACCTCTCATCCTGAGATCTGAGAAAGGGTTAGGTGCTGATAAGCTGGGTCCATGTAGCAGTGGTGACTGAGTGTCTGGGACCAGGTCAAAGTTCAGGGGAAAAGACATTTTGGGAGTGCATTCTTCACTACATACACTTAGATTTTTGAAAAATATTTTCATCTTCTAGCCAAAAAACCCCCCAACATTTAATTCTGATTGTTGATAAAGTGAAATTCCAAGTACAGTTTGCTAATGACTACCGAATTGTTTTCTTAAAGATGTCAGGATTTACTCTGTATTACCAAGTTATTACCAAGTGTGATTTTTCACCAGGACTGGGGAAGGCCACATTGATGTTGCAGTATAGTCTTGGGTTTTGGTCACCACTCCAGAATAGTGGAGCAGACTAACCCTGTCCAAGGCCAGGAACAACAGGCACCTGTCACATCCCAGGACAAGTTCATTTCAAACCAGGGATAGCCCTAATATCCTGATTTGACTGTGTATGTAGACATACAAGACTGACAGTAATGACGTGCTGTTTTTATTTCCTTATGCACTTGTGATCAGTTAGAATATTTAATAACAGTGTATTCTATTTAGTGTATTAGTGACTAGTTCAATCATTAGTACAGTTTATATCTCTCTAGTATTGAACACGTTTGTCATTCTTCTTTTCCCTTCCTCATTTGTACCATTTTCTCTCTGGGTTTTGACCTGCTTCTGTTTTTTGACTATGGCTCCAGATACTTTAAATAAATCTAAACCTGATCTGATTTTATCTGAGTGAATCTGGACTTCATATGTGATGTGTGCTCATCTTGTGTGATTACCAAGTGTTTCCAGGCATGAAATTGATCATGATCACTACTGAAATGAGCACTATTCTTTAAAAGTTAACTGCATCCCGATATAGCTCTAGGCCCATCTCACCTCCTCAACTGCAATGAAATTATAAATAAAACTGAATAAATAAGTACTTATCACCACACTAATCACTAATAATCTGTCTGGACACAATAGAGAGTCATGTGGTAATACAAGACTGAATGCATTAGTCTAAATATAACAAGGTTACCTTGGTGGTTGTACCACAGAGAATACATTTGAGAGGCTTAGTCATTTCTAACAAAGCTAAAGGAGAATGGAAAAAATTAAGTCTCGCTTTCATACTAACATATGGGAAATTATCTGTGCCATTTATTTCAGCACATATTAATAATGTTTACACAAATCAAGAACAGCACAGGTATAGCAACCATTAAGCTTTATCAAAGATTTCTGTTTGTTACTTGGAAGAACACCATTAATAATGGTACAAAAACTAATGTTAGCACATCTAATCTTATGTGCAGCAAATCAGTGTGCCTGTCACGTAAATCTTTGGTTAGCACAAAGCGTGTCGTCTAAAGCAGAGGTGTTGCTTTATTAGTAATCATGGAACCATTTGGCTCTGGGGCTGTTGTACAAATGGGGTTCTAAATCAATAAAATATCCCAACAAAGCATTCCCATAACCTTATCAAACACCTACAGCTTAACACACCTTACACCTCTCTTTAATGGGTTGGACTGGTTTCAAAATCACTAGGATCTATAGACAAGAAGATGTGAACCAAATTCTGAACAACTGTTCACATTGCTGGTGTAACTTGATGTTAAGTATCCAACCTTGTCATTCACAGCAGGGAGATCTGACCACAGGAGCTGCAGTCTCTTAGCCCAACTCATCCACATGTATTATTTAGCATGAATCAGCACAAATAATTCCCACTCCCTCCTCTTCCTCTCTCTTTTTCTGGTATTTGTGGAACTTTTACATTAATCTAACTGTTTACAACATGCTTTACCTGTCACGTTACGGTGCGGTTGTGCCGCAGGTACGGGCAGAAAGCGAAGCACTGCAGTATTAAACGGTTTTATTTAATGAACACAAAACCACGAGCACATTTCATAGGAAGTCCGACGAAGACCGACAATCACCCGTTGACACGCACACGCTTAAATTCACGCACCCTGACGAGGTACAGGTGAAACGAGTAACGCTGATAGCCGAGCGTTACACCCTACAACACACGCAGCACATAAACACACCGACACGCCCACATAAACACAAGACTGGGGAAGAGGCAGTGGCGGCCACCGTCATATTACCAATTGCTGAAAAAAATCAAAGATGCAAAGACAATGTCAAAGGGTAGAATGTACTAAACCTATGTTCCTTAAAAAGTTTTTGTTTCTAGATTCTGTTAATTTTATTACAATTATAGTCAACAAAAGAAAATGTAAATATGATGATAAAAAAAATCATAGGTCAAATTAAATAATCATTAAAATGATATACAGCAAATATATAAACATAGAAAATGGGGAAACCCCAAATGTTCAGTTGGTAAAATATGGACTGCTACTAGCTGGGCTTCCCAATGGAGATGGGTTCCCTTCTGAGTCTTGGTTCTCCCAAAGTTTCTTCTTAATCCCTGCCTAGGGAGTTTTTCCTTGCCACTGCCTTGCTCATTAGGGACTTGGATCTATGCATTTGTAAAGGTGCTTTGTGACAACATTTGTTGTAAAAAGTGCTATATAAATAAATTTGACTTAAAATCCAAAGCCAGTTACAGCCTGAGTTAACCTCCAGCCATTCAAGTCTAGCAGCAATGCACATTGACTATTTGCACATTTAGCCAGTTATGTCAGCTGTACATGGAGACATGTCTAGATGTCACTTATTTGATCCTTTAAGCATTTTGCTGGAAGTGCTGCACATTGAAGTGAGTTTGATTTCAACCAGCATTAGTAATATGAATAGTGACCATCCTTACATGCCAGAGAACCAGGTATGCATGGTTAGAGATAAAACTACAGCTAAAAGCTTTTAAATACATTTTTTGTTACTGTATGATGTTAATTTATAGAGCTGCTGAGCATGGTGGTTGTGTTTTATACCATTGCCTGTTTCAAAAGTATTTCATTGTTGGCTGTAGAGTCGCTATCCAGTTGCATCAATGATGGATTAATTAGTATGAATGTTGGTAATGTAGTTTGGTGTGGTTGCTCAATTAAGCTGCCTGATGTTAAAATGGAATGTTAGCTCTCTAGAGTGTTATTGTGTATATCACCGAACAACAATCAGGAATAATAATATATTGGTAAAGTTTTTAAATCAAATGGGATATTAATATGATGTTAATTCATAGAGCTGTTGAGCATGATGGATTTTTTTCCCATTCCCTGTTTCAAAAGTATTTAATTGTTAGCTGTACAGTGGTCATCCTGCACCTAACAGCTGCATCAATAATAGAGTCATTAGTGGAGTTTCATTATGTTGGATGCATACAAGGTACATTGTGTTCATTGAAGAGCTACAGGTATATGGATATTGGTAATATTAAAGGGAACGTTAGTTCTCTAGAGAGTTATTGTGCTTAAGTCATCACCAAACAACAATCAGGAATATTAAATCACCTCTTTGATTTATTCAAACTTATTCCTCCTCAAGTTTTAATTTCATGACTGATTCCAACTTTCAGATGAGGAATTTAAATTTTAGTTAACTACTTATGTTGAATGGCTGGCTCTCCTCCATCTGTGCTCACCACAAAGTGAATTTCATGGCCAATTTTAATATCTTTTAATAGGATGCTAAAGTTTTTAAACAACACCTGCACTGACATTGGAATAATGGTTTCAGTGAGTTTAGAACCAACAGCCTGTTACCAGGCCTGTTCTTCATTTTTGAGTCTTTTTGGCTAGTTTCAGATTTCAAGTAGGTCATCATTAGTGCCAAGGTTAATCTCAGAAGTGTGCCCAGGCCAACTGAACCTGGAGTGTGGGTTCTTCTTTCATGCAGAGATGCTAGGGTTAGGGTTAGGGTTAGGCATTTTGCACTGAAATACTTTCACCAACACAGTAAGTCCCTGAAACTCACACGTCTTTAATGCCTGGTAGGACCAGCAATTAATTTCCCTCCGAACATAGTTGTCCCTGCATTGTACTCCTTATACTTTTGGCACAACTAAATATCAGCCCAGCCATGAGTACTATATACTGTACTGTGGTGTTCCCCATGGCTCCATTTTGGGACCAGTACTCTTTAGTCTCTATATGTTTATATAATGACTTGCAAATATAATAACTTGTTCCACAAATATGCAGATAATGCACAATTATATATGACCTTGATCCCACTGATCCCCAATGACTTACTTTGCAACTGTCTAGAAAATATCATATCCTGGATTTTATGACAACAAAACAAAATTTCTGACCAGGAATGGTGGTTCTCTTTCACATGACCTGAGGGCCCTTGATGACTTAAATTATTTCAATAAGAAAGACATTCCTATTCTGTAAGGCTTTTAATTAAACTGTTATGTATGAACTCTTTTATTGTTTTCCCTTTTATGCACTTTGATCTTACCCAATACACTTTTATTTCCTGGACAGTTCACTTTTAAATTTGTCTTTTACTTATAATTATCACAATAGCTGGCTGCCCTCGTTCTGTGTGTGTGTGTGCATGCGTGTATCAGTGTGTCTGTGGGCGTGGTGTGTGCGTGCTGTGTGGATGTTTGTCTCTTTATTTGTTTCATCTGTCTCATCTAACATGCCTATATAAAAGTGTGTATATGTCACCCCTTGTTTGTCAGTAGTTTTCGGGTCTACTCGCTGTCGTAGGTGTGTATGTTTGTCAGTAGTTGTCGGATCTACTCGCTGTCGTTGGTGTGTATGTTTGTCAGTAGTTGTCGGGTCTACTCGCTCTCGTTGGTGTGTATGTTTGTCAGTAGTTGTCGGGTCTACTCGCTGCTGTTGGTGTGTATGTTTGTCAGAGATGTTGGACTGAATAAATCTCTGAATCGTGCTTCATTTTTAGAATTCACTGAAACATAAATTATTCCTTGAATTTCTCTTAATATGTCACTGTATTTTTAATTGAACCTTATATAAGGAGTTTTTACTTGCCACTGTTGCCTTTGGCTTGGGTTAGGGTTAACCCTAACCCTAACCCTAACCCTAACCCTTTGGCTTGCTCACCAGTGGCTTAGACTTGGACACTTGTAAAGCTGCTTTGAGACAACATCTGTTGTAACAGGCGCAATATAAATAAACCTGATTTGATTTGTTACTACACAAGACATAACACTCTGCTAACATAGCTTAATGTCTGGCTGATTCAGTGATTAGCTCCTTCTTGAAATACTAGAACATGAGCTTCCAACAGTCTGCAGAATGCCTGCTAAAAGTCTTGACTGCTGTCCATGATAACTATGGCCATCAAGGGGGGAAAAAAAATTGAGTTTGGTCAAGTAAAAATGTTATTAGCCTCATGTGTGTAAGAAGTGTAGTGTCCAAAATTGACTTCCATGAGTTAATTGTCAGCTGCCAAACCTTTTGTGGTTAAAGCCATTGACTTCACCTTGATGTAGTAAGGCAATAAAGAAAGAGAAAATATGCTAGTAATTAGACACATGTTCTCAAAGGTCTTGCAGGCATCAATGATCAATGAGCCAATACAGTTGCTCAAATTTTGGAGAATATGAAGTTTTATGTGTATGGTGTCCCGCTGTTTATACATTCCATACGGGGGTAACATTTTGGATGTGAAAAGCTTGTCCAGTCTAAGGGGAATCAGCACCTTTCCTTCCTAGAGAAAAATAAACTGCACCTTAATCATACAATGCATGGTTGTTGGCACACCATTCCAGCTGATAAAAAGGCCCAAGCTTTTTGCCTACATTACCACCATATACCAGTCAATGGCTCATTCTCTCTATGACGTAATGATTGTTCATCAGCCATGATTGCCAGTGGATTCTCTCTTAAGGGCTGGAGATAACATGACTGGAGCTGTTGATCCAACATCAGTTACATCTTCACACATGCCATGCCAAGAAACACTTGGAGGAAACTGTATCCCAGAGGGCACAACCAAATAAAGGTAGAGAGACTGATATCCTTTAAGCATTTTGCTGGGACTGCTGCACATTGAAGTGAGTTTGAATAAAGAAAAGGATATAGCTACATTGATAACCACAAACGTCCAAAACAACATTATACATCCAGTTATATTAACAGATGTTAATATGGGTATCCAATAAACAAGGTGTTTGACTCCTCACAGTACAGTGAAGTGAGTTTCTTTTACATAGCAGAGCATCTACGTACACTGGCCTCTGACACTGATGCCATGTCAGCACACTCACCCACACAAACACACACACACTTGGCTGCTTTGTATATGACGCAATTTTGGCACACAGTTACCATGGTAACCGCACTTCACTGTATTGCACTTCATGGCAAAACAATGTAAAATCTCAAGGAGTCACATTGGCTGTGTGTGTGTGTGTGTGTGTGTGTGTGTGTTTCTCATATACTCTTTGCCATAACATCAGAGATTTAACATTTCATAATCAGGATGTAGGGAAAATGCAAAACAAGTAAGAACCTGTGTTTGGGTAATCACAGTTGTGGAAAGACAGTATAATCACTGTTGTGGTAAGACAGAACAATGTGACTGTCAGCTGAATGGCCCCCCTGCATACTGGTGAGAATTGAATTGGCCAATTGGGATCTGAGAATAGATATGAGCTACTGCTTCACTGCTTCCACCTCCTTCCAGTGACCTTACACAATGTCTGCACTGTAGTTGAGCTCCTGACCTTGCTCCTCATCATGACTGTTGTTGGTTTGACTAGAAAATGAAATAATTTGCATTAAAAAGATCTCCAAAAGATTTTTTTTGTCAAAAACATCATATTACATGCTGAAGGTCATGAATGCTTCATACCTAAACTACTGGGATTCTAGCCAGTCAACATGGCATTTGACTTCTCATATTAGAGTGAAGTGAACTTTCTTTCTTGGTAGTTAGTAGCTTATCTAAGCATCAGAATCAAACTCTAAATGTGGAGTAACTATAAACTTGAGCCAGATGTTCACAAATGAAATCAATTTGTGTGGATCAAATACTGAAGTATCTAGACAGGCACAGGACTAAAATGAGAAAACAGTCCAAGAGAATGAATTAAACCAATCAGGGATCAGGGCCAAGATAATAACCAAAACAGGGCCTGGTAAACAACAAATCAGACAGAGGAGAAACATTTTAGTACACATGGATCATTCATGGCAATACTTCACTTTATTAGAACCACAATGGAAATACATCTTTGGACTTTGTGTTATCCCCAACTGTGTTTTACTATAGGCAGCACATCTTGTGAAGTGTGGGAATGCTGCTCAAATCAAATACACAAGGAAGTGAAAACAGGCGAGCAATATAGGGAGGTAAAATAAGGAACAGGTGTGAACACTTCATAATCAGGGGAAGCAGATTGAGGTAGATAGTTGTCATTGGTGGATCCTGTTAGAGTGACAGATGGGCTGTTTAAAGGTGGATACTGGGAGACGTAGTCTGATGCAATGAAGGGACTGATGTCAGGACTTTCAGGGAGTGTGACATGTGGCATGTTCCTTTCCAGCAGGTTCTTTGAACAACCACCCATATCTTAGCACTTCCTGGAATTGCATAGACTACAAAGAAGCTGCCATCATTCCTACAAGAAAACAGTTAAATGATCAAATCCTCAGCCAGTAAAATATAAATGTCTATTAAATTCATGAAATATAAATGTCCTTGCTGGCTTTAAGAGGGTCATGTTGATAAGTCAGGCCAGCTGACCTATACATCAATCAAAATTTGTAATCCACCTTCACATATTACTGCCAGAGATGAAAAATCTCTTCATCCATATAAAACGTAGCATCTTAAAACATGCACTTTGCTTGTATAGTCTGACATCTTTCACTCACTTGCATGCATTTTCACTTTCTCATCTCACATGTATTCTAACTCTTTCTTAGTGCTGTTTCTTTTCTATTCAGAAAAACTTGTTTAACCCAAAGAGATGTGAGAAATGCTCAGTTAAGGAGTGGTTGTGATAGTAATGGCTGCATGGGGTTCCCTAGTTAGTTGAGAAAAAGAGCCTCACCTGCCCTATGGATTGGATGCATCCTATCATTAAGGAAACATGACAGGATCTTTTGTGGAAGTGATGTTCAGGTCCAATAGATCATTGTCACAAGTGAAGTAAATTAATGTTAAAGGAAATCAGTAATGCTGAATCTTATTGAATATTTGACTGTGGTAAAAGGCTTAGTGGCAAGCATTAATATATAGTAATTATTATTATTAATAATAATTTAATTATTAATTTATATGTGTGTATGTATATATATA
>JAOXYF010000018.1:16119932-16153826 GCA_028565775.1 Sternarchorhynchus goeldii | reverse complement strand
TTGTTTCAACACTATCTTTATCTTTATGTTTGTTTCAACACTATCTTTATCTTTATGTTTGTTTCAACACTATCTTTATCTTTATGTTTGTTTCAACACTATCTTTTCTCACCTGTCTAACTGCAGAAGTATCCAGACACTTTTCAACTATCCCATAATCACATATGTCCACTTTAAGGTGAAATGTCAGGTTTAACTCCAAAGCACATAAATCATGGTTATATTTTGGACACTAAATTTACATATAAATGCATTCATTTGGCAAATGCTTTCATTTAAAGTGACTTACCATAGAGGCAAAAATGTAACATAAGCATAGGACTGTTACAGGGGTTGATGAAGTTGATGTAAATGTGGGGACTAAGATATGTTTGGATTGCTTTTGTTCTCAAGGGGTTTATGGGTTTGGTCTTAATGTAGTTTAGTCTGAGCTGTACACTGAGCTGCTGTCACTTTCTTTGTTTATCAATTTAGTCCCTGCAAATTTCACCAAATTGCAGCGCTGTAGGTATTCTGTTAGGAATTCTTATTTTGGAAAATTGTGTTGGATTCTCTCTGCTCTGCTGTGAAGCACCACAAGACTAAAGAACATGTTTTTTGTTTATTTTTTTATTTGAGTTGAACTCAACCGATCTAAAGTGATTTGAAGAAAGTGTGGGCAGATTAAGTATTTACATATTTTTTGTTATAAACAAAATTACCAGCTTTTATGCTAGTAAGAATCTAAACATTGAAATAAAACTCTGTGAAAAACTCTTAACAGAAGCCTTGTTTGGTGTTCTTAATCATACCTATAAAAACGGGCCTTTATTTTACAGTATTCCACTATACATGCTTGTTGAGCACCATCTGCAGGACATTTGTGAAATGACTAACTCCCACAAGTTTCTTGGAGATGTTGAGAGGATGCCATCTTGTAGTAATGCACACTTTCCATGAGAAACTACCTTTTTAATAGAATTGTGGTAGACTTTTCTGGAAAGGAGGGAAAGGAGCACTTTCAGAGGAGTGGATTTACAGCAAAGGCTCTACTGAGAAGCATTTTATATTCAGCCACTGCAGTCAGTTTGAATTCTGTAGTAAAGTTTAGAACCAGATAACAGCTGTCACGGAACACAATTAAACAAAGGATTTGTCAGTGTTTTACTACTGGTTCAGCTGTTTTTATTAATTATTGCTAACAGCACTGTGTAAGTTACCCATGGCAGGATTAAGAGACCCCCCCCCCCTTATAAGGAACACTATATACACACAACCCAAAAACAAAATGAGTATACATAATAAGCCAGTATGAAGAAACACAATGTTTATCAGCCATTACATAGCTCCACCCTTCACCACCAATACACCCTGCTTTTGCAACTGCAGAAACTTCAGTCACAACTAAACCAGGCATAGATAGTAACCTGTAAGATTTAAAAAGTTATGGGAAGAAAAAACTTGAGGCAATTTAATTATTTGTACTATTATTATTATTATTAGTAGTAGTAGTAGTAGTAGTAGTATTAGTAGTATTATTATTTCAAAGGTCAGAATACACCAACATATCCAGAAATACTGAAATATACAGTGGCAAGAAAGTGTTTGAACCTTTTGGAATTTTATGGTTTTTTGCATTGATTTGTCATAAAATATGATCTGTTCATCTACATCAAGGGTATTGAGGGTAATGTGCCTAAAATAACACATCTTACATGTGTTTATTGAACACACTCATTCAAAATTCAGAGTGGTAGTGGAAAAAGTAAGTGAATCCTTGGAATGAATAGCTGGTTGACACCCCCTTTTGATAGCAATAACCTCAGCTAGGCACTTTCTGTGGCCGCAGATCAGACCTGCACATTGATTAGCAGGAATTTGAACTCATTCTTCCCATCAAAACTGCTTTAGTTCTGGCATATTCCTCATGTGTATGGCTCTCTTCAAGTCAATCCATAGCATTTCTATAGAGTTGAGATCGGGGCTCTCACTTGGCTGCTCTAGAAGGTGGATTTTGTTTTTCATAAGCCATTCTGTTCTGGACTCGCAGCCCGTGTTTTGGGTCATTGTTCTGTTGCATCACCAAACTTCTACCGAGTTTCAGCTGACGTACAGATACTCACGTTATCCTGTAGAATTTTTTGATACACTTGGGAATTCATCTTCCCCATAATGATTGTAAACTGGCCAGGCCCTGATGCAGCAAAGCAGGCAAGGTTTGTTCAAGGTTTTACGGAATGCAGACTCATGAACACAGATGTTAGCCTGTACCAATGATGCTTTCAAATCTCAGTTCTCTCTTTACCTCACTGATGAGTCTCTGTTGTGCTTTTGGGGTCATTTTGATTGTGCACCCACTTCTAGACAGAGTAGCCACAGTCACAAATTGTCTCCATTTGTAGATTGTTTGCCTCACTGTAGACTGGTGAATTTCTAAAGTCTCTGAAATACTTTGTAACCCTTTCCAGCTTTATGTAAATCAACAACATTTTGATCATAGATCCTCTGAAAACTCTTTTTGGCCAAGGCATGGCTCACATACACATACCCTTCTTATATGTAGCATACTCAAAATGTTTTAGTGGTTTTTCTCCACTCATTTTCTTAACAAGACTCCAAGTATGCGAACACCTAAACCACAAATTCTTGCCATTTTTGTATATAAACACATTTTGTGGGAAAGTAAAGATTTATTTGTACAATACAATATTTTTTTGTTATATTGAATTCAAATTTTCAGCCACTTTGCATTGTGTTATGTATTAGTTAAGTATTGTAGCTCAGAGAGTTAAAACAACAGATTTACAAAATAAACAAAAGTAGAAAACTCCATTAAGCAAGAAGAAAATACACAATTTGGGCAAGAAACAGAACACAATTTGAAAATAATTACAAAAATGCAGCGCATGTACAAAAAATTAAATTACATCACATTAGAATTAAAGCCACTACACAACGTTATTAACTAAAACATGCAATGTTAGACTGTTTCGGTTTAGCGCAGCACTTCAGTTTCAGGACTCATAACAAGGGGCTTGATTTAATTTGTTGTTCTGGCATTATGCCATACAATATTGCCTCTGTTGAATTACCCATCTCAGACCATAAAGCTGTGTCATTTAACATCAACCTACTGTCTGGTAAATTAAAGGTGCACCATATGATATCATACCGTAACATCCGGCATGTTAATCCTGCGGATCTTTCAAGTTTAATTTCTGGCTTTTTATAGTTATCTATACCAAGAGGGTATAGCACAATTCAGTCTTTACACATTCATGTTGAAAATGTCGACACCTTGTGGTCTGGAGGACTTCTGCTGTGAGAGACTTAAAAAAAATGTGGGTTGTCTCGTTTACTCCAGTGCTCCCAATTACAATTGCAATTCATAAGCAAATGTATTTTGATCATATACTTCATTATAAGAATGCACTTTCAATAGCAAAAAAAACTAATTTTTATGCAAGCATTATTAGCAGTGAAGGGAATACTAAAACTCTTTTCTACATAGTGAAAAGATCTACTCAAACCATCTGATATTAAAGTGAATAGTACTAATTCAAATAGTGTTCTGTTTTGTGAAGTTTTTCAATTCTAAAATTAGTGCAGTCCATGACCAGCAGGTTTCTGAAAGCAGTATGCAAACTGATCTACCATCTGTGAGTGCTATGAATCTGTCTTCATTAGCTGCTTTGTGTAACTTTTTTTTTCAACTGAAGGTCATGTTTTTGAATTTATTATGAAGTCTAATAAGTCCATATACAACCTGGATCCTATTCCCACAACCCTAGTCAAAGTATGCTTGCCCTCAATTATTTTTTTGATAACTTCAGTTATTTCTTCCTTGACCATGGCTACAATCATTTTCACTGAAAGCTGCTATGATCAGACCAACTTTTAAAAAACCTAGTCTAGATTGTAGCAACTTAAATTATTACTGGCCTATTTCAAACTTACCATTTACTCCAAATTTCTCCAAACTTATTTTGATAATAAACCATCTTTTTGAACAGTTACAATCTGTTTTTTGTCCCAAACACAGTACAAAAACAGCCTTGTTTAAAATCACTAATAACCTTCTCTGTGCTGCTGACTTAGGCTTGGTCTCTATTTTACCTCAGTTCAGCCTTTGATATAATATCACAACCAGCTTGTTTTGGATCGGTTGGCTAACATCAACCTCTGTGGCACTGTGTCTCCTATCTTGCTGACAGTAAACAATTTGTACAGATCCAGAATTCTTGGTCAGAAAGTTCCACAGTCAGTATTAGGGCCACTCCTGTTTGTCATTTATCTTCTTCCTCTTGGCAGTATTTTTCGATATAATGGTATTCATTTTCATTGTTGTGCTCATGATACACAGCTTTATGTGTCTACTATGCCAGCCTGTGCTCTTACTTCTGATTCTCTTACTGCCTGTATCTATGATGTACACATATGGATGACAAAGACCTACCTAAAATTTAATAGCAGTAAAACTGTGGTACTTCTTGTGGGTTCTAGGTCCACTATCTCAAAAGCTAAAATTAGTTCTCTCCCCACTGCTGAAACAATCTCTACACAGGTTAAGAGTCTTGGTGTTATTCTGGACAGTACCCTCTCATTCTCTAAGTTCAAAGTTCAAAGTTTTATGTGTCACATACATAGTTATACACAGTACAACCTGCAGTGAAATGCAATTTGATTGTCAAGTCCACAGAATATAGAATATAAGCTATGCAGATTTACAAAACAATTAAATACTGTATATAATATAATATGAATCTATATATACACAAAGTAGCAGCATGGATGGGTATAGTGCAAAAAAACGCAGTTTATCGTGTGAGTGAGAATGTGGTGGTGTGCAAAATGCAAAATGCAGTTCGTTGTGTGTGAGTGTCCAAGGATGCAGTTTGGTTGTTTGTGAGTGAGGTGGTGTGGGAGCCCTCGTTGGGGAGTTTGAGTGTGGTGATGGACACTGTACTCATTCAGGGCTCGGACAGCTTGCGGGAAGAAGCTCCTCCTCATTCTCTGTTTTTGCCTTCAGGGTGCGATAGCGTTTCCCAGAGCGTAGCAGAGAGAAGAGTCCATTGCTGGAGTGACTGGGGTCCTTTGCGATCTTCCTGGCTCTGATTCGGCTTACTGTAGATAGTCTGCAGGTCAGAAAGATCGGACCGGGTGATGCGTTCAGCTGTACCACTCTCCATAGGGCCTTTCTGTCCTGCTTGGTGCTGTTCCTGAACCAGGCTGTGATGTTCCCCGTGAGGATGCTTCCAGTGGTGCAGGAGTAGAAGTTCTGCAGCACCTTGGAGAGCAGTCTGAAGTCCCTCAGGTGGAGGTGCAGATTATTGTCCTGGCACCAGTTCTCCAGGTGTCTAATCTCCTCCAGGTAGGTTCTCTCGTCGTTGTATGCGATCAGGCCTACCACAACGGTGTCATCAACAAACTTGATGATGGTGGAGAAGCTGGAAGTGGGCACACAGTCAGAGGTGTACAATGAGTACAGCAGAGGGCTCAAGACACAGCCCTGGGGGGCTCCGGTGCTGAGGGTGAGGGTGCGTGAGACATGTTTGCCTACACGCACTGCTTGTGGTCTATCCGTCAAGAAGTTGGAGATCCACTGACACAGGGATGGGTGGAAATCCAGATCTTCCAGTTTTGTGGTGAGGGGAATTTGGAGGGGATAATAGCATTAAATGTTGAGCTGTAGTCGACAAAGAGTATTTTAACATAGTTACCCCTCCCAGTGTCCAGGTGTGAAAGTGTTGTGTGGAACAGATGGGTGATGGCGTCATCTGTAGAATGGTTGAATCTAATCTAATCATATAGGCAAGGTTTCCCAGACTGGTTTTTAACATTTACGAAATATCTCCTGACTACGTCCTATTTTAACACTCAGCAGTTGTTTTAGTCAATGTTTTGATTACATCACGCATTGACTATTGTAATTTAATTCTGGTAGTCATTCCTAAAAAACTTATTCATAGACTTCAGTTGGTTCAGAATTTTGCAGTACGCATCATTACATGTTCAAAATCCTCATGTTTCAATTGGATCATGTTGATTCAGTTGCACTGGCTACCTGTGTAACAACGGATTCATTTTAAAATCTTTCTTTTAACTTTTAAAGCTCTGCATAACCTTTCCCTTGGTTATTTAACAGATCTCCTTCAAATGTTCACTGCCTCGTGTTCTTTGCAGTCTTTATCAGCAGGATTATTGGCACTCCAAACCGTTGGAATTCACTGCCCTATCATATTCTTATGCTGGATTCAGGTATAGAATTTAAATCTGCTTTAAAAACACATCTTTTTAAATTTCATTTATTGTCATTTAGATCCATTTGAATATGTGCACATACATCAAACTACATTAGTCATTAGCCATCGCTCATTATTTGAAGTGAGTTACTAAAGGAGGGGAAGCTTGTTCATATCAACATAATTACCATCATAATCTTCTTGTTCTCTGCTTAGTCTATTAATGATCGTGGTGACTAAAGGGTGAGATAAACCCAGGTGTCTCCGTTCTCAGCTACTTCTACCCCCAGGCATCCCCAAGCCAACTGGGAGATCCTCAGCGCGTTCTATGTCCACCCAGAGACCTCCTCCCAGAAGGCCATGTCTGGTATACCTCTGACCAGGAAGCGAACTAAACAGCTGCCTGAACCACCTCAATTGGCTCCTCTCAGCACAAAGGAGAAGCATTTCTAATCTGAGCTTCTTTTAGACAGCCAAATACCGCACTGAAAGTCTACTTCTATTTCCGATGCTTTTTTCCTCAATCTGGTTCTTTTCTACTTCATGACCATAGATGTGGGTAGGGACAAAAATTGACTGGTAAAGTTTTCTTTACAGCTCAGCTCCAGCTTCACCATTACAGTCCAGTACAGAGACCACATTACTGCTATCACTCCACCTATGCTGTGGTCGATCTCAGTGTCTTTTCCCATCACTCACTTGACTCTGAGATATTTAAACTTCTCCACTTGCCAGAGGTTCTTTCCCTTTATCCAGAAGGAGCATACCATTCTTTTCCTGGAGATAACTATGGCCTCAGGCTCAGAGATGCTGATTCATATATCTACTGCTTCATACTCAGCAGCAAACTGCTCAAGTGCACAGTGACATTTTGTATATTGTTATCTTTATTGCCTTTTATCTGTTTTGTCTCTCTCTCTCTCTCTCAACTCAATCACTCAGCAGAATGATCAGCCTCTGACCCAGTTAGTGCGTTTACTGTGACCTGGCCACTTAAATCCCCCCTCATGCTGCACCACCATCCCTGCTCCAGTGTGATGTGCAGATATCAGAATAGAATTTTGGAGTCATGCAGCTCTCAGCATAGTTGTCATTATGGGACAGAGTGATGTCATTATGGGACAGTCTCAGTCCTGGTGGGTGTCATTATGGGACAGTCTCAGTCCTGGTGGGTGTCATTATGGGACACAGTGATGTCATTATGGGACAGTCTCAGTCCTGGTGGGTGTCATTATGGGACACAGTGATGTCATTATAGGACAGTCTCAGTCCTGGTGGACTAAGGTAAGGTACAACAGTGTAAGGGCCATTTTCACTGCAGGAGGGAAGAACTGTAGCATGGTCCTGGACAGTTTCACTTGTTATGAACCAATCATATTTCAAAAATTTCTATCTTCCATTTATGCATCTCCATACAATTTTATTAAATTTTATTAAAATCATACTTATGGTAAAATGTTTTAGAATATATGTTCTTATTTCCAAACAGATATCAAGTCTAGTTTGTAAATATGCAACCATAGCATTACATTGTATAAGTAATTTTATATGGTGTTTTTCCCGTTGTTTTATTTGTAATGGTTTGTCTTATGCTATTCATATCTTAAACACTAGAGGACACTATAGTTAATCATTTACACGATGTTCCCAAGCATGCGCCTGAACATATACCATCCTGCAAAGTTTATTTTGAACACTTAAGGAACATACTTAACACTCAAGGACGGACGGACGGACGGACGGACAGACAGAGAGACAGAGAGACAGACAGACAGACAGACAGACAGACAGACAGATAGACAGATAGACAGATAGATAGATAGATAGATAGATAGATAGATAGATCTTTATTGATCCCTTTGGGAGGGTTCCCTCAGGGAAATTAAGATTCCAGCAGCATCATTACAGTAACAAGAAATATACAATATACAATATAGGAAATATTCAATATACAAGAATCCAAAAACATAGGAGAGGTACTGCACTGCATCAGTATACTCTGTTTAAAAATTATTGCACATAGTCCAGTTTGTGTTCAGATCAGTCTTTAAGAACTGTTGCACATGTTCTTCCCCTGCAAGAAGGAGTTGTACAGTCTGATGGCATGAGGAACAAAGGAGTTTGGAACATACTTAAGGAACATAATTAAATATAATCATCACCTTAAATAATTGGACATCAGCGTGGGATTTTGCAGATTTCACGCAGTAGGGTTTGGTAGCTCTGGCCAATATTACAGATGTTATCTATTCCTCTATTGAAGATTCTTACTTAATCCATATTTTACACAGAGTCACAGAGTCTCATATAGCACATTCATTTTACTTCTACTGTATGTCCCAAGTGCACATCACTGATATGAATCCAAATACAGTATAACTTACTTTTCTTATGTTTTATTTTATGTTTTGAAATATGAAAAATATTGGAAGTGGAATAGTGGAACTGTGGAACAGTGTCAGATCTTTATCTTTGCACTCTATTGCATTGTGTCTATTATTATCTATTAGCAAGTAAATTTATACAAAATTATGAAACATTGGAGGAACTTTCTACTGCCATAATTTATCTTCCCTAATGTGAACTTAAAAAGTATATTAGAATGACAAAGTTGGTCTCAAATCAGCGTGAATACAGAAATGCATAAAACGTTCTCGATCATTCCAAAATTGGTCACTAGATGGCGCGATATATTATATTTACAAAGCACATCGTATTATTCTGAAAGCAGGTTCTCCGTGAGGATTCAGCTGGTCATGTGTTCCATTCACAAATTTAAGGTCCTGCTCATATCAGTGGGAAAAAATTAATTATTGCCTAAAGGCCTGGTATTCAATGAAGGCAAAACATCAAAATTAACCTTTTGCAAAGAGCCATTTCCTAAAGACATGAACATTTTATAGTCCTAAAGTCATGCGCTGTCAGTAAAGGATTTATACATTTAACAAATTTAATTGTGTGTTATTTGACAGTGTGACCCTTGTGTGGTTTCATATATAAAAAATTATTTTCTGTGAGTGTCTGGAAATGAATAATAATATGCCACTTATAATGTTAATGTTTGTTATTATAGAGCGGACTATAGCTTGAGTAGATGACTGACCATGAATAAATCATTAAATCTGTCTTTTGTTAAGTGTTATAGTTTATATTTAGTGATGTAACATCAAATTTGCCCGAATGTTATTTTCAGCATGAATGTGTTTGTTTTAAAAAAGTATTTTAAAAAAACAGCTGATATGCCTAAAAAGATGCATATAACATTTCTGGAAAAGTTACAAAACTGTGAGAATTGTGTGTGTGTGTGTGTGTGTGTGTGTGTGTGTGTGTGTGTGTGTGTGTGTGTGTGTGTGTGTGTGTGTGTGTGTATAATGTATGTGTTACAATATGATAAAATATTGACAACATCAGTGATTTCACTTTTTAAAAAAGCACAAATCATTCCAAATATGTCCATCCATATTCTGAGGAGAAATAAATCTAGAATATTTTTATATTTTACAAGAGTGAATTGTGTTATTTACCAAGAATTAAAAGATAATAAACTTCGCTCCTCATGCTTCAGATTTAATTGCCAGTAAAGTACAGTAAAAGCACAATGATGAACAGGATACAAAAGCTCTGAAAAGTCAAACCTTTTATTGTATATTACTGAAGCTGTGTAGCACATTCAATATGGCTCCCACCAGGGATCAAAGATAAGTACTGCTATAGTCTATACCATGTCTGATCATCAGTAATTTGCCTGATTATCAGTCACTTCTCTGATCTGCAGAAGTGATGCTGCTCAGCTCCACTCGGACCACAGTACCAAACACAGAAAAAGGCTGCAGACCATTAATCATTACTGTCCAACTTTTAATACTGACATCTGAAATCCACAGAAAATCCAGAGAGCAGGAAAGGAAAAGGAGGGAGTAGTGGAAAGTGCATGAATCCACTGCCTAGCGCCCGAGCTGCGTGCTTAAAGGAGATTTGTTTGCAGCTGAGAATCAAATCTGGGTGAGAAAAAAAAAACAAAAACCTAAATTTTCAGACAGTTGTCGATTTGTAATATGTCCCACAGGACTTCCATCACAGCCTGGATTCAGCTGTGCATGTATCTGCCCGTGTATTCTCTGTGGCACTCTTTAGCAAATACCCTGAGTGTTATACTGATAATCCTAACACTGATATCACACCTCTGCCAGTGTGTAACTGAATAGTGCAAACCTACAGCAGCAGCAGTGCACCATGCCGTAATGATATGCAAATTGAATGAGTCAGGAAATCATACTCGTCACCTTATAAATACATGCAAATTTATACCATGAAGTCAATGCTGTTTAGAGAACACTAATGTCTATATATCATCTATATGTATCATAAGTTTGTCCCTCCTGCTACTCACTGAGCATTGTTCTCCATATTCTCAGAAACAGAGGACTTATATTCCTCTTCAGTAGCTGAGGGTGGAATGTAACCAAGTACTCTACCACTGTGCTTAAGTTCCATGTTTGAGTATTCATGCTCCATATGTTTATACAATTAAATTTGACTAACACCTGGTTATTTTGATGAGTTAAAAAATAAAACAAAAATTTGCATTTTATATTTTATTTATGCTGAGATAAAATGTAACTTTTAATAATTAAATAAAAATGAGTTGCACCTGTTTGAACAGAAATATATCTTCCATAGATTGCACCATCTGCTGAAAGCAAATGAACACACAAACTTGCATTCATTAGCTGATTCTGCAGGCTCCGGAAGCTTCTAAAACAGTGCCAGATTCTCTTTGCCATTTTTTTGCATGATCAACTCTACTATTTTCTCTCTCTCTCTCTCTCTCTGTATGCTTGTGCCGTTAGCCTTTTGTTCACTTGGCTGTTGTTTTAGCTTTATTTTTGTTGTTTATTTTTTCATGCTTCATGCTGTGTAATATCCATTTTGGTTTCCATGTTGGTTTCTATTGTTTACTTTGCTGCTGTGATCACCACAGGAATAATTTGATATAAGGTTAACAAAGCTACTAGTCTTTCAAGAGCACTTATACATCAAAAATAATTCAGAACACAATTTAACACATGGAAGTGTGTAGGTTTAGCATGTTTGAGTGTGTGTGTGTGTGTGTGTGTGTGTGTGTGTGTGTGTGCTGAATGATCTCCATGCATTTTAATGTATTTCAGTGTGTGAGTGCTAAAGGGTGATTAATGTCTTCATTTTCCATTATTAAAGATCAGAGCATGGCTGCACACCACAGATACAACACACATCGTAAATCTTAGCAAAATGAACAGTCAAATAATCGCTCATCGGAAATGAAATCTCCACACATTAATACTGCCATCCAGACACACACACACACATACACACACACACACAACACACATACACATATACACACACATACGCACACACACTCATCACTCTCATCTTTTTTGTCTGATCTCACTCTATTCAGCACAGTGACAAGGTAATTATTACACAGAATTGTAGAGTGCCTTATTGCAGCTCCTGTCCTTGGCTTTCATGATCGATGATTTCCTTACAAGAGAGAGAACAGCCTCAGACTGACCAAACAGAGTAAAACAGAGTTTTAAGTTTGATCTGCTGTACACCAAGGTAAGTGTGTTAGACCTGTAGGCCTGAAGAGGAAGTTCGTTTTCTTAAAGGCTAACAAGCATACAAAATCCTACATATATCATATATTAAACCAGCATTGAAAAAAAGAGAGAGAGGTGTTGAAATACAGGGAGAGAGAGAAAGAAAGATAAAGAAAGAGGGAGAGAGAAAGAGAGAGAGAGAGTCAGAAGGAGAGATAGAGGCAAACACACAGATGATCTTTGGTGAGAACCAAGCTTTTTTGGCCATATTTAAGACTCAAGGCAGACAGCATGGGCGGGACTTAATAACCTGACTAGCAGCATGTATGGAATGTATTAGAGCAGTGATGGATAGAGGAGATGGCTTTCATTAGCAGCCTAATTTATCACAGATCAGGAGACTGAGTAATGATAGCAATGCTATCTCTCTCCCTCTCTGTTTCTCTCTCTTCTTCTCCTTCAGCATCCTGTTCTACACTATGTTACACTTTTAGTGCAGCATAAACCAAAAACATTCACTTAAAGCTATGTTTATGGGAATATTTCAGTGATACCATATTGCCTGTTCAGTGTCAGACTGGAACTTTCCTTCTATCCTCCAACTCACAAACAAAGTGCAGGAGAACATCATGTTCTAGCAGTTCCAGCAGGAACAAAATATAAATGGTATAAACTGATAAAAACTTGAAAACTCTGACTTGGAACTTAAAATAGTAACAATATAGACGAGACATAATGTTCTCTTTAAATTAGACAAAAATGGATGGAAGTGCATTTATATTTTTGGTTAACAGTACATTAAAACATTTATGATTTTGGCTAATATCACTATTTTAGGGTTAAGCTCCAATTATTTACTCTAGTTTATAAATGGCTACCTTTGTGTTCAAAATAATTATGTAAAAGTATAATCATGTTTTTACTTCAATTTTGAGCGTGTGTCCTCCAGTTATTCTGTTAGTGATATATGGAGCTGGGTTTTGTTAGAATGGATATCCCGCCTATCAGTTTTACAGATGATGTTTATTTAAGGTATGGTTTCTGTAGGCAACACTGAAAAAGGCCTTTGTGGGGGTCAAACTGTCACAAGTGTAAGTCATTCAGTGTGAATACACACTCAATACATCAAAATGTACCAGCCTGCAGGAATCTGCTCACTCTTGCTCTCTCTTTGTCTCTCTGGATGTATGTAACTGAATATACATTAGTATTGTGGTATATTTATATGTATAGGTATGAATTGCTCCAAACCCACACACCTAGTGCTGCTCAGACAAGGCAGTGAATCTTCTATCACACATGCACACACACACACACACACGCACATGCTACACTGTGTCCTGCCATCAAGGCTGTTTGTCATTGATGAGCCTTGTGGAGTGAGTTTGTAGCTGAGATGAGATGGGTGCACACACACACCCATACACACATGCATGCACACACGCACCCACACACACATGCATGCACACACGCACCCACACACACATGCATGCACTCACCCACACACACACACCTATGGACACAGTCATGCTTATTCATACACACCCATGCATAGACATCGCACACACCCATACACACACACATACACCCATGCTTACACACACACACACACCCATGCCCACACATACATTCATACGCACATAAACACTGAAAGAGAAGGAGCGACAGAAAGGTGGAGGGTTTTTTTGCCTGTCCTGACACTGTTAATGATTCTCGGAGAGGCAGAGAGGCCCAGGATGATGTCTGACAGAGATACAGCTAGGCTTGAACCCTGTGCGCGTGTGTGTGGTGTGTCTGCGTATGTATGTGTGTGTGTATGTGTGTGTGTGTGTATGCGCACGTGTGTGCATGTGTGTGTGGGAGAGTGGGTGCCATGAGCGATGCTGGGGAGTCCTGGTTGTGCAGGAGTGTTTGAGGATGCACAGCCCTGAATGTGGCAATTTATTACATTCTGAGACAGCTGGGATGACACGGAGAATCAGCTGGCATTCAGATCACTACGCAAAAATGGAAGGGGGGAGGAGAGCAAGAGAGAGGGAGAGGAGAGAGAGAGGGAGAGGAGGACAGAGAGAGGGAGAGGAAGAGAGAGAGCGGGAGAGGTGGAGAGAGAGCAGGAGAGGAGGAGGAGTAGCTAGAAATATTGTGAACTGTAACAATGTAGCCTCAGGCATAGTGTATGCTTTGCCTACGTCAGAATCATTAGTGTATTTATAATTTACATATATACCTTTAATAATTCAGAAGCTCCAAATTTCAAAGAGCACTGTATGTGATTACAGAAAATGATGAGGAAAGGTAGAAGAGGAGACCCTTTTCTTGATGTAATGAAAATGAGTATCACACAATTTTAAAACAATGTTTTGTGATGTTTAAATGAATAACCCTCATGCTGCTTTCATCGTAAATTTAACTGCAAAGTAGTATGAAGAGAATATTATTATCATTATTATTATTATTATTATTATTATTAGTATTAGTATTAGTATTATTCGAAATGCCTTTAATAGGCCACTAGGTGTCGTCAAGGAGTAAATCCTGTTGGAAAGGGTCTACAAACATTCCAAAGGATACAGAAGTATCTGAGGGGTGGCACTTCTCAAAAAGAATAATCGCGTCACAGATATTGTTACAGGCAAATGCTTTGGATTTATGATGGATTATGAACACTAACCGTACCGGCCTCGTTATCAGGATGGGATCGACCGCCGACTCTTATAACTGATAACCGTAAATGTACATATCTCGTTATAGACTCTTTGCCCTGTAGTCATTGTTTGTGCGTGGGTGTACGTGTGTGTTTACTGTCATTAGGCAAAGTATTAGCATGCGAGGTTAATTAATTGATGTTTGACGTTTAAATAATTGTGTAATTGTCTTGATAGGAGAATACGTTGGAAGGCTGTCACCTACATGCATCACGATTATATTATCTAAGGGATTTAAAAGAGAGTCCTACTAAAATTATATGGACTATTGTTTCTTTCAGTTTTTACATTCTCCACACTTTCTCAGCAGCCGTTTGCTTTATTTCACGTTACAATACAACACTGCGAGAGAATTGCGATAACTGAATTTGAAGAAAATGTTATCATTGCACACGGTTAACAAAAATAAAGAAAAATGAAAGAAAGGAAAAGATATTTAATCGGTTTCTAGAAACATATTTGTCGTTTACTAACGACGCACAGTCCTAATTTTCACGCGTTTGAGTTTTTTGACAAACTACCAGACGCATGTTTAATTAACGAACGAACATTAATCTAATTGTAAAACTCATGCGAAGACATGACTGTGGGGCTTGTATAGCACATTTGGCCTGGACAGCCTATATGGCTGTTTTCTACCATTTAAACAAATTATTTTGGTTAAGGGCTTATATGTAAATGCAAAATCCGTTCATCGCTGTTCATGGCCATGTAATCAATAACGGGGAAAATAAGAACGGATAAAAATAAATAATATTTGTAAAAACAGGCAATGTTTGTATTTTGTACAGGGTAAAGAAAACCAAAGCACAAAATTATCTCGTTAGCTGTTTGGCCTTTTTAAAGTAAAAAAGTAAACGCAAATAATTTGAAATGAAAAGATTTTTCATCTGCTGAAACTGATTAATATTATTTGTAAAAAGCAGCTTTTTTTATATTTATTTGAATAAACTTTCTTATAGATTTTATTATTGTAATCCAGAATTACACAGCATGCAAGATCTTCATCAAATACATAACGTCTAATGATTCAGTGTGTAAATTCAATTTTAGCGCTTTTATAAAGTATCTATCCTCCCCCGACGTCAAAGTGAAACACATCGTGATGCGTCATTCGTGTGTGCATCCAACGTAAACACTCCTTTGACTGGTTTTAGTCACTGCGCTCTTTCCCTGTAAGCTTCTCTCCTCTTATGCCCAACTGGCAACACCCCCCGCGCTTTTTCGGGCTCAGTCATCATCCTTTCACGCCGACCAGTGTGCATTAAGTCAGCCTCGCACTCATCAACGCTTCTCCATGCAGTGGTAAGAGATGTAAATAGTGATCAACAGAGGTGTTGGATATATTTCGTCTTGCTTTGTAGGTGACCCTGTGATCAGACTAACGCAGGAGATATGAAAAATGAGAAGCTTTCGGTTTTCAGAAATCATCTTACTTGAAGATACCTGGAAGAGGACAAATATTACTGACTGACAGCTAGATAAACGGATGCTTACTTCTCCTAAACAGCTGTATGTTGTTTTTATTTGTAAAACGTGCACGTTTCTTTTAAAGGTTTATTTGAACTAGAATTGTATTTCAAAACTGTACAATTAAACGGATCTGACTGAAACTCAACTTAGGATATGTTTTATCAGATCTGCGGATTACGACTCAGATCATTTAAACTGGATATTCAAAGGAACTGAAAACTACGTCCTCGTTTACTCCGAACACAAGTGGCACTTCCCATTATCTGCACATCTGTACATGATCAGAATCTGCACATGCTGATGGCGCAAAGGGTAAGCGGCATTCAGTACATTTGATTTCAACTTAATCCCTCTGTCATTAGTTGTAGTTCTTACCTTTACTGTCCGGCCGCTCTGGTGTTTGTTTAACTTTTAAATGTAGTCTATAAAGCCTGTGTTCTCTCCTGGTATAGTACGAAGACTTAGCCCACTACGGTGGCGGGATGGACAGTGTTGGGGTTCCGGCATCAATGTACGGAGACCCGCATGCTCCTCGACCTTTGCCGCAAGTCCATCACTTGAACCACGGGCCACCTCCCCACACTAACCAGCACTACGGGGCCCACGCTCCACCCAGTCTCGTGCCCAGTCTCGTACCGAGCGGCATGGGCTCTGCTGTCAACGACGCCCTTAAGAGAGATAAAGACCAGATTTACGGGTACGTTTAAAATTAATACGTTCCTACACTATTCCAGTATCGTGGAAAATAGTTTGGAATTAAACTTTTTTGAATCAGTGTTTTTGATAACACAACATTAAAAATATTTTTTTAAAAAACATTAAAATAACTGTATAAACAATTTGGACATTAACATTATTATGCAGATGATCTCATGCGCTTTGCCGAAGTGCTGTTTTTAAAGTGTTAATCAAATGCAGAATAAAAAAGAACAAATGTAAGACCGTCATTATAAATGTTATAATTATGGAATTCATTATTTATCAGAATCATTATTATTGGTACGTTTACGTACACCGTTATTTGTTAACCTTCCTCCCAAATGTGGTAAGACTGCAAAAACTAAAAACCACACAGTGACCCAGTCTTCAGGCCCATGTGCTCACTGTGTAGCTGCACGAGCATCCTGGAATTATGTTTGTTTGTATTATTAGAGATGACGTTCGTATGCTGTTGAGTAAATGAGCAGTAACATTCAGATGACGTTTGTGGGCTGGTTTTAGGCACCCTCTTTTTCCTTTGCTGGCGCTGGTTTTCGAGAAATGCGAGCTGGCCACATGTACGCCCAGAGAGCCTGGGGTCGCAGGCGGCGATGTCTGCTCTTCAGATTCCTTCAACGAGGACATTGCTGTCTTTGCCAAGCAGGTGGCTTTCAAACAGTTAATCATGTAACCAAATCGATAATAAATGTATCAATCTGTTTAATTTGCTGGCTATTTAATTTGTTGGCTGTTTAATTTGTTGTTTGAACTGCTTTTGAAGTATTATTATTTAACTATTCATTTCCTGATGTGCTTGTTTAGAGAATAAACTAGAATTTATAATGAAGTCAATTTTACAGAATACAGAAAAATTGTACAGAATACCGATAACGTTTTGTTTTGTTTAGATACGGGCAGAGAAACCATTATTTTCATCAAATCCAGAGTTGGACAACTTGGTAAGTATAAACTAAACTAAATTTGTTGTCTGTCCGTCACAAAGTAGTTCTAATACTTGCACTACAAATGTGTTATATTTTAGAGAAATACAGTGGTGATGAGATTTTCGAGAAGGCCGCATATAGTGTATATAGTGCGGTGGACAGCCAAAGAGCAGCGTGGACGAGATTTTCTCTTTTCTGAGACACCAGGCAACGAAGAATATGGGTCTTTGGCTGAGCTCTGTTCCTCGCCTGTTGTCTCCGAACTGTTTTCTTTAGTTTGTTTATAAAATATGATTTAATAAATTGCTAATTTAGACTGTATTTCGTGGGGGGTTTATTTCAACCTCAGATTGTCGTTTTTTTCTCTTGTTTTAACCAGATGATTCAGGCAATACAAGTATTACGATTTCATCTTTTGGAACTGGAAAAGGTATATTTTGGATGTACAGTCTGTAGATGTATTATTGAACTGCATTTTTTTTTAATGAACAAATTAAGAAATATATCAACTGATTTCTATCATTTACGTAAATGTGGTATTTTTACTCAGGTGCACGAGCTATGTGATAACTTTTGCCATCGGTACATCAGTTGCCTGAAAGGGAAAATGCCCATTGATCTTGTAATTGAAGATCGGGACGGATGCAAGTCTGACTACGACGACCTCTCTGGATCGTCGACAAATCTTGCAGACCACGTGAGTTTTATTTGACTTTTACGTAGTGCTAAAACCATTTTCATCTGTATACTGGAATATTCTGTGGCATGTAGTGCTGTCTTCTAAAAGATTTATTAAGTTTATATTTATAGCCAAATCAGTCAAGCCCTACTGACATTATTTGACCTAGGTTTATTTAAAGGTTTTCTTTAAATAATCCAAACAGTTCATTCGAATTAAACAGCCTGAATGTTCCTAATAGGGGGTCATTATATTGTTTCATATATGCTTGATGATTTTTGAAAGCTTTTCTCAGATTCAAATGCATTCCTAGCTATAGAATTGATCTCATAGAATGATGAAAACGATAGTGGTGGTGGAGGAGATGATGATGATGATGATGATGAAGTGCAGGATCTAGACATAGTGGTAGGTACAGTCAGGCTGTGGGCTTTTGTTCTGTAGTCCAGCCCTCTGTTAGCTCTAATGATCAGTGTTAAATTTGCACGTGAATGCTTCATTGTCTTTGAACTGATTGGATTATTATTGTCGTTGGGGAGGGGGTCTTTGGTGACCCAGAAACACATATACATCTCTTACAACTCCTGTACCTTCCTCCTCACAAACACACTCAGACACACACACACCCACACACACAGCTGCATCACTTCTTACCACCCCAATGTATTATCTTCTTTTATCAGTCATCTGAAAAGAGGAAGAGATTTGAAGATTATTAAGTGAGAGAATTGGACTTAAAATGGTAGAACAGTAGCAAATTCAATCTGTGGCTTCTCTCCATAGGATTACAAATTACAGTCATGCAGTTACTCTGAGAGCCACTGAGTGAGGTTACTCTGGATGAACATCACTGATGAGCCACTTTACTAAACTATCTTAAACTTGATTAATTGATATATGCAGACAGCAAATCATCCTCCTGATCCTTATGACACTACTTGATTTTAATCATAGTGGCTTTTATGTACCTGTGTGAATTATGTGATAAAAGGACAGTGGCTCTCTGAACGACTATGTATCTACCTCAACACTCATACACATACACACACACACGCGCGCACACACATGCGCACACACATACACAAACAGTAACTGCTGTGCGTCCTAATGAGTAAACAGTGAAGAGTCTTATTCACACAGCTTTATTGTTCTGTGGGCTTTTTCTGGGCTTGTTTAGGGCTCTCTGTCTGATCACCATCAGGCAAACAGCTGACGCTGAGAACGTGAAGAGGCCAGGCTGGCATTTGTGCTCAGACTGAGTTGTTCGAGTGCTCCTGCTCTGCACATAAAGGGGCTGCACTGGACGCTGGTGCACATTCCCTTCTGACAGCAGGAGCTGTAGCCTCTGCAAGTGCTTTCTCAGGAACTTTCTAATCACTTTTCTGGATTTTCTACATCTACATTCATTCTCCTGCTTTGTATGGTTCTAGGTTCCACTTGTGTTTGTAGTAGGTTTATTCATCTGACAGAGTAAATTTTTGGACAGGCAGAATGGTAACCTACATTTATTTGGGGGATTTCACCAAAAATGGACACTCAGTACAACCAGTAACATTTTTATTGATCATGGCATCCTGTGCAACAGGCCGCCATTGATTTTGTGAATGAGCTCTAGCCGTTCTACTAATGGGCTGTTTTTCTTCTCTCCTTGGTAATGACACCGGACTGGAATGGATCCAGAATCCAGCTTCCTGGAGAGATCTGGATGATGCCCACTCCACTCCCTCGGTGGGCACCCCAGGGCCGTCCAGTGGGGGCCACGCGTCTCAGAGCGGAGACAACAGCAGCGAACTTGGTAGGCACCCTGCAGACCTCCTTCTATAAGCAAGTCACTCTTATAAGGCTCTGTTCTCCTTGGATTCTGCAATCATTATGGTTAGTTAATTTCCTTCTTAATCCATCGGCCATTGTTTGTCCTTTGATAATTGCTCCCAGTTTGGGTAGAACACTGAACAATGGAGCAGCTAATTTGTGTTAGTTAATAATAAGACCAAATCTGTGAAAACACCAAAGAAAAGTACACTGTTGGCATATTCAAACTTCATCTTGATTGTTTCTGTAAAAATCAGATTAATGTAGATTCCATGTAGTTCAAATTTGGCTCACATGGTTTAGGTGATTTTGGTGTCACTTAGTGGAGAAAATGCATCTGGGTATCTGTTTTTTCTGTCTGCTTGGGAGTTAGGGTTAGAGTTAGGTTAGTGAATTTAGTGTATTTTTGTGCTTTTTTCGGTTTGTCTGACTGTACTAGCTTTACTCTAACATAAATTGTTGTCATGTTTTAAAAAATTCCCTAATGCTCCTAGACTTCTATTCTCAAAATATACTGGAACATGAACTGAGGTGTGCTCTTGGTGTACATGATGCCTATTCAGGGATTTAGTGGCTGAAGTATAAAATTCCATTATTAGCTCATATATTTCACCAGTGCATGTTGAGGCTTGCTTGCTTGAGGAAATGTGTTTATGGCTTGTTTTATCATTGTGTGTAGCTAATGGTGTCAGTAAGAATAGCCTTTAAAACCTTCTTTGCCCCTGAGCCCATCAGGCATCAATGGGTTGGCTACTGAGAAGAAGAATAGAATGCTTTGCAAGACAAGAGAAACTCAAAAAGGATGAAAGAAACTCCTACCACACAAATCTGTCTTTATCTTCCACTTACAATACCAGACAATACTACAAAACACAAGAGCAAAAATTCTTCAGCTAACTTTACCTCTGCATGAAACCCCTCATACCCCACATTTTATCCTTAAACAGTGATATGCTAGGCATGGCAACAATGCTTACAGTGCTTTAGCAAAGCTACTGTGTGTGTCTGTGAATATTTGTGTGTGTGTGTGTGTGTGTGTGTGTGTGTGTGTGTGTGTGTGTGTGTGTGTGTGTCTGTGTGTAAGGGGAAGAGCATGGGGTGTTGGATTTTTCTTCCCACCATGCTTTGTTAAAACAACAGCAGGGGACATCCAGGGTCTATGACCTTTTGACCCTGCAAAGAATGTTTTGAAGTACAGAGTGAGGGATCGAGGGAGCGAGGGGGCAAGGGGGCAAGCCACAACAACAAGCAGGAGCCACAGCACAGGAGCCACAGCACAGGAGCCACAGCACAGGAGCACAGAAAGAGGCACATCAGATGTGGGGCAAAAGGCCTGCCTGCTGCTCTCACTGCTCCCTATTATTTGCCAACTTTATTATGCAAGAAATAGGCAAAGCAAACACTTTTTACCCTGAGAAAAGACTAAGGGTCAAAGAACAGTCACTGCTGCCCATGTCTAGGGGGCAGAGGACCCCTGCCAGCTTTGGGAACTCTCAGTGTTCCTCCTCCATCCGAGCTGTAGTCTCCTGCAAGTGCTTCAAGTGCTTCTAGTATGCACTACCTCAGGGCTACAAATGGGGAAGAGTTGGCAGTAGTTTCTCTTAATGTGGTTTGATCCTGCAGGAGCCCTGGAGGGCTGGTATGTGCAGCCTGGAGGGCTGGAGTGTGGTTGGGGCTATAAAACCACACTTATCCGATCCTCCCTTGCCTCAAGTGTTATCTTGTGGGAACACCAATATACCCTCTATACTGTAACCCCTGTGTGTGACATCACTAGTGAGGGGATGGAGAGTGTAAAAGTAGGAGGGCATTCATACAAGACAATCCCAAACATTTGAAAGCTTGCAGGGATTCTGAGCCCAGGAAGCTCCATCACAAAGGACAAATCTAAACAAAAGGGTGCAGAAGGAAATTCCAGGCCTCTGTGCCCCTCAGTGCCTGCAGAAACTGTACAGCAGGATGTTTGGGTCTTTATTTTTAAACACAGCGGGATACTCGCCACTGTTCAGGTAATCAATACCTAGTGGCCATTAGATTAATCTACCAAATAATTATATAAAGTGTTGTCTAAACCATTTGAATCAAAATATAGAATTGTACAGTTTTTTTTATTCTTATAGATCTCAAATCTACTAGCATTGCAACCACCTGGGAACAGTAACATGAACCTTCAGGAGCACATGATCAATAAACTTTGAGGGAAACGATTAGTGAGAAAACATCACTGCACTCAGACAGGGCTGTGTTCAACTAGGGCTGTGTTCAGACAGCGCTGTGTTCAACTAGGGCTGTGTTGAACTAGAGCTGTGCTCAAATACAGCTGTGTTCAGACAGGGCTGTGCTCAGTCAGAGCCATGTTCAGACAGGGCTGTGCTCAGTCAGAGCCATGTTCAGACAGGGCTGTGCTCAGTCAGGGCTGTGCTCAATAATTATCTAGGCTGTTGCACTGGGGAGTGTGAATCATGGCTAGCATTAAGAAGTACAGCCAGTGATAGATTGAGGTCGTGACAAGCTCATTAGCCAAGCAAACAGGATTTATTCTGTGATGCATGCAGGGTGGCACTTATCAGCCTCCACCAGTGATGCTGCCCTTTGTCTTCTGGACACCCATCCATCTCCATCCATCTCCTTCTCATCTATATGTCTGCTAAAGATTGTGATAACCTAAGGTTCTGCTTGCTCTTGGTTGCAATGTGACATGACTGCATTGTAGATTGCTGGCAAATGTACAAAACCTTACAGCACCAATTCACATTCTCTCAGATGGTCAGTGCAAGACGGTGAGCACGCTGCAGAATGTGAGATCGGAGCAGGCACAAGCAGGGAACTGCTTCTCCGTATCTTAAGGTGCTGTGTTTCCTCTAGACACCCCGAGGGCATACTGCAGCCTTCCCCGCGGCTGAGGTGGCTCACCCCCCCCCATGCCACGTGTGCTGACCGCAGGCCAGCGGGCCAGGCAGAGCTATCTGACACTTGAGCCTTTAAACCCAGCACTGTCACACAGGCTGCGCACAGCCTGTTGCCAGGGAACAGTCAGAAGCGATTAGCGTTGTTGGGGATCTGCCCTGCGGCCCTTCCCTTTCTGGAGCAGAGGGAGTCTTCCTTAGACGTAATGAGGCTCTTTCATTCTCTTGTCTGTTTTCTTTGTTTCTTTTATCTCTCATTTTCTTTACTTTTCTTTTTTCTCTTTTTCTTTTATGTATTTACTCTCTTTATGTCTTTATGTTCTTGTTTTTAATAATTCTTTTCTTATTTGTGTTACAGTAAAATCTATTGCTTGATGTTTTCTAAAATGCAAAACTCTAATAAATTTAACAAACTTTGGCCACAGTTGCGAGAGTGAATAAACAGAAGTATTAATTATTCCCCTCAGATTTTTCACATAGGTCATTGTATCATAAAAGAAATTTGTGACTCACTCATCATGTTAGTTTGTTTGAAATGGCATTTTGCAAATGTTTAGGTAAAGAAAATCTAAAGGCAAAGAACAAACAAAAACTTGGCTGTAACAAGCCCCAGACAGTAGCAGACCATTGCTGTGTCCTCCACTTGCATAATGCCATCAGTCCTTCCTCTGTCCGTCCCCCATGGGTCCCACGGTCTGAATGTCATTATTCATTAGCTAAAATATTTATGCATGAATATGGAGCATATAGGCTGCTTTGATTGATGCATCCCCAAAAACAAGGAGACACGGCAGGGCGAGTCTTAAGAAAAGTCGGGTTCCTGTCCCGCCTCGGGGGAGGAGTCCCTTAGATACATTATTCACATACCCTCCAGGCAGGCTTTCAAGGCATCTCTGCCCTCGAGCCAAGAAAAATAAGCATGACTGTTAAAAGTGAATCATCTCTGCTGATATACAACTAATGGAGGAAGGATAGAGGGAGTGAAGGAAAGAGTAAAAGAAGGAAAGATATAGAGTGGAAGAAAAAGCAGGAGAAAGAGACACGCAAAGGGGTCAAGAGAGGCAAGGTGAAGGGCCGTTGCTGTAAATCATGATGGCCTCAATCTCCAAGCTCAAGGCATTAAAGAACAAGGGATTTAACCACTGATCTAAATGGCAACAAAACTATCAGTGACCAGTTAAACACATCTTGGACAATATGATGATAAGCAATACATCTCTAATTTCATAAGCAAATCAATTGGACATAGCTTGCCTCTTGGGACTAAGTATGGCAGGTTTATGTACATTTACTTACTCAAACACACATGGGGTTCTGTAACCCATTAAACTGCGCATCAACTTATGAGTGCTGGCTAATACTTCAGTTATTTACAGATCCTAATTACCCGTGAGTATTGAGGATATTTACATAGCATTATTTACATATCCTCATTACCTATGCTCTTATTTACATGTCCTCATTTTCCATGCTGTTCTTCTATATTGTTATCTTCGCATACCTGCTACAGCTTTGCAGATTTTCTTTGGTGTGTCAAGTTTTCATTCAAATATCCAGTGTGCTTTGTCAAGTATGGAAATGGGATGTTCATTATTCCATGTCAAACGCAGAGCTCACATTGAATTAATAGCTCTGAACTTGGTGGTGTACTTTTTCTTACTGATCAGAGAAAGAGAGAGAGAGAGAGAGAGACAGAGAGAGAGAGGATGAGCGAGAACAAGAGAATGAAAACAATATCTCAGCAGTGTTGATTTCTGTGTAGGTTGACTTGTTTGAACGGTGTCTTTTTGTTTGACAGGTTTGGGATTTACTAAAGGTTTACTAAAACCTTTATTTTTCCACTGTAATGGAAAATATTAATTCTCTCTCTCTCTCTCTCTCTCTTCTCTTTTTCACTCTCCTCCTCCCTTTCTGTTTTTTTTATTTAGGAGATGGCCTAGAAAACAACTTAGCATCTCCGGGCACAGGTGACGAGGATGATCCTGATAAGAAACGACAGAAAAAGCGAGGGATTTTCCCCAAAGTGGCAACAAACATAATGCGTGCCTGGCTCTTCCAGCACCTCACGGTAGGTGGAACACAACTAGCATTAGCATTAGCATTAGCCAGTGATAACTCTCTTGAAGTGACTGTCAGCAGATAGCTAGTGATAACATTTTGTAAAATGTATCTATTTATTATTTATTTCTGTAGCTTTACATCTCTCAGGATCTGTTCTTTTTGCAAGTGAATATTTTTAGCTAATCCAGCAGAGTATGATGTACACCAGTTTTAAGATAATGCTAAAAACATCACAATGACCAGTGTAACTAAGAGCACCTCACAGAGGTCTTTTGTTACTTTAATATTAATCAGATGTGTTTGTGTGCAGAGAACTAAACAGTATTTTTGGGAGTGTGGTTATTCGGAAAGTAAAAAAATGCTTAACAGCATTATAATTCTTGAATGACTGAGTAATAAGATCAGTTTTTTGCACTGTATACTGTTAAAAATAATACTTTAATACACCGACTTTATTAACAGTGCATTCTGTTAAGTGCTTTTAGTTTAAAATGGAGAGATGCCATTTTTGCTACAGTCCTTTCTCACCCACAATTCTACATATCTAAGGTACAAAAAGGAAAATTAAAGCTATCCAGGAAAACAGAAATGATCGCATTATCTCACAATATCACAGCAAACAGTCACAGTAAATTAGGCCTATATTATGCAAAAGTAGGTGCAAAAACACCTCTCCAACACCTCTTGCCTCTCCAACCGCTAATTACCCAAGTTCACTGCACACCAACAAGTATATATCATTGTCTAACCTTACATTTGAGACCACTCTGAACAGCCTTGTCATAGCTGAGCAAAAGTCACAATCTTTACTCTAATGCCACCACATTTGTCAAAGCAGTCATCACTGAAAGGACCAAGAAAATTGATTCTTTGCACAGGGCCTTCCAGGACAAATGAAACTGGCCAGTTGGGGCAATTTACTCCAGTGTTAACGTTAACCAGTTATTGGACTTGGTAATTCAGCTCCTCGTTCACAACTGTCAAAGAGCAGTAGGGGTGGACAGGCATGATGTCACTTCAGAGGGACCCAGAATAGAATGTGTTAATGTCAGATGAGCTGACCCTTTTTTTGCCAAGATCTCAAAACACTTATTTTGTTGTGAATTCAGCACATTGTGCTGTTATGGGAAGCTGCCTTGTGTTTGTTACATCTAGATTAGCAACGTGCAAAGGAAAATATAGGATACAGGAGAAAATATAGGATATGAGAAAAATATAGGATATGAGAACAATATAGGATATGAGAAACATATAGGATATGAGAAACATATAGGATATGAGAAAAATATAGGATATGAGAAAAATCTTTTCCAAAAATATTCTGACAAGCAGTGCCACACCCCCCCCAGCACCTCTGGTTTCTATCGTTATTCCGCCATCACTGATATACTGATGCCACAGGTTCATAAGGAGCTGGCTGAGAAGAAGCCTTCTTCAACGATGAAACGATGGCCACCATTTGCTTGAGATGAAACCATTATGGAGTTTGTTATGGAGTCTTCAGACCTGCACCTTAAGCTTTAAACCTTTCTCTTACCTCTTACAGATTAAACGATGCAAAATGTAATTATTTTCTCTCAACTCACCCACACCTTTTCAAACGAATTTATTAAACAGGAGGGTTTCCCATTGCAGGATGTGCCCCCCCCCCCAAAAAAAATGCTTGAGTGTGAGGGAGAACTTCAACCTGTGAAAGATCTCCAGTGAAACACGGCCGCACTCATGCATTCATCCGGCTCTAATGGAGAATGAAAAGGAGCTGCCTTACATTTTGTCTTAGCTACACCTCACACATGGATGTAAGATGTAGAGGAACTCTTTACATATGGCCTTAACCTACTTCTGTGACCTATTCATGATAAAGATCCCTCTCAAAAAACAAGCAAAAATAACTGTTATAACTGGTATGTTCAGTGGGGCAAAGTTGGGTCTCTTCTTTGATGTTTAAATGAGGAACAGAATCATTCTCTCATTAGACATCACAGCAATCAATGCAAATATGACATTGTATTCTAAAAATGTTGAGGAGAGGAAAGGAAGACTATAGAAGCTATAAATGTCTGTTTGTTGAAGTGGTGAAAACTTTCTCAAAAATAGATAGAAAAATGTGCAGAGGTAGCAACTAAGGGTTTGGGTGTATGATACTGATATCTATGATAGTTGATATCTTTGTATATGTGCGTGTCATGAGTTTGCACACAAATGTAGTGTGTGTGTGTATCCATACACTGCTAAAACAGGTTGAGCATGCAGTCAGAGATGGAGCATGCAGTGTGTGTGAATTTGTGAGTGGTCCTTATATGAGAAACCAGGCAGGGAGAGAAACAATGAGGGGGAGAGAGTGAGGAGAGAGGGAGAAAGTGAGGGTATTGCTCCAAAAAGATGCTTACTGGAATTATGGTACCAGAATGGGCACACAGACACGCACATAAACACACACAGACACACACACACACACACACACACACACACAGACACACTTGCACACTCAAGCTCTCTTCACTCTCAGCCTGCCATCTGCTGCTCTGCTGCTATTCTTGCAGGTTTAGAAGCAGGGGCCAACAGGGGCCAGCTGGGGCCAGGCCCCATTCACACTCACACAAAGCCCTCTATTGTGTCCCTTTCAAATCCACATGATCATTTGTCAAGTAACGTTAAGTAATGTCATATAATGTCAAACAATACCACATGCTGTGAACCAAGGGGACTTTGGGGTCCAAATTGACCATTTGGACAATTCTTTGTGGCTGACAGTGGAAGGAAGTTACAAAGAATGATATAATTTCCTGGGAGTTGTTTTCCTGTTGAGTGAAGGTCTTGTTGATGACAGTGAACTACCTGCATCTGTTAATGTTGAATGTTTTTCCTGAAGGTAGTTTTGATGTTTGGCCTGATATTCACTATCTACCAGCAAGAATACAGATAAGATTTTTGCATTAAATTCACTTCTAGTTGCACATTTAAATAGGCAAGTCCAAGTTTTTAGTCATTTTGCTGACTAACTGTAAAGAAATCTGAAAGTTCTTTATTTACCCCTCTATCTCTCTCTTTCACTACAGCATCCATACCCTTCAGAAGAGCAGAAGAAACAGCTAGCTCAAGACACGGGCCTCACCATCTTACAAGTGAATAACTGGTGAGCCACCTCTGACCTCTCACCTTTGACTGTTCTCTCTTTAGACTGACTTCAGTCAGAAATACGGACAGTAGTGTATCCTCTCTTCAGAACACCCTTCATTAATGTTAATAATGCTGTTATCAGATGGCAACAGAAAAATGAGAAGCTGTGATGATGGACTGCTGCTTAGACAAGACCATTCTGAGGCAAGATAGCTGCAGCAATATAATATAACAAATATAACTGATTAGGACTTATATGAAGATTTTTAAGCTTTTTAAATACTCAGTAAGATCTTTGTTAACATCTGAACTCTGAAGAAATATGGTGGAAAAATATTCTAAGAGACTTTAGAAGGTAGCTGGATGAAGAGAATTGTAGTATAATCTCCAACACTCAGCCTGGAGCTGTTTAGTGAAAGACTATTATATGCATTTATCAGATTCTACATTAACATTTTAAACTGTACCTTTTTTGGCAGATCACTGTAGTGTGCAATTTTGGTGGGGGGGTGAGCGACTGTGTGTGTTTATTACTGCATTACTGCTCATGTATTGCCCTTATTCCAAAATATTATTGTCTAGCTTTTCGGTAGGAATAGTGGACATGTATTAACATTAGTATGAACAGCTTGTATGAATTGGTTACTGGTTACAGAGCTGCAGATACATTATATACATCATATTTGTGAGAGAGGTAGTGTTTCATGAAGTAATTATTAAAACCTTGGAGGGCAAAAAATTGCCCTAGAGAGTAGGTTCATTTGTTTTTGAATAATGGGTACCTTATAGACCATATCTTGTGTTATTGCTATTTCAGCTTAATTCAAGTTTGCACAAACTAATATTTATGAAACTCCTTGAAAGCTAGAACAATTGCAGTGAGTTAGATTGCAGTTAGATTGCAGTGAGGATGTGAACACAATTTCAGTCCCCTCACTTTCTATTTGAGTGAATTAGCCTTTTGACCTTTGTGTTTCTGGCACTTACAGAATAAAACCTTTTTACAAATGAAGGCCATATTGTCATTTTTTTATAAATGGATTGTTTTGTTTGGTTTCTTTCCTGCCAGGTTTATCAATGCCCGGCGAAGGATTGTGCAACCCATGATCGACCAGTCAAACCGAGCTGGTAATCCTCACACTCAGTGTCACACACCTCTGAACTAAACGTTCTGTGATGTCACTTTTTACATCCTTTCACTTTACTGTCCAGTGAGCCAAGGAACTGCCTACAGCCCTGATGGGCAGCCAATGGGAGGGTTTGTTCTAGACAGCCAGCAACACATGGGCCTCCGGCCTGCAGGTGCGTGAAACTATAACAGGTTCAAAAACATCACTGTAAGTGTTAGGCTGAACTGCTGTATTAGGCTGTATTCATTAACTTCCTTTATGGTCCTTTATGCTCACATGTGTAGTAGATGTAGCAGAGGTTTGAAAGGCCTCCTTGTGCTGAATCAGCTTCTGTGTTTGCTCTGGCAGGTCCAATGGGTGCCATGGGCATGAACATGGGGATGGATGGCCAGTGGCACTACATGTAACATCCTCCAGAGACATGGTGGGTATGTGGCATTCCTCCCCTCTCCCACTCTCCCTAGCAGGGAAATTTCATTATGGAGCAGGTCTGATATTCATCCTGCTCATCCTGCAGAGCACTGGCAACAGAGCTCTGTGCTGCTGTCGCTGACACTCCACAAATCAAGATGTATGGGGGGCCGTAGGCAGTGGGCAGGGCGAGCTTTATTTAATACCCACACTCCGGCAGCCAATGAGCCGCACTCTAATGACACTTACCTTGATTAATAGAGCTCTTTATATGGAAATAAGCACCACATCCCGAGCCCCAGCCACAGTGGGGCAATCACACCCCAATAGCCCCTCCCCCCTCAAAGGAACAGCCCCTAGCAGGATCTAATGGAGAGCTGTGAGAGAAGATGCACACACACCCCTGGAAACACACACACACACACACACACACACTCCTGGAAACACACACACACACACAGACACACACACACACACTCCTGTCAGCTACTGCTAGCATTGACCTAGACATACACAAACTAAATCATTTCCACACTATTTAATCAGGCTATTTTTTGTAATTGAATTATCATAGGTTCAATCAAAGGGATGTTTCTCCAGTCATAATCTGGTCTGCAGTAACACCATATGCTGATCAGGGCAGTAATGAGAGCTACATTAACAAAGTCTTTTTTTATGGTAATGCAGATATAACTGCACAGGGCAAATCTGTGTTTCAGTGGAAATGTGTGTTTATGATTCACTGGATAGGACAATATGTACACGAATCATGCACAGTGTAAAAACAAAGCACCTAAAGTGTTAAACATTGAGTGTTAAACGTATGTTCGGTTGTGTGCATCTAAACATATACAATCACTGTAGATTCAATTTCAACACTGGCGTTTTGCTGTATAGAGTTAAGATGGACATGATTAGCAACATGAATATCATCAAGACTTGATCCCCTTTGAGATTCACTTTTATTCGTCACCCCTGGTTCATCAGGGACTTGGACCCATGTGTTTGTGAAGCTGCTCTGTGACATTTGTTGTAAAAAGCACTATATAAATAAATTTGATTTTGACATTGACTTTTTGTTTGCCACATACCCTAAATATATCTAAGAGAATTTATCTAAGAAAATAATATAATTATCTCCTAAATTATGACTGAAAACTGTTACCTCATTGTTTTGTTTAATTGAAATGTGTAATATTATAATAGTTTAAAAGTATAACATTAAAATAGTTTTGTGGTATAATAGTATACCAGTCTTCCCCTAAAATATGTCTCATCACTCTTTCATCTTTTCCTCAGGTAATAACGGCAGCCCTGTGGAAATCTCCAGCACTAGTCACACAGTGTTTGAGACCAACATGTAATATCATTTCCATCAGATAATACACACACACACACACACACACACACACACACACTATTCTCTGCCTAGCACTCTGTGGAATTCACAGGCCCAATTGCCCTCTTGCACTGGCCATGATCTGCCCTGGAGAAGCATCAAGAGCTTGATACCCAAATGGAGTGTGGTGAGCCTGGAGTGCTCACTGTAAAAGAAAGACTTCCAAAAGGCAGGAGACAAAACATCTTTGTTTGTAATGGGAGTTTCTTTTTATTATTATTTATTTTTTTTAGCATGAGGATAAGAACATTTCTTAAACTAGTAAGTGTGCCAAACTGAGATACAATTATTTGCATATTACACTTACACACACACACACACACACACACACACACACACACATACATACAAGTGCACCTTGCGCACTCACATACACCAAAACTAGTTCATACTCAAAGCCATTGTTTGCGTGGTGTCATTTGTGGAAGATGTTGGCTCTGAGCAGTGGGAAGTGTTTTGGTTAGTAATGCTTCTCTTTAACATGCCCCATCAATGTTTGACTTTTTTATATTAGATTTTAGAAGAACTGTTCTGCCTCAAATCCACGGCGCAGTTCTGGCTATAGATGAGCTGAGGGTTAAAGAGAGAGTGTGTCACTTACCAGAACACACCACCTCACTGTGGCAACTCTTCACTGAAACACGTATAGAAACTCGCACCGTTATGTAGTCCCTTTAGTAAGGATGCAAAGCACCTTCAGCTCAGAAGGCTAAAACCGGACGAATATAAGTTTTTGGATATTGACTGTATGACCATCAAGGTTGTTCCAATGTACAGAATTGTGTAAATTTTACTTTAATACGCATAAATGTTAAAAAGCCATTCTAAATCAACAGAAGTAAAATATGGTGATGCTATTTTTTGTCCGTTTTCGCTCTTAGTTTTCTCATTTATGTGTATATCTTTGTACGTTTTATGTTGAGTGAGTGCCCCACTCTGTCTACACAATGTTAATTTTTAAAAAGCATATGGCATTTCTACACAGATAAGACCCAGTTTCTTGTAATAAATATTTCATTTTCAAAATGCTTAATTTGTCTTTTGTTGAGTTTTTTTGTTTGCTTTTCATTTACCATCGAATATTTTACGGATTGAAAGCGATACAGGTTACTGTCCAGCGTCATTTTACCTATGGTCCAAGAATCTGAAACTCACCGCAGTAATTTACGTATATCACAATTAATGATCAGTTATATAACACAGTTAATTAACACTTTACATGGTTTCATTCTGAGTCAATAAAAAAATACACACCGTTAAATCTGTTTGCAAAGCCAAAAACATTTATATTTTAATATTAATATGAGGGAACACATAGAACAGCTCATTTATTATTTATTTACTTTAATTTCCAGTGGCATTGTTCAGGGTCGTTTAAAGATTTAAAGACGCTGTAATGCATAGATAGATGCATAGATATATTTGATAGATATATTTGATGCATGTCAGCTTATTCCATGAGCTACGAGGTAGGCCTATGACAGATGGCAAATAGTCTTTTTTTAAGGATTGTCAGCATGTTATTTTCAGTTGACTTTGGTAAAAATTTATTTGCTTACTTTCGTAAATATCTTTAATTTCGCAAATATTTATTTTGCGCATTTATTTCGTGAATATTTACTATCCGTATTTCGAGTTCCAAAGACTGCTTCCCTTGTAGTCGAGACTAGGTGTCGCGCGAAAAAAATTGCCGTGCTCGGGCGATCATTTATCAGTGTCATCTGCTTAACGATTTACGCTGCACTATTGATGAGGAAAATTCGATCAGCCCAAAAGTAGAGGACTATACGCACAGAAAGAAAACAGGGAAACCACAGAGAAAACTGATTTTGCTGTATTATTTATTTCACCATAATTCCCTTATTCAATTTAAAGTCATATGTTTCTTTTTTCTCGCTCAGCATTGCCGTTGTATAAAGTGTTATGTTTAAATTTTACGTCCTGTAGTCTATGTAGGCCTATTAATATGTATCATTTTTTCAGTTTGTTGCTGTTATTGCGAAATAGATGTTAACCTAACCGCATCTAATTTTTTATATGTATATATAGTAAGAGTGTTTTGTGTCCTACATTTCATACTATAAAGAATAACGTATTCATGTCGAGATTAAATGTATCGTTTATATGAGAACCAAATCAATGGATTTTCAGTTACGGTTAAATTGAATAAAAGCGTGTTTATTTTTAGCCAGTTAAAGTTTACTAGCCACCATAATTTCTAATAGACCTACTTTCCCACTTTACAGCTAATTTCCTTAAAAGAACCATCACTAAGAAATCTAGAACAGGTTATGGTGAATTAATCAAAATTAATCAAATTATTTAATCAAAATTAATCAAATCTGACTTATTTTTATTTTATGTGACATATTTCACCACTTGGATATATTATTTATAGTGGGTCAAAAATCATAAATTAAGCTAAGGATATATAATTTATCTAATTATAAACAGTTCGAATGATGCAGAGAACGTATTGTTGAAGATATTATGTTCTGTGCGAAAACAGGTAGCGATGGCGCAGAAAACAAACATAAGAATGTTGAACTCGTGTGTCTTTACTACAGGTATGTACATAAGAATACAAGTGCATATAGTATATGCACCAAAATATGGGGTTACTACAGAAACTACAGAAACTCGTATAATGCAGATCAAGAGTGGGAAATTATATATTAGTAAATGTAAAATAGTAAACAATGCAAAATTTCATGAAGCAACAAAATATACTCTCAAATACAGTCTCTGA
>JAOXYF010000018.1:16085264-16117966 GCA_028565775.1 Sternarchorhynchus goeldii | reverse complement strand
ATATAAAATGGGTTTTTATATAGATGTTGATATAGATGTTATATAGATATTAGCTTTGTTTTACTTTAATCATGTTTCTTTTATTTACATTTTTAACTGTAGAAGTCTACAGCCTTAAAAAGTGCATTAAGCTGCTCCCTTGTATAACAGTGCAAATAAACAGGGCTCATTTATTATTTTATTATCATCACTACCGTGTACATATTACATCTGCTCAAACTCTGGACTGGGGACAGAACCCCATCACTATCATTTTCACATACCTCACTACGCCAAAACTTGCATCTAGTCCAATGGCATCCCCCCTTATCCCTTGGCACCAGAGTTTAGCATCTGTCTTTTGGACAAATAAGTACCAGAGAGACATAACTTTGGAACTAAATTATAAAGATGTAAAACAGGGAAGAAGGGTTGATGCCATTGTCACCACACTATGGCCCAGCTGAACTCTGTGACCTGCAGGTTTTAAGAACAAGACATTTGTAATTCTGATAGATTGTCAAAATATTTTATGGTAGATTCCATTCCATTTGCATAGTAAACTACATAAATGTATACTTTTTTGTCACATTTTGAGACTGAAATGGCTTTTCAATTAAAATAATTTAGTTGATATGGACATGAAGCAACCAGCGCTGAACATTTGAAACAATACCATCCATTTCCTATCGTACTAAAGAGTACAGTTGCATACTGATACTGATACATCTCTCTTGAGCACTGGTCATTACAGAGTGTTGGTGTATGCATGGCACTGCTGGTGTTCTTTTATTGGTGTCCGTTTATTATTTTTTATGATTAATTGCTTGCATGGCCATTACATTTTGATACTACAGTATCAGTCTAAATTTCCCACTACCATGTACTTTAAGTGCTTTATCAGCCTGATACTGAGTACTACTGGTACAATCTTTCGAAGCTGTGGAGACCCTCTCTAGTGGCTTAGAGAGGATTTGCATCTGCTCCACTGTGTATTTGGTCTTGTCATCCACACTCGTTTGATTTCCTCTGCATCCTTCACACCAATCTGGAGCAATTACTCTGGAAAATAAACATGGTTACTGGCTCCTGCAACCTAACAGGCAGCAGTCACTCCCTCCCAACATGTAATAAATCCTTCATCATCATCATCATCATCATCATCATCAAACTAGTACTGTGCTCTCATTAGAAGCAGCTAAGCCGCATCTTAAAGAAAGAAATCTTGAAAAATCACAAGCAAGGCAGAGCTTCCTTTTTTTTCAGTTCTGCACAAACAAGCGAGAAGTGCATGATGAACAAGGCATAGGTCATTCATCACCTTCGCTGTCAGCCCAAACGTGACAGGAACGGTCAAATAACGTTTAGCACACAGGACCTGGTGTTGGGGGGCGGCTGTAGGTGGGGGGGGGGGGGGAATTACTACTGTCAGAGCTGTAATGGATTAGCCCGGGCCAAGGCCGCAGCAACCAATCAGAAGTGCGCATGGGAATTAGCATAGTTATCAGAGCCTGGCCGGTAGGCAGTGGGGTGAGGTGATTGACAGATGGAGGTGGCCGCCCAGCACACACACAGCCAGACTGAGGCCAAACAGAGAGGAGCCAATTATGGAGCGATGCAGGGACATTCATCATTCAGTCGGACACCTGTCCGGCCGGCACAAAGGAACGCGCCTCCATCCCAGCACACGGGAGATGCTCATTAGATTGGAGCGGACAGGAGAGGGGAAGCAGGCAGCTCACTGTCAGAGCACCATGCTGGGTGACAAATCGGAGCGGGGGTGGAGGTGTGCTTGGCCAAAGATCTGAGAGAGTGGAAAAGTAAGACCTTTCTATCTCCCCACAATTCTCTTTTTCCTCATCTGTTTTTCCCTGTACACTGCCTGCCTCTCTCTCTCTCTCTTGCTCTCTCTGTCTTTCTCTCTCCATCTTTCTCTCACTGTCACACAAATACCCATGCGCGTACACACACGTACACACACGCGCACACACGCACATAAGCTTTTTCTCAGTATTATAACTACTAAAAACCTGCATTTTGAACCCATTCAACCTTTTTGACAGGGCAAATACTTTAGGCACCTTCATTTTAAAGAGTTTTTCACCACTTTCCACATTAAAGCATTTTACATACTTTAACTTGAATGTGTTTTTTAAGACACTCTGTTGAGGCATCTGCAATCATTACATATGGTCTCATCTCCTTATCTATACAACTGCAGATGGAAAGGAACAGCTGGAACATTAGGAGTCTTTATAGATGCCATGTTAAAGCAGCGTGAAGAAATATTTTAGCTTAATCTGTTACTTGGTACTAATGCTTAGTTCATTTATTTATTTAATTTTGTGTTATTACTGACATGTTAACCCTGTTCTTTAATAATATTTTTATTAAAGCATATAGTTGCTTTAAATATAATGCATTGTGACTATGATTTTGTGTCCTATTCCTAACCCTTGTACGGAACGTTTTTACACAACAATTAGAATAGTTGGATTCATCTCCATGTCTAATAAAGTCAGCTCACGACTCTTTACTCTCAAATACTGATCACTCAGACTGGTTTTGACAGGCTGGCCAATGGGTTTCTGCCCTGATCAGGCTTTCACACTAGACAGAAGCCCACCAGCGCTTGGCTCCTGTTCCTGGGCCAGTGGCTGAACAGAGAAGAAGTTTAATCACAATTCAAGCCACCCCCAGGGATCCATCGCATCATCCAGCCCAGGCCACATCAGCAGCCTGCTCTCCCTGCACCCAGCCTACACAGGGCAGACAGTTGGCACTCACAGAACTTACTGCAGATCAGGCCTCATGGGATTCTGATGGGGAGAGGGGGGTGGGAGACATTGATTTTTATTTTAGAGTCAGTCTGCAATCAAGACCCATGTGAATTGATCCTCATTACAGTGAACATCTGCAGTGAACATCACTCACACAATCGTGTCGTGCCGTGAGCCCATGCTGGGACCCACACTGGATGTCTAAGGAGCACGGGTAGAGGGATACATGAAGAGGAACATGAGCACAGCACAGAGGAGATTTAGTTGATTTTGTTCAGTATGGGGGTTTCAAACACACAGCAGGATGGTGGTTCCATGCAGTGCTGCCCACACAAGCACTGCTGCAGCACACTGAACCTGCACAGCTTTGAAGTAAAACAGAAGTGTACTGATATTTCAGTACACAAAAACATGAAGTGATAATTGGTCAAATGTGTCATCAAGATTCAATAACAAAGCTATTGTGGCTATTCCATACACAGGCATGTATACTCATCACCTCAAATATGTATCCACACACTGGTGCACATCCACTCACACACACACACACAAACACACACACACACAAATACAAACATACACACACAAATACACATACACACACCTGCTGTGAGGTACACATCCACAGCACAGGCTATGTTAATAAGCCTCTCCCCGTGTGTACTGATTACATCAGTATGGGTGTGTGGTGCAGTCGCTCTGTAAGTGAGTGTGCCAGTGGATGATGGATGACTGAGTAAATACACTACATCCCCAGAGCCCTGATACGACCAGCCCAATCCCCCATCCATCTGAGCTCAGACTCAGACACCTCATTTGTCAAGAAAAACCATTTTCTGTGCAGCAGAGCAACCGAGCTCTGGGTTAGCACACACTCCCTCATTACAACCTGGGGGGAGTGGGGATGGCACTGCAGCACCGTGATTCAGGGAGGATCCTGGGATGTTAAAACATTAAGCAGTTTTTATTTTGTCAGAGAATTCACATACTGAACATTTGCATTTCTCTTGAATAAAGGTGAAACATCAGCACCTTTGGCAATTTATAATGTTATAGTCCTCAAATGTATATAGTCCTCATATTTTCTCTGAAATAAACATCAGCAAGATATTAACAAATAAAAATGAGTTATGAGTTTTCAATTTTACTCTTATTTGAATAGTTCATGCTATTTGATGTGCATGCGTGTTTGTGTGTGCATACGCTTGTGTGTGTGTGTGTATAGACAATGTTTGGCTGCTTCTTTGGCCGCTTACAGAAACAAAGACACAGAGCCATCGTCATTAATCTTAGTCAGTGTCCAGTGCCGCTGCAAATCTGCATGACCGGCCAGTGACAAATGCCACTGTGTGAGTGGAGTGTCCGATCTCCTGGGCTTCATCTCCGGTTAATGTCACATCCATCAGACCATCTCTTGCCATGTCTACCTAAATTAAACTATACCCACATGCAGCCTAATTGCACAGACAACTATGTTCCTGAGAGTAACCTGGCTGTTACTTGCACACATAAATTTGACTTCATTATCTTTACATTTTTTTGTTTGTTTTAGTTTTTGTTTGTTTGTCTTTGTAATACACAGCGTGTACCACTGAGGGGGAGAGTTATAATAGGTATTAAAATTAATTAAAAATTTTACTATATGCAAAAAAACTTGTAAACTCAGCTTTTTGGGTACAGTGGTCCAGACCTTTAAAATATGAACTACCAGCACTGAGTGTTGGTGGTTCTTGCATGAATCTGAGTTTCATGAAATTTCGTATATAAAATTACTGTCCCTTATGCTACTAACATCACAGACACGCGCGCACACACAAAGATGCTTACTTTTCCTATCTTTACACAACATTGCCACCTATTGGTTACTTTTAGTAGCTCTGCAGTTATATGACGCGTTCTCCCTCATGTAATATTTGGATAAAGGGTAAATGGTTAATACATTGTTATCATATTTTAAACCAGTCGGGAGCATTCACCATACTCCCTCAGGAGAGCTATGGAAGTTGAGGACCCAGAGCGGTACAAAGGTCCTGGATACAAGTCTGAGTTCATGATGGACTCTGTTTAGGAGGTGGAGGCTTTGTCTGCCACTCCATCTGCAAAAAGCCCCACTAAACCTGTGAAGGGCACCTGAGTCCAGGGTGCCAGCTTAGGAGAGCAGAACCATCTCCCAAAGAGCAAGCTCCTGCTGTGCACTAGTTCAAGTTCCTGCTGTGCACTATGCTAGAATAAACACTTCTGCTGGAAGAACAGATGCTATGGCCATTTCCAGAACTCCAGCCAGCACACCTCGCTTTCTTGTGCTCCCAGCAAGACACTGGTGACGTGCAAGACTGTGGCCGGCACTCCCTCTCCTGTGGTCATCAGCGCCTAACCCCGTGATGGGCGCATCCCAGTGGAATCAGCCAGCTTTAGGAAACCTGGTCTGCCCTGTCACCCATCTCCAAAGCCCTGCTTTTATACTCTTCACCCTTTTGTACTCTATATGCCAATATAAATGTGGTGTGGAGGGCAAAGTAGAGTAAAACGTGACATGGACTTTTGTATGTAGTTAAACAGGTTCAAGTTAAAATAATTTAAACTTGCAGTTATTAAGCCACAAATTAAAAACCTTCTCTTAATCCCCATGAACTGTCCAACAACAGACCAATTTCTAATCTGTCCATTATCTACAAAGTTCTAGAGGAAGTAGTTTCTTCATAATTCTGCAGACAAATCATGTCCTTGAATTATTTCAGTCTGGATTTAGATCCCACCACAGCACCAAAACTGCACTGACTAAAGTAGTCAATGATCTCTTAATATCCTCTGATAAACATACTCTTAAATCTTAGTGCAGCTTTTGACACCATCAACCATAACATTCTACTGAATAGACTGGAGCCACTCGTTGACATAAGAGGTCAAGCACTCTCCTGGTTCAAATCCTACTTGACAGATCATTACCAGTTTGTACATAATAAATGCTCAGGATGCACAAAAGTAAAATATGGTGTCCCACAAGGATTTCTATTGGGCCCCCATATTATTCTCATTATATATTGCATCCAGGAAATAAAAACTGCATGGCATCTAATTTTCTCCATCTAAATTCTGATGAGACTGAAGTGTTACTTCTTGGACCCAAAGCAGCAAGCAATTCATATATTCCTCTCACTCTAAACGTTTTTTCAGTAACACCTAAAGCTTTTGTTAAAAGTTTGTCACTGCTTATTCTGACCTTTCCTTTGGCATATATGCAATGTCACCAAATCTGCCTTTTTCTATTCATGTTATATCGCTAAGCGGAGACATTTAATTTCAGATATTTGTCCTTTATCTTTAGCAGAAACTTCTTTTATCTCATCAAGATTGGACTACTGTAATGGTCTTCTAATTGGATGATCTAAAAAGTCCCTAAAGAAACTCCAAGTCGTACAGAATGCAGCAGATAGTCCTTACTAGGGCTAGAAAATTCGAACACATCAGTCCTGCGCTCTCAACATTGCACTGGCTCCCAGTTAAATACTGAACTGATTTTAAAATTCTTTTGGTGACATATAAATCGCTAAATGGTCTGACTTGTATTGTATTATAAATATGGACTGCTGGGCCGACCAAAGGAGGATGGGTTCCCTTCCCAAGGGTTCTTCCTAACCCCCGCCTTGGGAGTGTCACGGGAAGCATCCCGGAGAGCTGCAAAAAAGTTTCGTGTTTAACAAGAACCAACAACGCAGACCCAGCATCGACAAAGACTCAGCGCCACATACACGCTTTTATACACTCACCCTAACGAGACACAGGTGAAACGTATAACAACGAGAGCAATCACACAAGCCACACCCACGACACATCCAGACGTACACACGCGCTTCACCATAATTTCAACTGTAGTTTTATGGTCTAGACCCTTTTTAAAATCTTTCTGCTTCACTTAGGATATAAATGAATAAATGTGTTTTATCAATCTGTTTCACATTTTATGAATTCTGAATGATAGGGGGAAATGGATGCTAGATTGCTGTTCAAAAAACAGTTGCACTTTCTGATTCTCGGTTTGAAAACATTTTTTTATACCATTAGTAGCATTATGCATTTTTTTCTTCATCTTCCGGGACCTTAAGCCAAGTGGGCAGCACATTGTTGTAATGTTATTGTACTTTTTAAAAAAATACAGTAACAATAAAGACACTTGTATGAACTTGTCTTGTTTTATTCCATGCTCACGCAGAACTGCTTTTTCGTTCCCTGCTCCTTATGTTATGCCTCACTCTCTTTATCTCACTATCGACATCTAGTGTTACAATTAAATTACTTCATTAACTGAATATCATTACATCCTCCTTTCTTTGACTAAATAATAATAAATAATAAATGAGTTTCTTTAATAAAACCAAGACATTTTATAACATGCTGATATACATAAACATGCCACATTAACACTGACATACTACATATGTTGTCTAAACATTTCAACATTAATTAACTTCTTACAGATCAAGCCTATCAGGTTTCTTGATGACTCTTGTGGATTTTCTGAGTGCTGATGTGTCTGTAGTGTTGCTGTGTGAATCAGAACTTGCATGAAAATCAACATTAGTGCTAGAGTCAGGAATGTTCTGTAATGTGGTTGAAGATTCTAGCTCTAGAGTCTTGCGTTGTGAAAGTTCTTTTCCAGGAGTTCTCAGGAGACTGCGACAATTTCTTCTGAGAAGTTGTCCTTCATCAGTTTTCACAATGTAGGATCTTGGAGCAACTTCCTATAGAACAGTAGCTTTCTTGTCCCATGTGCCATTTCCTTAAACTCTGACAGTGTCATTTGGTGATAAAGATGGCAGACATTTTGCTGTTCTGTCATAAGCTGATTTCTGCTTGGCATTGAGTAGCTTGAATCTTTTCTCCAAATCCATACATTGCCTTTGCTTTACATAGAACAGTAGAGATGTATGAAGTTTTCTGTTCATTAAAAGCTCAGATGGAAATAATCCACAATCCAAGGGAGAAGCTCTGTAGCTCAACAGTGCAAGATAAGGATCTGAATTACTATCAACTGCTTTCTTGAGAAGCTGTTTGAGAATTTGGCATACAGTGGGATGGACATCACATGCTGGAAGCGAATTCTTGCCATTCCTTGCAATTACAACATGGACCATTGTCTGTTCTAACAACAATCGGAATGCCATGCCTTGCAAATATTGACTTAATTTGTGTAATGACAGAGTTTGCTGATGTACTCGTAAGTAAAGCCATCTCTGGGAAGTTAGAATAGTAGTCAATTATAACCAAGTATTCCTTACCCTTGAAATGGTATTACTCCAACTTTCTGCCAAGGTGCTGTAGGTAGACCAGTGATTATCATTGTTTCTTTGGGTTGTTTGTATCTGTGTCGTTGACATGTGTCACATTTACTGATCATGTTATCAATGTCTTTGTTGATTCCTGGCCAGCAGACAGTGTCTCTTGCTCGTCTTTTGCATTTTTCTATTCCTAAATGACCTTCATGAATTCTATGTAAGATGTTCTGTCGTAGACTTTGTGGAATCACAATTCTGTTTTGTTTCAGCAGCAAACCATCTGCACAACTCAGATCAGCCCTGACATGATAGTTCAGTGGAGAAGAATTTGCAGCCCATCCATCTTGCATGTTTGTAATAACAGCTTGCAACTCTGGATCTTTGGAAGTTTCTCTTGCAATGGGCTTTGACTGTGTGTCAGATACTAGAAGTGATGAAGAAATCATATTGACATGAATATTAACATCTTCAGCTGTGAGACTTGTAGAACTCGTTATGGGTGTTCTTGAAAGAACATCTGCCATCACCAGGTGCTTACCAGGTGTGTAGATCAACTCAAAGTCATACATTTGTAGTTTCATCATGAGACGCTAAATACTTGTCATTGAGATTATTTTTGCGTATGGAAATTAGCAGAGATTCTACAGTGAACTTGGGAAGTCCATAGACATAGCTGTGAAGTCCAAACACTAGACCTAAACATTCCTTTTCAATTTGAGCGTATTTGCGTTCAGATTCAGTCATGGTTCTTGAGGCGTATGTAACAGGTTTCCAATACTTGCCTTCCGCTTGCAGCAGTACAGCTCCTAGACCATCTTTTGATGCGTCTGTCGACACTTTGATGTCTTTGTAACGTCAAAGAAGGTAAAGACAGGAGCTGTAGTCAGTGCAGTTTTGATTGCTTGCCATTCACACTCATGTTTGTTTGTCCATGTGAGCTCATTTTTCTTCTGAAGAAGTTCACGTAGATGTGATGTTTTGGCTGATAAGTTGGGAATGAACTTGCCCATAAAGTTGATCATACCCACGACACGCAGTATGCCTTTTTTGTCTGTTGGTCTTCTTGTCATTTGAAGTATTGCATTTACTTTTTCTTTGTCAAGTTGTATGCCTTGTGCAGGTATCTTGTCTCCAAGGAACGTGATTTCTTGATCCGCAAATTGACATTTACTCTTGATTAGTTTCAGTCCATTTGTTTTTATTCTTTACAGAACTTTTGTGAGATTGTCATCATGTTCTTGACGAGATGATCCCCATACTACAATATCATCAATGTACACACGAACTCCTGCTAGGCCTTCTATTATATGTTCCATAGCTCTGTGGAAGATTTCTGATGCAGAAACAATTCCAAAAGGAAGTCTGAGAAATCTGAATCTTGCAAAGGGTGTGTTAAAAGTACAGTACTTGGAAGCCTTGAGATGCATCAAGCTTAGTAAAGTATTTTGCACATGACATTTCACTAGTGGTTTCCTCACATTTTGGTATCTGATAGTGTTCTCTTTTTATTTTTTCGTTCAAGTCTTTCAGATCAATGCATATTCTCAGATCACCATTTTTCTTTTTCACACATACCATTGAGTTTGCCTAGTCTGTTGGTTCCTCTGTTCTCTTGATTACTCCAAGCATGGTGATTCTGTCTAGTTCTTTCTTGCAGGATGCACTACTGGTTGTGCATTTGCTTTTAGCTGAATACTGTATGTGTGTAGCAATGTACCAAAACCAGTGAACACATCTGCAAATTCTCGCAGTATAGTATCACCTGAGACACAAGTTTTGCTGATGTGTTGGCAGTCTTTGTTGATGTGGTAGACTCCCTTGACTAAGTTTAGTTTTTCACAAGCTTTGTCACCTAACAGTGAATCTAGACCTTCTGGAACCACAGAGAAAAGAACATGGTGCCCTTTACCTTTAATGGTTACTTTTAAGCTTACAGATGCCTAAACATTCAATTGCTTGTCCATTGTAGCTTTTCAGTGGCATTGTTCTTCTACAAATTGTTGGCTTTTCTCTCATGGCCTTGATGTCTGACATGCTAATCAGGTTTGCTCTTGCACCAGTGTCTAACCTGAGCGTGATGACTGCTCCATTTACATCTAATGGCACTATCCACTTGTCATTTTTGTCTTGTGTTTGCTGTTCCTCAGCTTTTATTCCTTTTTGTTTGGAGCTTAACCAAGCTTAACCATGCGTGACTCTTCACAGGCCACCATGTTAATGAAAAATGTGTCACTTAGATCTGTGTCTTCAGCAATGTCAACTGGTTGAATTTTCTTTGCTTCTTTCTTTTGTGAGAAGCATTGCTTTGTAAAATGGTTTTTGCCTTTGCATTTAGACCACAGTTTGCCATAAGCAGGGCAACATCTAGGAAGATGACGAGAACCACAGCATTTGGAGTTGAACATGGCGTTACTCTGTTTAACAGTTTTAGACCCAGAATATACACGCTTTTGCTTTTCTGCTGAGACGATGTTCACTGAAGAATCATCATTAATACCAACACATGCAATAGGTTCACTAAATGTCTTCACGTGCTGCATAGCTAGCTCACTTGCTTGACACATTTTAATAGCATGCTCCAGTGTAAGCTCAGTCTCTCTTAGCATACATTCATGTAGTTTTTTATCATAGACGCCAAAAACAACTTGATCTCTTATCATGGAATCCTTCAGTATGTCAAAATTGCATGTTTTAGCTTTCAGCTTGAGGTCAGTTAAGAAGATATCAAATGGCTCATCTTGCAGTTGTACTCGAGAACGAAAAATGTACCTCTCATATGTTCAATTTTCTTTCAGAGAACAATGATCATCAAATTTCGAGAGCACCACGTTGAATTTATTTCTGTCTTCATCCTCTCTGAAGACAAAGGTGTTGTAGACCTCTATTGCTTGTGGGCCTGCAACAGTGAGAAGAACTGCAATTTTCCTCACGTCCGACTTCGTGTCCAGTCCAACTGCCATGATATAGAGTTGAAATTGCTGCTTAAAATTGCGCCAGTTGCCGTCAACATTACCCGTGAGTTTAAGAGCTTCAGGAGGCTTCAGAGAATCCATTTCGCTTGCTTCACAAGTTTTATTTTTACTCCTGGTACCATGTAATGTTATTGTACTTGTTTTAAATACAGTAACGATAAAGACACTTGTATGAACTTGTCTTGTTTTATTCCATGCTCAGAACTGCTTTTTCGTTCCCTGCTCCTTATGTTATGCCTCACTCTCTTTATCTCACTATCGATATCTAGTGTTACAATTAAATTACTTCATTAACTGAATATCATTACAATTGTCACCTTCAGTTAAATCAGTCTAGAATGTCTGAGCTGTTTCTGACATGGCATCATCAGATCATCAAAGCAGTATCGGTTTATCTACCCGCAGCACAAGTTTTGATGTTGATCAGTAGGTCATGCCCAAAGTTGGCATCATCTCTGCAATAGTTAAATAGAACATAAAGATGTTGGTTAGATCTGTAAAGATGAAGACCACAATGAACAATCCATATGCAGCAGGCTTGCCAGTGATGTAGTTCAAAAGGATCAAAATGATCTCCTAACGTTCCTCCTCATGCACTACTGCAGTTATGTATGAGATGTAATCAGTTTGTTGTTTTTAGGTTCACACTGGAGAAACAAAAAAAAGACTTGTTCATCAGTTTGTTAGATACCTTTGTAACATCAGCTTTAAAGATTTATTGTAGGAAACCAAACACATGGTTTAAATAAACAACGTAATAACAAGACAACAAGAATCACCTAAAAACAACAAAGTTCATAACCAGGGCCCTGGGCCCTGTTTCAGAAAAAAAGGTTTAACAAACTATAAATAAACCCCAGTTTCTCTGAAGGTCTTGTGTACTTCTCTACAATGTTTAATACATGTGCAAAATCAATGGATTAATACTCAAAGATTGGCTCGGACATCTCATGTCAGCTCACAATCTTTCACTGCTGCAACTGCGTTGCTTTTTTGTCTTAAATATATGTTCATACTCTGCTTAAGCAGTCATTAATATTTCCAGCTCCACTACGGTGAAATAGAAGGATCAACCCTTTTTCCTCCTCCTGTTGCTATGGTGAATGATGTTATCTGTGTTCCACTGATGAGGGCTTATCTACTTACACAGGCATGATTTACTCAAAGTTAACTCAGAGTTGATTGAACTAATTGTTATAACATGTTCTGAAACCAAAAACTTGACAGCTCTTACAAAAAAGAACACATACACAGTTAATTTTAGATGCAGCCTCAGCACATGCAGTTGAAGTAAAAGTTGCTTACAAGCAACAGCATATATTTCCTTACTTAGCATGACCCTTCTTAATAGTAAAGACTGTTTTGATTTTTCCTTAATATTGTTATAATCATTATAAATGAGCACCCAAGGTTCTTTGTGCTGTATCAATATGAAGACTGTACAGGGTTCCCATTGTAATCAATATCAGCAAGCAGTCTTCATATTGATACAGCACAAAGATCCTTGGGTGCTCATTTATTAGAGTTACTGTAAAGATCCTAAAATAAGTAAAATATTTATTAAAGTAAAATATTGTGAAGTCTTTACCAGGATTTATATCAGGTTGCTGTTCTCGAACACATCCAAAACTGATGTATTAAATGATGGAAAGATTTTACTGCATTTTATTTTACTTATTCTGCTTTTTCTAATAAAGTAAACTGAACAGCAAAATTGGAAATTATTTTGATGCTTAATGAGTAACAAAATACCTTTACATTTTTTACTGACTAACGTTTTTGATTGAAGCAAATGAACATTAATCAGATTACAAATATCAATATCAAGACTAAAAAACCTAAACAGTATTTGTTACCAATTAATTATTTTCAATTGGATTCAGTTCTGGATACTATACTTGTGGTATTCGGGCTGGATGGGAACCTTTAATTCAACAGCTGTTTCTATCCGTCCTCGTTTGAGAGACGAAAAAATGGTTTGTTTTGGAACGGTGCGGGTATTTCTCGTTGAAATAGCATATTTTGGAGTGGCGTTACACATACCTAAGTCATTGCTGTAAGTAATGGAAATATCGTTGGACTGTAACAACAATGTATTGTGAATATGAATATTCTGCTAGCTGTTTGTTTGTTACATACCGAGACACTAATATTATCATTATGCTAGCTAGGTGTAAAAGACAGCTAGCTAGCAAGCTGGCTAGCTAGGTTAACTTATTACATTTACAACGCCAGGGCTAGAAAAAAGGGTTACCAGTATTCCTGAATTGAAGCTAATGTTTTTCACCATCCTGTTATGTTGCCAGAATACAAAAATATAAAACCGATTTTCATTCTTTAATCATTATTAGCTTGATAATTACCTGGGCTAACTAGGCTAAATATTATGGGCTAACAGTTAATTTAGTTTTTGTGAATTCTCTGCCCTACTACAGAATTTAGCCATAATACCTCAGTTTTAACGTAATGTCATTAATATTTAACATCTTTTTCAGATGAACACTCTTACACTCAGTGTATATGCATAATGCCGCATCTGGAGAGAATATGACACACCAGTGTTCAGTTTGCTTGAAAGAGTTTGATTTTGTTTCAAAACTTCGACGTCATCAACTAACCCATTCTGGACAGAGACCCTTTACTTGTTCTGTGTGTAGAAAGGCATTCCGACAGTCAACTCATTTGAAGAGACATCTGGAGAGTCACATGAAGCTTAGAGACGTTTCACTTTATGCTTCAGGACCAGATGATTCCCAGTTGTCATGCACAAACACAGAGGGAAGTTATGGCCTTCATCTTGGACCACAGGCAAGCATTTCCGATCAGACTGAGATTTCGGAGAACAACCTGGTTGATCAAAGTACATGGTACAGTGCCATGTTGACTCGGAATTGCACTGAATGGAAGCAAATACCAGTTGAGAACCATGTAAAGGATCAGCAAACCTATGCTGACAATAGTACTGCAAAGAAGCAGATGTCTGACTTTGTACGATGGAATTACACTGAACTTGGCGACATGGCTGAAGCAGAAAATGATTGCCCTCAAAAAGACCAGTATTCTGAGTCAATCAGAACTTCAGACTGCATCCAACCTGAGCCAACTCTTGAAAAACAGGAGCAGCCTAGCTTAATTTGCAGTAATGAAGCACAATCGGAGATTGTGATGAATGGTTCTTATAAAAACTTAGCACCAGCAAAGATGGAGAAAACGGCAAAGATCCACCAGTGTTCTGTGTGCCTGAAGGTGTTTTCTGCACCTTCAAAGCTTAGGCGACATATGCTGATTCATACGAGTCAGAGACCTTTTCGGTGTCAGTTATGCACCAAAGCTTTTCGTCAGCTAACCCACTTGAAAATTCACATGACCACTCATTTTTCACAGAGGAAAATTAAAGTGAAAAATAAATCTGAGAATATTCCTGGCAATAGCGTCTCTCAGCATCAGGGTCCTACACACACACTCAGTGCCAACATGAACACATACCAGCCTTTAAAGGGACAGTGGACTGAAGGAAATGGAGCTCTTGATGATGACTCAGCGCTGACCTCATCAAAGGAGAACAGCACAAATGTGGAGTTTTCTAAAGATGCGAAGTTAAACCTGAATGTCACAGAAAATGTGCGTAGAAGTAAAATAGTCCATGAATGCCCGCTGTGCCTCAAGTGCTTCAGTGCCCCATCCAAACTGAGAAGGCACTGTCTTATCCATACAGGGCAGAGGCCCTTCCAGTGTTCTTTATGCTGCCGTGCATTTAGACAGCGGGCTCATCTGAAAGCACACTACAGTGTTCACGTTGCCCCCAGGAAAAAAAAGACTTCTTCCCTTCAGCTGAATAGATCCATCAGTCAGCCTCAGGCATGTTCCAATAGGGCATCAAAAGCTCGGCTAAAACACTTTGTGTGTAACAGTCTCAGCAGAAAATTCAGATCATCAAAACATTTAACTCTTCACCAACCAAAGCAAGTCAGCTCAGTTGATAAGATCAAAGCAGCCCCAACTGCCATGAGTAAGGGTGTTAGTTTGACGCCTTTTGAAACAAATGACAAAAAAAATTTAGGACGGGGTTCAGGCTTCAGATATGCAGGAGCCAAAGACAACAGTAAACCAGGACACTGCTGCACAGTGTGTTTAAAATGCTTTAGTGCTCCATCGAAACTCAGGCGCCACATTCTGGTCCACACAGGGCAAAGGCCTTTCAGGTGCCTGGTATGCTCCAGGGCATTCACACAGAGATCCCACTTAAAGGTTCATAGGTGTAAAGGAGAAAGCAGAGGAACATTTCAGTGTAGTTTAAGTGAGGAGAGATCAGACAGGCAGGGACTTCAAGCCTCTAACCCTATCCCAAAAATCTCAGAGGAAACTGTGAGTGGTGAAAGGCCCTTAATACATGACAGCAAAGAGGGAGGCCGCATAGATGTGCTATATGATCGTTCAGCCAGCTATACACCACCTCCAACATGTATCCCAGGACATCTTGAGCCTCTCCCATATAAAGCCACACCAAGTGAAAATTTGACGACATCTGCAATTGAATCTTCTCACGTCACAGGCATAACGAAGCAAACAAAAGAGTGTGGCCACCAGTGTACAATATGCATGAAGGTTTTTGACTTCCCTTCCAAACTCTTAAGACATTCGCTGATTCACATGGATGTGAAGCCGTTCACCTGCACAATCTGCAGTAAGTCATTTAGACAGCTTTGTCATTTACAGAGCCACCTAAAAGTTCACACAGTTAAAAAGAAAATGTTGTGTCAGGGGACTTACAAACAGACTGCTGCTCTGAAGGCTTCATCTGTCCCTGTGACATCAGAGCTTTTGAATGAGATGAATAACTGTACACAAGATTCAGAAAACCTTTCAGTGCCACATAAAATGGATCCAGACTGTGTGTTCGTGAAAAGCAGTGAAGATCAAGAGCTGGTGAAATTTACTAATGATGTCACAGCTTCCCATTCCCACATAGACGAGCTACCTGTGCCATGCCCACAAGACACAGTGAACACAAGCTTTCCAGCTGAAGTCAGAAGGGATGGTGGAGAACAACACACGGTTCCCCCTGCTGACCAGCTGTCTGATAATTCAGCCATGCACAAAGAGAGAAATAAGAATCAGTGCATGTTTTGCCTGAAAACATTTGATTTTCCTTCGAAGCTGTCTCGACACCTGCTGAGTCACACAGGGATCAGGCCTTATGACTGTCACATTTGTTCCAAGTCATTCAAGCAGCTCAGTCATCTACAGTGTCACCAGTGGGTCCACAGTAGAAAAGACAGAACTGTGTATCCCGGTGACTTGTTGAAACATCAGAATTCTGTCTCTTCTGCTTGTGCATCTGTGTCTGGTCCTTGCACATACACACAGCAGGTTCATCATCAGGAGTGTAGTTCTCAAGAATTAGATCCAGGTAATCAGTGCAGTGAATGTAGTGCTTCCAGTTTAAATACTGCAAACAGTAAGATCAAGTCAGAAACTAACTTTCAAGGGGATAGATTTATTCACCCTGCCTTCAAACATGAAGCAGATGCCTCTATGAACCTAGTGTGGGATGGTATGGAACAAGAAACAGTCCAGTCAGTCCAGCCTGGTCAATATGAGGAAGGATCGGAGAGGAAGAATTCACAGGGGACCCACTGTTGTATTCCTGAGGACTGTTTCAGCAGATCTTTAGCAGACTCTGATTGTTTTGGAGATGCATTCAATTATGAACAGCCAGAGCAAACAGGGCTCAGAGGGCCTAAAGAGGAAATGATCGAGGAAGGTTCTGGTAAACACATCGCTGAGCCTCCAAACGACCTCCCTATCTGTCCAGTCTGCAGTTGCTGCTTTGCCACTCTAAAGAAACTCCACACACACAAATGTCTAGTCCAGCACCCTGAAAAGAGACTCAGAAGGTCCTATCAGTGTGCAGTTTGCTTCAAAAGCTTTGAAGCTCCATCTAAACTGAAGAGACACTATGTGATTCACACAGGCCAGAGGCCATTCCAGTGCAGTGTGTGTGACAGAGCTTTCACCCAGTCAGGGCATCTGAAAACACACATGTTGTCCCACAGGTAGCTGTACAGCATCGACTGTTGTACTGCTCTGTACTGTTTATAAGGGCTTGCTTGCATCTCTACTAGGTGATATACAACTACGCTAAAATACAGAAACGATGGACTATTATGGGTGATTGTTTTTATCAGTTGCTTTTTATTTTTCATATAAATTATATTTATTTATTACCTTTGGATTTTATTATGCTTTGTCCATAATATATGACCTGAGATATATATATATATATATCAGGCTGTTTTAGATCATAATTTAAATTGCATCATTGATTAATATTTGAGATAACTTAGATACTTTGTGAAGTTGTGAATATTAATGAACAGTAGAATTAAATTAATAGTAAATACCAGACATGGGATCACATTGCAAGTGCAAGAAATATACATACATATACACATGCACACACATGCACAGCCACCTTATCCGGGTAGCTGGGGCAGCAGCCTAAGCAAAGAGCCCATAATGTGTGTGGGGAGTAGGGTTTCCTTTTGGTCCATGTAGTTCCATCCTTATGCACAAGAGGGCATCAAATGTCTTTCTTTGTTTTTTTGTTTGTTTGTTTGTTTTAACTGGGAGAGAAGACTTCTCAACTGGACCGAACTCATGGGGCGTGGTGGAAATGCGCCTGTGGGGAGGTGGGGGATTCTGTATTTATGATTTTAATACTCTTCCAGACTAATTTCATTCTCTTGCAACACCATAGTATGTTCCATTTGTGATTTCTTCCCATTCTTTGATGTATGTTTTAATTTAAAAGTTCATATGATAAATATGATAGTAAATGACAAATGTCTGTCTGTACTCTTCAAGGATCACACAAGATATTAACACCTACATGAGTATTTTTACTACTAATTTTTTACCCTCAGATACCAAAAATCCTATTAGATTAACTAGATGATTGTGCTGTGCCTGAACCATTTGACCTAATAAAACTAGGCTTAGGTAATAAATTCTCATAAAGCTTTTTGATATTGTAACTGATTATAGTTGCTCTCTATGATTGACTAATGTACAGTTTTACCAGGGTGTGAAGAATATCTTTTCACCAGTTTCAGATGGCTGCATCTGAATATCAGAATATAATTAGACATAATTATATTTTGAAGTATTTGATCAAAATTTGACAGATTTTAAAAAACGTTTATTCTCACTAGCATGGGACTGTTGGCAGAACTGGAAATGTGTTTTCATAACTTATTTACTTATGTAATACCTTATGTAATAATGATAATACTAACTTAACCTCAAACCTACAAAGATCCTTCCTTACCCTCCAATGATTGTTCATCTTCATTTATCAGTATAGAAGAAAACAAGTGAGACTGTAGCCATCAGATTAGAAACTGTTATTCCCTTATTTATACTCCAAGACCAAACTGGCTTCATCAAAGGAGGACAGTAATCCACTAACCCTACACGTTGCTCTACAAATCAGAAGCAGTTGTTGCAATAGACACAGAAGCCTTCACTAAAGTCAACTGTAAAGTTTTTTTGGCCACATTACATAAATTAGGATTCTGCAGATCATAGAATGGAATAAAACTACACTTCACCCAAGGCCACAATAAATACTAACGGACTTGTACCAAATTTCACCTGCACAGGGATGTCCACTCTTACCATTTCACTTCTCACTTTTTATAGAACCATTAACAGCAGCTATGTGGCAAATGAAAAAAGGTATTCAGACCCATAATGCAGAACACAAATCAGCTTGTATGTAAATAATATATTATTGTTCCTGCAAAATCTTCTGTCAGTTTTATAGACTATTTAATTTATTGGAAAATATTCCAGAATCTCCAATTATTCTGCTAACTGGACCAAATCCCTCCTCTTCCTAAGGACTAAGGACATCGCATCACATCCTATCACATATTTGAGCATCAAAATCTCCACCCAACTGTCAGAGCTGCCTAAACTCAACTTCATTACTCACAACTATTAATAACCTTCAACATAAAATTAATCTTCCACTCTCCTTGTTTGGTAAAATATCTACTATCAAAATGTTTTACCAGTCTAAACTATTTTCAGTGATTCCTAGTCAAACTCTGTCTTTGCTAGAAAAAACATGCCACCTAGAATCAAATTAGCCACATTACAAAAACCTGAAACTCAGGGAGGGCGTGAAGCTCCTTACTTTCAGCAATAACTTTTTATGAACCCTAGTCAGTTACAGTAGATAACCCAATGGATAAAACCCAATCAAACAAATGAATTGTGGCGAGAAGTCGAACAATGTCTAAGCAATGAAACGGAAGTTACAATATTAAATTATTGCTCTCATTTTGAAATGCTTGAACTATGAAAATAAATCTTTGAGAATTGTGTATGTATTTACTATTAAAGTATTTTAGTAAATCTGCAGTTTTATGCAGTCTAATGTTAGTAATTCTCTTTCCATACAGTTAGATTACTGTTCAGCATTAGTAGTACTGTGTTCTGTGACTGTACAGGGCTTTGCACAAGCCCTCATTCATTGTCTGTATGAACCTTCTTTGCTAATCTCAGCGTTAAAGCTTTGTGAACTTGAGTTGAAACGCAGACCTGGGACTTGGATTCACTAGTGAATTCTCTCTGATGATATTCTCTGCCAGTCCTATTTGCACTGCTAGATTAATATCATTTGTTGATCTGTTATAGCTCAATATAAACTGGTTCTGTTAATCATAGCTAATTAGTTGCTATTTAACAAGCTTGTAGACTAATCTGTTGCCTAAATAGGTGAAACCATTTTGTTTTCTATTGCTGATAGAATGAATAAAGCTTATAGACTTCTTAACTTGGAAGGAGAGACTTCTAACACTTTATCAAACTGTGCAATGACAACAGAATTGGGTTTTTTACTACCTTTTAAAAGTAATCAAAATAACCCCCTTTTTCCAGCAACATTTCTGTTAAGCTCAGTATTGAGCTGCAGTTCCTGGTGGCTACATGGACTTTTCATGCTTAAGTGTTTTGCACAGCTGCCAATTCCACTTCAACAATGCTCATGCAGAGAGATAGAGATAGCATCACCCTTTCAATCCCCATCTTTTTTCAGACAACCAATGGCAACTCAGTAAGGGTGTGACAGTTCCAAAATAAGACAGTGGCGGGAGAGGCGCTTGTGTTTTCACAATGATCCACTCCGACAATTGTATGTGTGTGTGCTGTTGGGGAAAGAGAATTCACACAAAGTCTCAGCAGGTCCCTGTCATACCAACATGAAAAAGTGGTAATGTCATAGTTCCCTAAAGCTTTATCCCTCTTCAAACACACCACTTGGGCAAAGTTGCTGCCACAGTGAGCAGCTCACTGCATGGCGCAACAGCTAAAGAGGGTGAAGTGCTGGTCTGTGGCAGCTGGCAGAGTCCATTGTGCCCTGTGTCATTTCTGGATATAGTGCTCATTAATAGAGGAGGATGGTCTGACCTGTATTTCTTCAGCCACTGTGGCAGTGGGTTTGAGTGGTCAGTGGTTTCTTGGAGAGCGTGTAGATTGTGTGGCAAATCAGTGTATACAGAAAAGGCATGTGTAGTTTTCTTCATGCTGGAGTGGAGCTGAGCTGTGATAGAACAATTTCACTGAGGAATGACTGCATTTACTCTGAAAGAGAATAAAAAACATTATTGTAATAGGCAAATGGATCTTGACAGATTACAGTATCACAGGGAAAAAAGACAATACTAGAGACATTGAAACAGTAAGACTGGCTAGCAGAAATATTCTGAAATAATTCATAATTGTGAAATCTACATGTACACTACAATGGACAACATTAGAAACACTAGTAATAAAGAATAGTGAGAAATCAAGAAACTTATGTAATGTTAAAACTAATACTACCAAACAATGCTACAAGCATCACAGTGCAAATGCTATATATGGGCAAATGTGGCATCTGGTAACCACAGGTGTCAACAAAGACTAGAGGCATATGGTCATGGTGGGATAATATCAGGATGATCTAGAGTCTGGTGGAAAACCAGTCTCTCACCCCCCTCCCCGATCTCACTCTGCATGTTTGATCTCTGGGTAAAAAATGAGTAAATTCTCAATTCTGTGTATTTCTTCATAGGTGTGTGACAGATGAGCCCTGCTTTTGTGGAAGGCCTACATTCTGTATTCTGTGTGCCCTTGTGTCTATACTCACGGCTCTGTTCAGGATGGAGTTACAACAGCAGGAATTTTCAGAGTCTGGAGTAGCAGGAACTCTCCTGGCTGTTACCACTAGAGTACTACCACTGTTGGCCAGTTCCTGTCTAGCCAATATTAATAGAAGGTTAAGTGTGTGTGGTGACAATCCTTGGAGCAGAGGTTAGAATGAAAGGTATCTTCAGAGGTAAAGAGGCCGGGTTATTTTGACTGAGCTGTGCTTTCATTGGAGCCTTGTTTGATGGGGTTCTCTAGTTTCAAGGCCACCTCCCCCTGCCCACCAGCAGCTGCCTCAGAACAAACCAAAGACACTACTCAGGGATTGTGACACATACGCCTTAATAAATACCACAATGGGTCAGAAATTATTATATGGATCAGTAGGCTATCAGTGAAGTGATTTGTCTTAGAAATGACTGAAAATTATAACAAATGTTACTTTCTTCAGTGGTTATTGTCTTTATGTAGTTAAAATGTATGCATATAAAAAGTTTGTGACTGATTTACTAAGTGTAATGTGTGTCTGTCCTTCACTGAAAGAAATGTGATTGAATGAACCTTGGATAACTCACACACTGGATAACATACCAAACTAGCCAGTTTGGTAATTGATTTGCATAAGGTACTTTTTGTTATGGGCAGGAAGGAGTACATGTGTAAGAAAGGAGTGGGTTAACTTTGAGTCCTATAACCATGCGTGTCCATGTTGCCTCTATTACTCCACAAAGACTCCAACACCTGTTCCACAAGTGTTCCCAAACCCCCCTTCTCCTAAGCACAGACACACACATACTCATGTCATGTTGTTAGAAGCTCTACAGTAGTTTGTTGAGGAACAAATGTTAGGGAACCAGGTGTTTCACACATATCTCCATTAGAAAATACAGCTGAGACCACACAAGCACGCCACCCTTCATATGAGCAGTATAGGCTTCATAACACACAATAATAATTCATGACATTTTGTCCATTAGCATGTGAAATATGTGATTCAGACTTCCAGTATGTCACATCATTGCACTCTAGAATACACATTATTTTCATTTATTTATTTTCATAATATTTTCATATTATTCATGCTGGATTTCATGTTCTTGTGTTAAATGGTGTATTATTTATTTAAATTATTAAGAATGGTGACAGGTTTGTTCAGTCATGAGTCTAGCACTACATAGGAAAATATAAGATTATATTTTGTGAAGTGGCAGAGGTTCAACATTCCACATGACACTGAAACACTGGGCACTTGTCCAGGTGTCCAAACAGCATCCAGGCTAGATTCCATTAGAGGTGGAAAGTCCAATAATGATCTCAGTTACTTTTATTGTATAATCTCAATAACATGTATTGTAATTAACATTTAATAACTCTGCCCATTTCAGCCATGATTATAATGTAATAGCTTGGCTTCACTGGTTGTGGAAAGTTGGGGTTGGTCTTGTTTTAAAGTCTCAAATAAGGGGAAGCTTTGATGAGCAAATTTCACCTAACTAGGAACTTCCATCCCCAGGCAATAACATGTTGAAATCAAATGCAAATGTACAAATTTCTCAGCCCTCTTTGGTCATAGAAAGTCACAGCACCTACACACTTTATAGATGATCTATGAGATGAATAATGCTTCTATGTTAGGCATACAGTTTTCTATTTATTTAAATTGCTAATGGAGATGATCTAAGACCATTGTGCCAGTAATATCACAATTCCAACATAAATGTGTAGTTAATAAAATGTATGGGCCATTTAAAGAGTGCTTCCTCTCTTCCACAGAAAGCTCACAAGCAGACAGCATCCTCTGAACAATTTGAAAAATGTGACCCTGTAGTAATAATGTTGTGATAATAGGAGTCCTTGCTTTAGCTGTGCAACTGACATAGTGCTCAACTAAAAGACTGTGAGCACTTAAAGAGTCAAATATAATACATTTTACAGGAGATATGTTCCAGCTGCACGGTTTAGAGTGCCTTTAACTTTCCTTTTAAGGATTACAGTAGAATTACTGTACTGTAGAAGAGCATCAACTTGTGTGTGGCCAATTATACAGAAAAGCCTCCAGAAAGTTTGTAAAACCATAACTGATCTTTTTACATTTAATAAATAAGTTATACACCATTTTTGTTCAGTTTCATTTCTATTTTAGCTTGATAAAAGTACAAACTGCAGCAAATGTTCTGTCTTCCAAGATTGTACCACTACACTTAGGCTGTTTCTATTGAATCATGCAGCACGTTTTCAAGAGTCAGTATGTTTGACACATTAAACACACCCAACTACTGCTCTTGCATTAAACACATTTTGGTCAAAAAACAAAATGACACAAGCACATTAGCTTTCATATACCACCAATGATGCTGTTTTTCACAGTTTGAATTGCCTGATTGGTCATATATTTACTGGGGGTGGGGGTGGGGGGTTGTTTACTTTACAGCCCTATGTCTACCTTCATTCCCATATACAGAAAATTCAAACTCTGCCCTTGGCAGAGCTAGGTACAGGTATGTTACCTTCATACTACACTGAGAAGTTACGCAACTTTCACACTGTCTGATAGATTACTGAGATACAAATAGGCACAGGGAAACAAGACATTCGTCCCAACTCCTTCTCTGGCTGAACAGTCACTACAGCATATCTAGGGTGCTTAATACAAAGAGTCAGAGACTATTATAGCCAAGGACAAATCATGTTATACTAATATCACTATGCATCTGCATTAACATTGGTTGATCTGACTGCTAATTTCCTCTTTTAACGTTTATACACAGAAAAGTATTTGCCTTCTATCTTCATAAATCATTTTAAGTATTAGCACAGCCTAAATATGCTCTTTCCTGGATATGGCTCTATGTATGAAATAAAGCACTTCTATATTCACCATATAAAACTACTGAGATAACATGTTGTTAACTTTGAATTCTGTTGCATTGAGTAGGAAAACTTTAAAATTACTTCCCCACCCTCAGCATATTTCTCATTGACTAAACCCACTTCATTCTCTCATTCTGTCAATGAATAATTAAATATAATGTTATTATTTTCCTTTTCATTCAAAAATTTGTAATTTGTAGTTTATCACTACTCAAGAAATGTCATGGTGGGTATGTTCAGTGAAGCTACCAGTCAAATTCTTGTGCGTTTAGATATTTATTTATGATTGATTGATTGCTTCATGTTTCTGTCGTGTTGAAAATTTAGGAATTTCACGAGGTGCCCCGCACCATAGTTTACCGGTCTCTTCCCATACATGGACCGTCAGGCTGTATTCCGGGGGTGGGATGTATCTCCTCTCTCTCCATGCGCGCTTCCATTCATGGCCACTTTATCCTCAATGGCGCAGGAGCTACCAAATAAGGAGAGGGAAGCCCAGCGGGAGACAGGCGCCAGGGGCTGTATAAATTAATGTAGGTTCAGGGAACTCCACCACTCACTCTCCAAAGGAACCATCTCTTGGTGCAGATCTTGTAAGTATGGATTGAACCGTCATAATTGTTCAACATCTATTAACTGTGCAAAATTGCAGTCAAGATGTACCAGTAGACCAAAGGAACGATTATATCAAACAGTGCAGTTATAAACGAGTAGTAGTAGTAGTAGAAGACGACGAAGAAAAAAAGTGGTATTTGTTGTCAAAAGAAATCGCAGAACTTGTTGACTACTGAACTAATTGACTATCTTTGAGCAAATGTCTACTGTTACGAACAAAAAATGTATTTAGATAACATCCGAGACGTGTGTCAATAAAAGATGGAGAAATGGTCACTGAAAAGAATTAATGTTTAGCTTTTTTATTTGCTAAAAGTAACCACTTTATGAGGTTCATTTTAATGATTTCGGCACTGATCTTACTGGAACGATTTATATGTTTTTAATGCGACAAATTTAATGGTATATTATCCCTTTTATTTCCATGGTGACCATAGTGTAATTTCTTCGAATGTTGAAGATATAACCTTACAGCAGAGTCGTTGAGAGAGAGATAGCATCAATCGCTCTGGGCTACAAGTATAGAAAAGTTGTTCGGTCTTCATGATAGAATCGCAACAAACACCATGTGTGACGACGATGAGACTACCGCTCTGGTGTGCGACAATGGCTCAGGCTTGGTGAAGGCAGGCTTTGCCGGAGATGACGCACCTCGCGCTGTTTTCCCCTCCATTGTTGGTCGTCCCCGCCACCAGGTATGTTCTATATTTACCTATTTAAAACATATGCAGCATAAAAAACATAATCTTTTGTCTATTATTATTACAGAGAAGTCTAATGAAGTACCTACAGTGACAGATAATGGCTTCTTTTTCTTACAGGGTGTGATGGTAGGTATGGGTCAGAAGGATTCCTATGTGGGAGATGAGGCTCAGAGCAAGAGAGGCATTTTGACCCTGAAATACCCCATTGAGCATGGAATTATCACTAACTGGGATGATATGGAGAAGATCTGGCACCACACATTCTACAATGAGCTGCGTGTGGCACCTGAGGAGCACCCAACCCTGCTCACAGAGGCCCCCCTCAACCCCAAGGCCAACAGGGAGAAGATGACCCAGGTGAGCCTGTGCAGTATAATTAAGTCATGCATTTTTCTGTTCAAAAGTCACTATGCAGCTATGCATATTTGCAAAATAGCTTATATGATCTACTAAAAATGGCCAACATCTTTGCGCAGATCATGTTTGAGACTTTCAACGTCCCTGCCATGTACGTGGCTATCCAGGCTGTGCTGTCCCTTTACGCCTCTGGCCGAACCACTGGTCAGCTCAGTTCTCAGATGCATTATTAATTGTATTTGCTTTCTTGATGTGGAGTTGGTATATCATAACATGTCTATTTCAGGTATTGTGCTGGACTCTGGTGATGGAGTCACACACAACGTCCCTATTTATGAAGGTTATGCTCTACCACACGCGATCATGCGTCTGGATCTAGCTGGTCGTGACCTTACTGATTACCTGATGAAAATTCTGACTGAGCGCGGTTATTCTTTCGTGACCACTGGTACGCATGAGCCTTCAACTAATTACAATGTAAGAAACACTTAGCCAAAATAAAAGTCATATTCGGTCTACTAATTCTATAATCCCATACCACCAGCTGAGCGTGAGATTGTGAGAGATATAAAGGAGAAGCTTTGCTATGTGGCTCTTGACTTTGAGAATGAAATGGCGACTGCTGCATCATCTTCCTCACTTGAGAAGTCCTATGAGTTGCCTGATGGTCAAGTCATCACCATTGGCAACGAACGATTCCGCTGCCCTGAGACCCTCTTCCAGCCATCTTTTATTGGTGAGTAACAAGGATACTGGATGTGTACTTATTGGACACATATTTTGAAGAAAATGAAAATTAAATTGAAATGGAATCCCTCTCATCAGGAGCTCCTGTCTTTTCAGCACCACCTTGCAGAATCTTTCTTGCATGGTGTATTAACACTTGTGCCTTTCTAACAATCAGGAATGGAGTCTGCTGGTATTCATGAGACCACATACAACAGCATCATGAAGTGTGATATAGACATCCGTAAAGACCTGTATGCCAACAATGTCCTGTCTGGTGGTACTACCATGTACCCTGGCATTGCTGATCGCATGCAGAAAGAAATCACTGCTCTGGCTCCCAGCACTATGAAAATCAAGGTAAGGTTTTTCAGATGTATTGATTTTACTAATCATGTTGTTTTTTAACTTTATCAAAGCAGTTTGTTTATATGTTTTGACCACTGCTAATTGCTAATATGATGTCTGTTTTGCAGATCATCGCTCCACCTGAACGGAAGTACTCCGTTTGGATCGGAGGCTCCATCCTTGCTTCCCTCTCCACCTTCCAGCAAATGTGGATCAGTAAGCAGGAGTATGATGAAGCAGGGCCCTCAATAGTCCATCGGAAGTGCTTCTAAATGATGGTCCACAGCCTCCTACTATTGCTGCTTACAGATGCATAAGCAAGCAAAAAGAAAAAATTGCTCTCATCATTACCTCTGCCTGCGTAACTACAGGCTGTTCGTGCCTTTATGTCTTTCTCTTGTACAGTATATTTACACCAAAGTGCAATTTGTTTTTAGTTATCTACTAGCTTAATTGAATTTGTATTTGGTATTTATTGATTTATAAATAAACATCAGCTGGAACTTAAGCATATACATTTTTTATTTTATGTAACAAAAATTAAGAGGTTCTAATTATTCTGCAACTTCAGTAAGAACTTTGTATAAAAATAGCAACCATTCATCAAGAAGCCAGGTGAGGTCAGAGTGACTTAACGCACCATCAAGGATAATTTCAGGCATGTGCAAATGTTATTCATTTTATGAGTTTCAATTATTTAAATATATGGGTACATACCAACACTGTCCACCATGTAATGTTTTACAGTTAGGGCAGGTATTTTTATCTACCTGGGGGATTCTGTTGCACTTTGGAAATTGATTAATACAGTTCTGTGTGACCTATCAAAAGAATATGAAGTTCATATGAAATGAAATAATGCTGCATAAACAAACCTGTGGCTGTTACAAGTAATCTGTTATTTCTTAACAGCTCTTAAAATAACACGCCAAGTCACTTTTTATACATCAGACACCTTAATATCTTTACTTCGTAAATATGTTAAGATGAGTGATAGAATATGGGTCGTGTATTTAAACGTACATGGCCTCACGTAGGTACAGTAATCTATCTCTGTGGGAACATTCTCCTGGCTGTCAGGGTTGTGCATGACAACCATCCCCAGAGACTTAAGATCACTACCAACCACATTATTACTTATAATCTGGTACATTCCTGTCCTTCGTTTTGGCTTCATTTCAAAAACCTGTCTGCACGTGGAACTGATAGGAGGGGTAGCCTACTTAAAGAGGGATTACCGCGGGCCAAACATTACACTCAACGCCCCTTCATTGAAGTTCCAGTGCGACCTATACCGTCACGCTCGAGCGAAAATAAGCATTCAGCAAGAGCATCGGGCTGTTGAACCGTGCCTCATAGCGGGTCTTGAAGCAAGGTGACTTGCATTAACGGAACAATGCCGACGCTAGATAAATTGCGCGCATGTGGAGAAACACGCAGGGAACAATAGATCTCACAGGAATTTGTAGTGTTATACCTTCTCTGAATGAACAGTCATGGGAGAATGGACCATCCTCGAACGCCTCTTGGAGGCTGCTGTTCAGCAGCACTCTACCATGATCGGGAGGTGAGCAATTTTTATTTATTATTGTTGTTGCTGTTTGTTTGTTTTTTGATGCATGCAAACACAAAGTTAACAATCCCTAGTTTTCCCACCCAAACAAAGCAATATTATTATTACATGTGCTACAAGAGAAGGGGTGGTAATCATAACGGCAATATTTTGTAAATATATACTAACAAAACATTAGTAGCTGCGCACTGGGCGCGCGGTCAGGAATGAGGCGCACTTCAGCACTGGACAGCGCTAGTTTAGCTTCGTTTGCTCTGTAAAATATTAGTTACATAATCATGTCGTTCACTTTGCATTAATTAACAATGAACCAACATGTAAACATTGCTTAATTGTTCATTTTCAGGATCCTCCTGACAGTGGTCGTGATCTTCCGAATTCTAATCGTAGCAATAGTGGGGGAAACAGTCTACGACGACGAGCAATCCATTTTCGTGTGCAACACATTACAACCGGGCTGCAACCAGGCTTGTTATGACAAAGCATTTCCCATTTCACATATACGATACTGGGTGTTTCAGATCATTATGGTGTGCACTCCAAGTCTATGCTTCATCACTTACTCCGTGCACCAATCCGCCAAACAAAAAGACCACAGGTTCTCCACCGTATACCTGTCCCTGGATGAAGAATCCTATTCAATGAAACGAGATCAGAGCAAAAATATAAAAAACACAGTTGTTAGCGGAGTTCTTCAGAACACAGAAAACTCTACCAAAGAGGCAAAACCTGAATGTTTTAACGTGAACGACACACCCAATTTATCCATTAGACCTACGAAATCTAAAATGAGACCACAAGAAGGCATTTCGAGATTTTACATCATTCAGGTAGTTTTCAGAAACGCACTAGAAGTAGGGTTCTTAGTTGGTCAGTACTTCCTGTATGGATTCACTGTCCCGGCGGTCTACGAGTGTGATCGATACCCTTGTATCAAAGATGTAGAGTGCTATGTTTCAAGACCCACGGAGAAGACAGTCTTTTTGGTCTTTATGTTCGCCGTCAGTGGAATATGTGTAGTTCTCAACTTGGCAGAACTCAACCATCTTGGCTGGAGGAAAATTAAAACGGCGGTGCGGGGTGTGCAGGCAAAGAGAAAGTCAATTTATGAAATCAGGAATAGGGACTTGCACCTAATGAGCATGCCCAGTTTCCGCCGCACTCAGTCTAGTGACTCCGCGTACGTATAGGAATTAAGCAACGCATATTTTGTGTTCTTCACTATTTACAGCGAATATGCCAAGACAAGTATCCTATGAGATTGTAATCTCCCTGGTATCGTTTGAAAACCAGTTGGGTTTCATTGGTTGTACTGGACTTTTATGGACACCCAAAGCAAACGGACCGAAGAATTATTTATGATTTTCCCAAAAGCACTTAAACAGCTTTTAGAACGACTTCAATTTCGTAGCCTGTTGTACATCATACCATATCATATCAAGGATATGACAAATATGTCATATCGAATCATATCATAGAAATACATAATATCGTCTTCATTATTATTATACTGGGTAGACACTACTGCGAACCAGTGGCAAATATGCTCTGCACCAACATTTTGTTAAGTTCAACTTTTGTTCTCGTTTTATCGACCGTCTTTAGTAACGTCATTTTGCTTAAATGTTGCTAGCCTTCAGTTTAAGAATTGTTTATCTACATGATATAAAGTCACGATATAAAATCTGTTCTGTGTTAAGAAAATACAGGACTGGATATCACATGATTTTGGTTGCCTGCTCTTGAACCGAGAGCTTTAATATGAAGTGTAGGTCAGCGTTGAAATCTGAAACTGCTAGCGTCTTTAACTTTTGATGCGAGTGTGCGTGTCTGTATTTATTTAGTGTGTTTACACCAAAGCGCCCATTGCGACAAAAGAAAATGTTAAAATTTTCTTGCCGTTATTGAACTGACATACACGTACATGCACATATTATTGTAGGCTGCATTTTAATCTTTGACGTGAACTTGGACATAGGACCTGATTTCGAGGTATGGATATCTGCAATATTGTGCTCTTTCCGTTTAATGTGTAATGATGTTTTCAAGCTAAATTATGTGACCACATAATCGTATATTCCAAAATACACACACTACGGTGAACTTTGTGTAAACGTAATCTACACATTAAGTTTTGATTTCCAACAACCAGTGAATAGGGGTGAGAGCAAATTACCAGGTAAAACTAAAAAAATAAATTATGGAAATTACCACTGTGAGCCCTGTGTGCTGTACATTTGCTTTACTACCACCATCTGGTATACAGCTGGAATGTTTAAAGGTGTCACGGTGGCCGCCCTGGCCGCCTCCCGTCTGGTGTTTGTGTGGGGGTGTGCTCTGTTGAAGTGTCATCGTGGTGTGTATGCCCGTGTGTACGTCTGGCTGTGTGGCGTGTGTGATTGGTCTCGTTGCCATTTTGCTTTTCACCTGTTTCTCGTTAGGGTGAGTGTATTAAAGCGTGTATGTGTCACTGACACTGAATCTTTGTCGGTCTTTGTCGCTACGTGTCGGAGCATCCACGTCGTTGCGGCGATGCTAAATTCACGTGAGTTTGACACTGTCGAAACCGAAACTAAAAAAAAACGTCTTTCTTCCGTGCTCGGCATTCCTGCCTACCTTTTTGGGACTCCCCTGAGGGCGTCCCCTAACAAATGATGCTGTAGTTCAGCAGTCAAATCTCAGTCAAAGTCATGTCCTTCTGCCCAAAGCAATCTAATTCTCTATGAAACAACTTCCTTTTTGTCAAAAATCCTTTTTTAAAAAATTGGTCAACACCATGTTGTTCTGGGTAGCGACTAACCTTTTTAGTGGAGGCAGAGGGAAGAAGCACCGCCATTATTGGCACTCACTTTTGGGCAAATATCCCTGGGAAATGTCACAGTGTGTATATGAGGTGCTGGGAAGAAATAGATGATCATCTTGGAGGGGTTGCTACACCAGACACCCCTGTTTTCATGAACCTCGCTTCTCAGACGAGGTCATGAGAAGGAACCTCGGAGGAACAGCCAAATGCTGCATCATCAGCTTACCTGGCCCCTCCCTCTTTAAGCAGACATGTCAAGCCATTCTAAGGGGATGTGGAGTGAGGACTAGAAGGACCTGACAGGACCTGGTGCTTAGCTGACCTGAGAGTCTAACAGTCACAGACAGCCTCATTCAGGTTAATCCCTTTTTTAACTTCATTACTTACTCTTTTTGCCATTTTAGTCAGTGTTCAGAGTTCTCTCTCTCTTCCTGGCACTTTGTCTTCTTACAACTTGCATGTTTTTCCAACGCATGCTGTATAAATCTGTTTCCCTGTACTGTAAATGGAAGTTGCACTGTAAATTGTATTGTCCTCAAAAAGTAGCAGTGAGCTAAAACCTTGAAATCTATTTCAGACTTGTTTTGATCTTTTTTTGTATTTTACATATATTGTGAACTATCAGCTATCATGATGTGACATAATAAACAAGCTACACTAATGTTCAAAATGATATGTCAAACGAAGTAGTTTGGGTATATTTATAGTCACGAGTTTCGGAGCTGTGGATTATGTGTGTGTAACCTAAGCACTAAATACCTTAACTCAAGTAAAGAGTCTGATATTTCTGGTACAACGTAAAGAATTTATTTAGGGTTGGTAGCAGTTTACTACCGGTCCAGTAAGACCTGAAGTTACTTTCTGGACTGGAACGCATCTTGTACTCTGTTGCCGATTTAACAAAATTACAATAATAAACTCAAAGCAATGACAATTTTCAATTTCCTTTGCAATTTCCTTAGAAGAAATTATACACTCTCACTGGAATATACATGTATGCGAATGTTAAACAATGTCTTTCCAGTTTGCAAAAGAAATAAAAGTAAATCACTTTTGTCCTATTTTATCAAATGCATACTTTGATGTTTTAACTCAAAAACGTTCGTTCTCCTTTCCAATGTTCGCTTGGTAGAACTTGTGGAAAAGATCAATGAACTCTTATTCCATGAAGAAAAAAACAAAACAAAAACAAAATTGCTATTTGGGTACCCAAATTGCTATCTGGATCCATGCAAGCTGTTCAACATCTTCTCTTCCCTCCTCAACCCATGCCCTCCTCCTTCACCCACCTCTCTTACTGCAGAGGATTTTGCTACTTTCTTTGAAGAGAAGGTCAATAAGATTCGCTCTTCCTTTTCCCTGGCACCTGTGACCACTGTGTCCCATTCTACCCCTCCCTCTTCTCTACCTTTCTTCTCTCCTCTCTGAACTGAGATGGTGCTTCAGCTGCTGACATCCAGCAGTCCCACCACATGCCCTCTGGACCCCATCCCATCCACACTCC
>JAOXYF010000018.1:16043737-16083149 GCA_028565775.1 Sternarchorhynchus goeldii | reverse complement strand
CCTAGATATTCCAAGTATCCCTAAGCACTTTTGTAAGTCGCTCTGGATAAGAGCGTCTGCCAAATGCCATAAATGTAGATGTAAATGTACTCAAGATAGTGAAAAATGTGTACTTAAGTGATCCGGATTGAGAACAGAAATAGCCGTCTCCCTCACTCTCGGTCTCTCCGTCTTCGATGGCGAACTTCGACTCAACTCAGTCTGCGTGTAGCAGGCTGATCACACCAACAGTCTTGCAGGAGAATCAGCAACAGAACTAAACCTAGCGAAGTAGCTGGAGTTGGCTGCAAACTATCAGACACCTCCTATCCTAATGCCAGAATAATCTTGACCGCACGCTCAACTGCAAACACGTTAGTTACTTATTCTTTTTTCCCCATCAGAGCTCTCAGTGGTCTAACGTAAATCAGCTGTGTTTTGCCAGAAACTGTCAGCGGAGAGTGAAACCTGCAAATTGTTAAAGGGCCAGCATGTTCTTTGCTGAATTCTAAATCTAAAACTAACTGAAGTACAGCTGGGTTACATGTGCAATATAACTTAGGTGTAATTTAATATAACGTATAACTTTTGGTTTTGGATTGAAGCACAAAGCTTCAGATACGCCAAACAGTTTGGCTAAATTAAGTCGAACTGAGGAGCTGTAAAGTTCCAAGTAGCTGATTAGCAAAATGACTCCAGATTAGCTACAGTATACGTATAAAATTAACTCGCTAAGATTTTAGATACACAGCTTGCTAAATTAGCTACATAGGTAGCAGGATTTGCCAAACTAAACTTATCCTATGCGTATATAATTGCATGTGTGTATGAGCACTACAAATCACAATGTTTATTCACGTTGATATGAGCTAAACAGAAAGCTAAACGTTAGCTAACCTAGACAGAATGTAAATTGCTAGATTGTTGAGTTTGATTTATGATACACGTTAAAAAAAAAAACATAACGCTATATAGAAAAATTGCATTTTACATGCTTTGCGTGCATTTTTTAGGCAGAATTGGCTCAGAATCACTTTTTACAGTACTGGATATAAAATATATATTAAAACATGATCCACAGAGGACTTTGTTAAACGTTGTTAGAAATTATACCAACTAGAAAATAATTTCATAGAATACAGTAACCATGGGCAGTACAAATACTGATAGTTGTGAGCAGAAACGTACGCTTGCATGGACAGTTTGTATGAGTATGGGCACACTGTACCCCTGGTGGTCATCTGGGTAACATGTACACTGTACCCCTGGTGGTCATCTAGGTAACATGTACACTGTACCCCTGGTGGTCATCTGGGTAACATGCCCAACCTTTTATTATTTTTGAGAGCGAGAGCAAGAACAAGCATACTGATGTGATGATGATGATGATGATGATGATTCTTAGCATCTCCAGAGAACACCATGGCTATTACATCAGCTTACAAGGTCTGCATGTACATGTCTCAGTCTATCTAACCTGAGACATGTACATGCTATCCTGAGATGACAGACAGCAAGCCTACAAGTGAATTGGTTACCGCCAATCTGATGTAAGCTGTTGGGAATGTGCTGTCAAAGAGCAGTAGCAGTATTTCCAGCAGAACAATACTGCTTTCTAATTAAGTACAAACTATTTAGGAGTAATTAAGTACAAACTATTTAGGAGAAACAGTAATCTAAAAACTAAACTTTAGATTGGTCTTTCAAATAGTGCAAAATACTGCTTTCCTGCAGTGAAGTTAAAGACCAATCAGTGAGACTAAAATGTATTAATATTGTAAGGGTTAGAGGAGATAATAAAAAAAAGAACATAATTCTTCCACTGCAGAGATAATTTGCAGAGGCAGATGTTTCTGTTGGCTCTGCTCACAAGTGCTGTTCACCTCTAGCTAGTGTCAACTAATTAAAATCCCATAAATCCCACTGCAGAATGCTGCCTGGGGATGAACTTGTCTGCCCGCATCTTGGTGGAAGCCTGAAGAAATGAGGAGTCCTGCTGGGAGCGACGCTGCATGAGGTTTCTCCTGCCCTTAACCTCTCTCAACCTCGAACATAGACTGATTGTCTGGATTTACATCCAGTAGGAACATGTAAGAGTCCAAGTGACCTGGAGTGAGTTTCTTAGTGGATAACAAACAAACTAACAAAAGATGTGAGAAAAGAAATAATGAGTTCTGGAACTGTTTACCAGATGCCAGAATTTAATAAATGAGTTTAAAGAGCTTCCTCATTGGCTCTTGGACCTGCATGAGGAAGAGCAGTGCTGGTGTAAACTGATACACTGATTTCAAGCTGTCAAATATAAAATGTATCTTCAAAGTTTCACTTGGAAAATCCTTTCAATCCTTTAAATTTCATGCTTTATGGAAGCAATGTTAGAAAATTGTTAAAGGCACAGATACATTTTATAAAACAAATCAATTCTTACAATGTGTGCCAATACGTTAGGCAGGATGCCGAACTTTGGAAACAAACTATTTGTAACGAACGTGATTTAGAAGGCAGAGAAGGATCCATATGCAGATTAGATGTATGCCTTTTATTTTTAAATAAATACGTAAAAAAGATACAATAGACAGCGGACCCAAAGGGACAACCCCGAAGGGTAGGGGGCAGCAGTACAAAAAGGGGCAAGACAAAAACAGTATCCAAAAACCAGGCAGAGAGTCGACAAACCAAAGAGGACAACAGGACCAGACAGAGGTACAACAGGGCAAGGCAAAAAGACAAATCCAAAAACCAGAATAGCAAATACAAAGAGAACGCTCGGTATGCAACTAGGGTTGGCAATACTTTGCAATGAAGTGTTGTTCAGAGAATCCTTTTGTAGCGTGGTGTAAATTAACTAATCGGGTACAGGTGTGCTGGTTAGTATTCTGGTGACGGCGCCCTCTGGCGGTCCTGGGTGCGGTCGGATTCTCTGACACTATTATTTATTATTTTTTAACGGAACACATGGACAGCACTCACAGTGAGTAAGATTTGACAAAGACCGACAAACAAGGAGTGACATACAAGTTTAAATATAGATACGCTAGACAAGACTCAGGTGAAACGGCTAATGATGAGGAGATGAACATTTACACACGACGCTCACAGACACACACACTCATACATTTACACAGAACACTGACTGACATGCACACATGCGCGCACACACACACACAGGACAGGGACGAAGGCTACCGTGACAACACCCAGAAAATGGTGTAACCAAAAAAATAAAATAAATTATTGGGTAATTCAGTTTTCTTCATTATTAACTATGGTGTTGTTAACTCTAAAGCATGTGAGGGTATAGTGGGGAAAATGGGTTTGTTTCCCTGAGGCAATATTACTACATTGACTTGAAAATTTGACCAGATGAGCCATGTTTGAAGCCATTGCAAAAAAAAGAAAAAGAAACCTGCTACCATTAAACCAACAGCAAATAAAAGAAAAACGTTTATTACATGTGTGTATGCACATTGAAAATCATTTAGTCAATCAGTCCACTAACGATATGTAAAAATTATTGGACTCTATGGGTGTGCAAAAGCATTATAAACTCAGTAGACCTTTGGAGAAAATCCAGACAGGCTTTCATTTTCGTATAAACACTTTTTTGTGTTATATATATATATATATATATATATATATATATAACAAGTGAGTTTACAAGTGAGTTGTGTGTGCATATTAATTGCTCACGCAATCTATAATCAGTAAGAATTTAATCATACTGGGAAAAATCTTTGCATGTAATCATAACCACTCGGAATTCAAACCTGGAAATTCCAACGATGTATTTCTATGGGCAAATTTCCTTTAAAATTTAAACTTTAAATTTAAATAACTTTAAAATGCCACATTTTATCAAAACCAAAAACTCAGAGCATACCTTTCATTGTCCTTTTGAATGGAGTCTTTGCAAACACTGTAATAAAATGAATCGGTAATAACAGTCTAGTGCTTCCCAGCAATGGATTGGCGCCCTGTCCTGCTGTCCTGGGTGTAACTGCCTTGCGCCTGATGTACTCCCCTGGATGGGCATGCATACAGCATAGGTCTATCATAGATCAGACCACAGGTCTACCATAGATCAGACCATAGGTCTGCATGTTGATTACATCACCAGAGCTCTCCTGAGGACTTAGATTAGACCATAGTCCTGTATGTTAGTCATATCACCAGATTGTGGACTTTGAGTATGGCAAGGCTTGGGGCATCATGGATGGGAAAGATGGGTTAGCGATGGGTTTCTCTCTGCTCCTGAGCTTCACAGTCTTCCTCAGTGTATTTCCAGTATGTTGGAAAGTTTCAGAGCGTATGTTCTGGGCTATATTGTAGTCTTCATGTAGAGCAGTTAGCTAAGCAAGCTAGCATTTCAGTTCTGCTCTCTGCCAGATTCATGCTGAAGTGAATGTTAATTTACTGAAACAAAATTTAGATTGTAGTCTCTAAAAGGAAAAGAGGGAAAACTGTAAAGTGGAAAAAGTAGAATTCCTCTTTAGTGGGGGAGCAAGAAGTAATTCACTGGATGCAGGTGAGAAAGAGAACCGATATAATTCCAGGAGGCAAAAAACCATTAATGAAAGGAGCCTTGTAGTGTTACTGGCAGCTCTTCAATGGGCCTGAATAGCAAAGCAACCAGCAGTGCCATCTGTCCCGGATGTGCCACAGAAACCATTACTCTTCACAGCTGGATGTTTTGGATGATCATTTTTCTCACTCAACTATTATCTCATATTCATCCCAAAAAAAGCCTTTACTTTCATGTTAAAATTTCTCTCCATCTCACACTGGCTGGTAGTATTAATGTCGTATGCTGCATCACATTCCGTTTTGCTGGGTTAAGAGACATTTCCACAGTGATCAGATGACAAGTGAAGATCCCTTTCCAGAGCAACTTCAAAATGGTTGACTTATCAGTTTCATGCATATCGAAATTAGACAGAAATGAAAAAGAAAATTCAGAGTTAAAATGTTATATATGTGTATTAAAATGTTATATATGTGTGTATTCTCTCACTACCTGCATGATACAATGAGGATTTGTGTCCTAACTCTGTCATGAGTCCTCCTTCTTAGACTATCATCAACTCTTCCATGTTTGCTGTACTGGCTGGATGCTTTGAGGCTACATATATGGTTACAGCTGCAGGAGCAGAGATTTATAATCTCATATGAGGAAAGAAAAGCAACATTGACCTTAGTGCTGTAGTCTATTACAGCAGCTGTGCTGTGCCCCTGCCACTCAGCTGCCAAATATCTTTGCCAGAGACAAACAAAATTTCAGACATATACTGGAGATATAAGACATCCGGATTTCTATACTACGTGCTGTGTTGGTATTTGAAAGCTTGCAGTTCATACAGTCATAAGCTATTCCTATTATTTTTATACTTTACTCATCTGTATAAACAAATATCTGTTTCAAAGACCCATACAAACAAACACATCTGAACATGTAAGGATGGATGTTTTCGGGTTCAGCGAGGCAGAGCATGGATTAAGCCTTCATTTCTGTTTTGCATGCATTTGTCTGCACATGAGATAAAGTTAACACATGGTGAGTTCCCCTGAGCTCTCTCCTGAACTCTGTCCTCAGCTTTTTTTTTTTTTTTACAACTCTCTCCTAAACTCTCTCTTGAGCTCTCTCCTGAGTGTCCTGAACTCTCCTGAACTCTCTCCTCAGCTCTCTCCTGAGTTCTGTCCTGAACTCTCCTGAACTCTCTGCTCAGCTCCCTCCTGAGTTGTCCTGAACTCTCCTGAACTCTCTCCTCAGCTCTCTCCTGAGTGTCCTGAACTCTCCTGAACTCTCTCCTCAGCTCTCTCCTGAGTTCTGTCCTGAACTCTCCTGAACTCTCTCCTCAGCTCTCTCCTGAGTTATCTCCTCAGATAGTCTCTCACACTGTCACTTTTGATACGTCTTACCAATATTCTAAAACTCATTCAGTAATGAAATTGCTCATGATGTGCCCATGTCACATCAGGTTTTATGAACTAAAATATGTAGAATAATAAAATCACTACATATTAATATCAAACAGAACAGAAACCCAATGGTAGTGCTGCCCTGTCAAAGGTGGAGAACATCAGAATGCAGAAACATCTGAGCACTATAATTCCAACTGGTTGTACCCATATTAATTTATGGGGTCACACACAGACACACACACATGCACCCCCCCCCCCCACACACACAGACACATTCACACAAATTTACATCTCATTTCCCTTCTGTACACAATCAATACTTTAATACAGTAATCTCAAAACAATGAAAAACAATTCCTACTATGAGCCTCCATGCTTACTAAGAAAACAGGGTGCTGCTTCTTACTGGTTCCATCAATTAATAAGGTACCAGTAGGGGAAAGAGCCTTTTCTTACAAAGCCCCCACTCTAACTATGGAACAACCTTCCAGAAAATGTCCAGGACTCTGACACAATCTCAACCTTTAAGTATAGGCTAAAAACGTACTTATTTAGTTTAGCATTTGGTAAGTGATATTCCCCCGTAGATAAAGGTTACAGATCTAGGAGTTCATAGGCAGAGGGTTTTATGGTATATTGAGATGCTGGTGCTGTCGTCCCAGCACTGCACACGTTCACTCAAGTTTGTTGACGGTGGAGTGGAGGGATGCCAACGCCTCAGGGTTCCCCCAAGTCTGTGTTACCTTCTGGTTCTGTCCTTTTAGTTAGGCTGTAATGGTTAATTGCTGGAGTTGCTGCTGCCATGCCTCTAAAATGTCTATATTCTGTACTTGTGGGCCACTATCGCCACCTACAGTACAAACAAAAAGTGGATGAGCGATGAGAAGCCTCCACCTACAAACTCACAGACCAGGTGTGGGTGGCAGTGAGAAACAGTCAGATGGGTTGCAAGCTTGCCCTGAAGTACACAGCTCCATACACCATCATTCACTGCATTAATGATGTTACCTATGGAGTCAGTTCTCCACCTATACTGTGAAGACTGTCATCTCAGGTCTACTAGAGGAGAGCAGCATTGCAGGGAGATCACCACCACCACTGCTTGATCTGGAGAGTGGTCTAGCTTATATAGTGAGAGCCTTGGTGAACTCGAGGAGGTGAAGAAGGCAGCTGTAGTAGCTCATAGACTGTGAGAGGTACAGCCCAGAGGAGAGAAGCTGGGTGCCAGTCATAGATTCTGGATCCCTACTTGATTTCCATTGGACATACACATCCAAGCTCACTCCCTGTCATATGAACAGTGAAGGTAGGGAAGAGATTTAATGCTAAAACCATGATAAAGACCTTCAACAAGTCCTCAAACCTCCTTTCTATTCTTATCCACTGAAATGACCCTGAACTCCTGGTTAAGGTCAGTCTCTCTCTCTCTCTCTCTCTCTCTGTGTCTCTCTCTCTCATACACACACATAACACATTGCACACACAAGGAGGACAGAACTCCCTCCTGTCCACATTGATTGGTATTTTAGAATCAGACTAGACAGTGTTACAAGAATGAAAGGTACAGTCTGTGAATTTGAGGGAAAAAGAAGAATGTTTGTATCCAGATATTATCAGAGCTACAGTGAGAGAGAGCGTGGGAGCGAGATGGTAACCAAGACGTTTTACACAGACAGCCTGTTAGGGCCTAAGCAGTGAATGTCCAAGAGGTTTAAAGAGAGAAACTGTGTAAAATTATTACGTTAAATCATTTAGTGTAATTTCTAAAGATTTATTAAAATACAGACTTTATTTAAAAAAACCTGAAATGGCTGCACAAATTACAATTTCTAATGCAGTCTTTCGTAGGCTTCTTTTGCTGAGAAGACAGGGTTTAAAACACCCCTAAGAGGGGCCATCACAACAACACGCACACACCAGTCAGATACACACTTATGTCACACTTTTCCAGATTACCAACATCTGGACTTAATCCCCCCTCATGTGTACTAAGATGTTCAAATACTTGGCTTTGAGTCATGTTGTTAGTCACTGGTTGGTTTATATGTGAATGCCATCTAGTGGTGCAAGATGGTAAAACACTTTAGGGTAAAATACTTTTGTGATAAAATCCATTTGAGCAGCACATATTAGACCCTGCAAAAGAAAAGGCTTCTGCGCCCCGGATGTAATCCAGTTCTTTTACTGCATCAGAAAAGTGTTAACATTCAGCCAAGTTCATTTCCATGGACCTGATCTGACAAGGGCACTGACAAAGACAATGACAATTACAACAAGTGACGCTGGTTATTAGACTTAAACAAGAACATCACCACATAAAGTCCTCAATACATACAACTGCATGTCTACCTCATAAAACATTCTCTGGCTCTTTGGCCTTGTATAAACAGGTGCTTTCTCACTGAACGATTAACCTGTACTGTGGATGACATTAAAATTAAATTAATGTATTAAAGTTAATAGAAGACCCTGGACCAGTTTAAGAACATAAATTCAACATTAATATTTGAGGCACACAAAATAGCATACATGATATTACATTCAAAGGTAAAACATACGAAATTATGGTGAGAATATGGAAAATGTCTTGCTGCCTGGTGATGCATTTCCACAACCCCAAAGCATCTAAATTCAGACCCTCCACAGTGCAGCACAAGCACTGACACCAGTTGCTGCCTATTATCCCTTTGGTGGGTTTGCTTTAATACTACACTACATATCGTGTCAATTAATTTGCACACTTACCTCATACTTGAACACTACGGCCTAAATGCTCACCTAAAATCTCTTACTTTGCTGTAGCAACATGGACCTACAATATCCCTGCTTTATTTACTATTTACTCTTCACTGTGAGCATCAGTAAATCAGAATGAATATATTTAATAATTCTGTTAAGTTATACTTCATCACAAAAAAATGTTTAAACATGAAAAACAAATGTATTTTAAAAATGTAGTTTAGATAATTAGGTAGTAAGAGGAGCTGATGTCTATACTATTAATACTCCTTAAACACAGATGATGTCACATTAAACAAGTCACACTGTATGTCTACATTTAAAAGGGCACAAAGATTTCCTCTAAAAACTCAATATTAAGTGTTTAATAGTTTAACACTTAACAACCTCGATGTGAACCTACAACACTATAGCATGTACTACACGTGACAATATAAGTGTGCCGTGATGATATCACTCTTAATTATTTTTTTTTCCATTATTTGAAATAACAAGTTTCAATTGAACACAAAATATTAAAATACACAAAATAACTTTCCTTGACAAACACCTTTTTTCAAGGCAAGGCAGCCCTCTTTTGGCAGAAAGGCAGAAATACATTGTTAGTGTAAGAAGCAGCAGAGAGTCAGTAGCACTCTGAGAGTGCCAGGGGGTCCAGCATGGGCACTCTGTTAAACACCAGCCTTTCACATAAACAGCAGAAACCCTGGAACTCCCTCATCCTCACACGCCTAGAGGAGAGTCCCAAAGGCAGCACTGTCTCTGAAAGAAGATTAAAAGTGTGCAAAGCAGTTACCATCCTCTGAGTCAGCTGCACAGTGGGGGAAAGTCTTCTAATTCAGCTACTTCAAGGCAAACTGAGAACAGAGAAAAACACAACACAAGACTTCTAGTACAGCACAATATAGTATACTTAGTACAATAATAATAAATACTAATGCAAATAGATTCAGGCACATTTAAGAAACTTTTAAATGAGAAGCTGGTATTCATTAAATCTCCTTATTTCTTCCAGGTCCACAAAAAAATACAATAAATGCTAACTGATTATTTAAAACAAATGATCACACATACACTGATGATGAATGGGCATGTGAGTGGGTGTGGGATGATATTTCCTTACTTTGTGAGCAGTTTCATTAAGCTGTTTGGTTCTGGGCAGCATACGGGCAGCCCTGTCCTCAGAAAGGACCAGCCAGTCTCCACGCTCACTCAGCACCTGGCTCGCTCTCCGAACAACATTACCCATACGCCTGGGTGTTGGAGGAGAGGGGCTAGGCCTGGGTGCTTTAGCAGTTGAGGCTGCAATGATGGTAAGAATCAGAAAACAACAGATTGTTGTGGCTGTTAATACTAGAACATTGATGCAGTACTCACTGATATTTATCTCGGGCTGTTTTTGTTCAATCTTTAGTCCATACCTACTCTCACAGGTGGAACTCTTTGCAAGGCCAAACCCCTAACTCAAAGTGTTTCAAATGTAAGTGCTATTATTGTTAAATGGTATAAGTGCAATAATAAGTAGTAGACCATGTAAATCCACAAAGAAGAGCTGGGCTGCTGAGCATTGAAATGTGTGCAAGATTAGCACAAGAACATTGGAAGAAATGGATTTCCATGACTGAGTACCTCATCACTATGTGCAATACCAAGCATGGTTGGAGTGATGTGAAGCACACTGCCACTGGACTCAGGTGCAGTGGAAACGTGTTTTCTAGTGTGATGAATCAGGCTTCGCTATTGGGTGGTCTGATGGACAAAACCTTGATGGATGCCATGAAAATGCTTACATACCAGAAGGCATAGTTCCAAACGTAAAGTTTGGCGTATGACAGATAATAGCCCGGTGTTGTTTTTCAGGGTTTCAGATAAGTTTTTAGTTCCACTGAAGGGTAATGTGAATGCTATATAGTACAAAAATATTTTAGACAATTATACAGTATACATTGATCTTTGAGCTCCAGTAGGCTGCACAAAAATGCCCCCCACCCCCCTGTAACACCTTTGTGATGAAATGAAATGCAGATTATGAACAAGGCTTTCTTGTCCAACATCAATGCCTCATCTCACAAATAATCTGTTGTGATTAGTCTGAGTGGGTGCTAATTCTCAAAGACACCTCAAAAATCTTGGGAAAAGCCTTCCTAGAAGAGTGGATGCTCTTACAGCTGCTGTGGTGTGGGTGGTAGGAGAAAGACAACTCCGTAGTTGCCTATGGCTTTTCACCGACATGGCCAACAAAAGATGTTACAATCAGGAGTCCCCATATTTTTGGCCATACAATGTGTATTTGTGGGACTAATGTAAAATGTCACTGACATAAACATTACACTGACATAAGACTGGTCCATGTGGACCCTGGCACTTCTCCCATTCATTACACTTCAGAGCCCTGTGGCCTGTCGTGAAGCTTGGTGCCAGTTCACTCCTCCAACCCCCGCCTCACATGCCAGCCTTTGTCCCCACTTGCCCTGCTAAACAAAGTGGCTTCTGAAGCCACGTAATAGGACCATTCTCCAGCCCTGCCTGGAGATCTGACAGCTGTCAGAGAGTTCCACATATTCAGCCACAGCAGAGGAGCTACCCTGCATCTCAACTGACAAAGGCCCTCACACACAAACACACGTACACACGCACACCACTCTTAGCTCCCACATACCACCTTGCCCTCAAACCTACAACTCTGCCCTGTTTAGGACAGTACATGGAAAATGAGACATTATTTTAGTCCTCCAAGCAAATGTAAACACAAATGTAACCACAGCTTGAACAAAAAATACAAGAGTTCAGCGAGCTCTTTCTACCTTTTAGGCTGCTGTTTTGGGACTGACCAAGGGTCATTGTGTTTTTCATTCGATTCAGGAAGATCTTGCAGCGGTAGATGACCATGTTAAAAGAGCACGCATCTACAACAGTAAACAAACAAATAAATTATAAGTATATTGTACTCTATTGTTAGTAATCAATGTAGATCAAATAATATGAGTAAGATTAGGTTAACTGGTTCCCTTAGTCATTCTTAGTCATGGAAGAATTTAGTCAGGAAGATTCTACTTAGCAATGGAGATCTGCACCAACTCTCACCTCCCATCAGTTTGGACTGACAGTTGATGAACTCAGTTGGGCGTGAAGCAACAACACTCTTCTTGCGCTCTGATGCTAAAATAGTGTGTTGGTCTCCAGAGGCCCCAGAGGCCTTCTGATCTCCAGGGGCAGGCACACTGCTTTGGCCCAGCTTGGCCTCCCAGTAATTCTGACAAGCATGGTAGAGGATCTGCACAAACATGCACTTCTCTGCCACAGAGCTGGCAACCCACTGGTCAGAGTTGTGATCAAATACCAGGTTAAACTCTGGGCTGTCCTGAAAATAATTGGTCAGAGCCAACTGGTTAGAGCTGACTGGTCAGAGGAAAACTGGTAAAAGGAGTCAAATCAAAGGCTGGCATTGAAAACTGACATGAATGGTGTGAGTGTTAAATGAGGAAACCTTGTTGGGGTTGATGCCATCAACTTGACGAAGCTTCTCTATAGACCACTGGGACCGTCTGGTAAAGTGAGGGGAACCCTTGTATTGTTTCACTTTGGTGATGAACACCTGAGTGGGCCTCTTATTTGTAACTGAGGAGGTTGAAAGGATGATCTTAAGGATGATGTTCAAGTTATTTTAACAGACATTATATGGCTATGAACCCAGATAAAACAGATAATTGACTAAATAATTCAACACAACCACATTTTTGCTAATAAACAAGCAGCAGCTTACCCGACAAGCACAGGAAAGTCACATAATCCTTCTTGTGGCCGGCTGTGAGGAAAGCCAGTCTCCTTTTCCTCCTCTTCCTCACCTCAATAGCCACCAATAGCTTCTCATCTCGTGGGGTAAAGATCTCCCTGCTGATGGCTGACTGGATATTCATCATCTGGGTGCAGAGGATCTCTGCAACTACATGGTTCAGCACTTTACGTCAGTTTCTAAAAACATGATCTCCTACAGACCCCCTGCTAAGCCAAAAGAGCTATCAGAATATTAAGATGAAAAAGGTTCTTATTTGTGTGATTTTAAAAAATCACACAAATAAGTGTGATTTTTTGTGCAATTTCTAGCATTGTTATTTAAATTAACTGCAAAATAAGTTCAAGATTGTTGCCTCAGAAGCGACTTTTCAAACTCTGAAACAAACGCTGTAGTTTGTAAGCATCAGTTAATACACAAGATTACTGTCGTAAGCAAAGATTTGGAGAGAGATATCTCTCCAAAAAAGAGGAGGAAATACGAACAAGAATCAAAACGGAAACCTGAAATCTGTAAAACATACGCATAAAAATCGGGGGAATATGGTACTACAAAATACCAAGCAGGATACTGCGCACAGCTTGGCTGTAAACGACTTTTGCCAAGTGAAGACTGGAGTGAGAGCTGATAGCGTTTTATTATGAAGTCGGTACCAAAATTTATAAACGAAATCAGGCAACATTTTAACGCTCAATATACAAAAAAAGCGATGTAAACAATGTAAACACTTTTTTCTAATGGTTTGAAACACTAAGTTAATAAATGAATTAAACAGCTTTAATTATTTTGTTCCCATTTCATCTAAACATTACGGTTATATAAACTCATAATTTAAAAAGGTTTATTAGCCTATCCTCACCGTGTAACTGTTTTTAACAAAATGATTGTGGACGAAAATGTAGACATCACATCAATAGCGTACTAATTTTACCATCAATGTAGCAAAATACACATTACCTGTTTGTGGTTCTTGTCTTCAAACTGCTTGATATAAAGCGCCTTTGTTGAAAAGCAGTCAAGTCATTTTCCTGTGAAACGTGTACTGTACGTCCACTGACTGAAGTTATATTCCGCCAAGTCACGCGCATCTGGGACGCCACTCCGGTACGCAGATCACGTGAAGAAAAATGTATGCAGCATCCAGTATTAAATATTTAAAAGCAATAATTCACAAAATGATCACAAAAGTCATTCCAGTAGAAACCGTCATTGCTGTGGACAAATTACACTGGATACATCACTTCAGACGCTCGAGAAAATTAGATGTCAGACCAAGTTTATTGTAAAGCAGGGTTCAGAAAGTGGATTAACAGATTAATATCATATAGAAATGAGCACGGGGGGCAATAAAGGGTAAACACAGTACTATAGCCGATGTATGACAACACAAACAAAAATAGTCAGGTGAGGTAAGAGCAGGTTAAGTGACTTTTTTTTTGTTTTGTAAAAACAACAAAAAAAAACAGTTAATCTCTTTAGAGGATGTCATTTCAACGCCGGTATCCTTCAGTATTTATCACTGGTGTTTCCATGATGGAAGGAAATGCATTTATAAAGACTTAATTACGCACGTCATTAATTAAATGCATTTATAAAGACTTAATTACGCACGCCATTAATTAAATGAACCGCAGAGCCAAAGGTATCTTTCATGCAACAAATTGGCAACGCTATGGTGTGTGCAATCTACAGTAGCAACAAAATCATAAATATTTTAAAGTTCTATATTTATCGTATTAGTACCAAGGGTAAATAAAGTGGTTACATAATTCAACACAATTCAAAAATTTTGTGAATTATTGAATCTGAATCTCTCCATTAAAGTATCCTACTTCCAAGTGCTCAATCTGTCTCTGTGATCACTCATACAAACTGCAATGCCGGAAATTCGATTTTGTCTTAACGTAACACAAATATTATTTTTCCAGGGCTGAGTGAACACGCACATCAGATCCGAATCACTTTCGTCTGTGGTCCTAGATACGGTCCTAATTCATAACTATCAGAACAAAACAACAATGTAGGACAGAAAGAACACTGACAACAGCAAACACTGTCTGGTAACAAACACGAGCTACTATCGTTTTGTGTGTTTTTTATTCCCATTTTGTCGGTTTTATCCTATGACATCACAACGCATGCGTGTCATTAGAATGTGAACCCTAAAGACTGGCAAATCCAGTCTGATAAAACAATCAGTATTGAATAATGTGGCTTGTGAGGTGAATGTAACCTACTGTCTTAAACAGACATCAACACTGAAGCTAGACGTGCGCTTATTCTGCTGTAAACCATTCAGAACCATGGACAGAAAACGTAAGACTGAGAACACACACGCACACTTTTGTTAGGGGTCCATTTTCCAAATCTACACTACACAATTACTCTGTCATCATCCAGCTGCAACTGTGCTTTAGCACTTGAGATACAGAAATTCAATATTCATTATTTAGCAATTTTGGACCCTTGCATTCCAATTAGTAAACAATGACTGTGGTTATGTGTTAGCCATTTCATGTTGATTTGTTTTGCTCATGTAAACATGGAAGGATATATGAAAGAGCTTTAAAAGTCTTTTATATAAATATGGCAAAAATGTAGAGCTACTGGTTATGGTAAACTATTCCACTAAGACAGAAGGTCAAATATCCAGTTTTGGCAGGTTGCTAATGTTGCTACGCAGCATCAATGATAAGAGGAACTTTTAGGGAATATATCATGAACGAACATCATTAGTTGGCTGCAGTCAGGGTGTTCTTCACTGTAAGTTGCACATTGCTTTTTAAACAACAGTCACTATTAGAATTACTGGCCAGACACTGAACTTCAGTGGCTAGGGACAGAGACCGTTCAAAGCATTTGCCAATGGACAAGGCAAAGGAAAGGTACTCTTTGTGGCACAGTGAGTTGGGTCTATTAAGCAAGACAATTCTACAGCCAAAGCAAATGCTTGTTGGATGCGTGTGTATGTATGTGCAGCACACACACTTGTGTGTGTGTATTGTGTTATGTTTCTAGGTTGTCCTCTGTGCTTTCATCTGAACTGCTAGGCCCGTACATAAATGTCAGCAAGAAGAGAGCCACATCGAGGGAGCACCAATAGGCAGTGTGTGATGTCACCGCTGACCAATAACGGCTCTCTACCAGGCCCTCCCTCAGCTCAAAGTCAATCCGCTGGTCCAGCCATACTGGAAAAGAAAGCACTTGTTAGTATAGAAATAATATGAAATAATTAAGATTTCAAATAATTAATAAAAAGTCATTCTAATATGCATTTGTTATAAGGGTAAAAAATACAAATCAAACTTATGGCACATGGACAACCACGCACACCTATTCTTGAAGTATGCTAACATAAAATTATCATCATATTTAGTGGAAAATGTAACTCACAGGTGGAGTTGTCCATAATGGTGGAGGTTGACTGTGACATACTGGCTTCGCCCTCTCTCCTTTCCTCATGTTTCTCCATCTTTTCCTCTGCTTCAGCAGCTCCTCCATCCTCTCCCATAGCCCCACCATCTGTTTCACATGCCACACCCTCCAAGTCTGATGGTTCCTCCTCTAATCCACCAACTTGCCCACTCGAACGAGCAAAGCGGGAGAAAAGTATTCCACCAATGCCTTTTCCAATGCTTGCCGCTCCTAAGGAATAAACAAAAACATACACAGATGTATGGTCATACAACGATTTAATTTCCTCTTTGGTTCCTACTCTAGAGGTAAAGCCCAAGAGCTAAAGCAGTTTGTGGTCTTGAACAATTAGGGCTCTCAATTGGCACAACAAAAAAAGTTTGCCCCATCACTGGAAGATTGGAATTCGATCCATGTGTGGCTAGGAGCCCAAAAGAGCAAATTGGCCATGCTCTCAGGGAGGGAGGGCTGGCATACTTGTGCTCCCATGTCAAATAAAGGGACGCATTCTCATATATAAGAAAGGGGGTGGACTGTGCCGTTCTCTGAGCAGACTGTTCCACCTCCTGATATTACATGACCAGCAGCTCAATGTGGTGATTAGCAGCTGCATGTGCCTTGGAGGAAGCATGTGACAGCCCTTGCCCTTCCTGGTTGGCAGTTGTCATGTGACAGGGTAGATTTACCTGATGAGTGGGAATTGGATATGACTAAATTAAGGAGAAAAATCAGGGGATAAAAATAGAATAGAAAAAAAGAGAAAATGATTTATGAATCACCATTTTTAAATGGCGTCATTTAGCAAGTGAGCAAGCAGTGCAAGTATATCCTTCCCATCCTCACCTCCTCCATAACCATTTGGTTTGGCTCTTCCACCTCGCAGGAATCAGAGAATTTAGGATTACAAAAATGACCATAATATAACCAAACAAACAAACTTTGTACTTTGTGTGTCATCCAATTCTAAATGTCTTCAGAAAGTTTTTCCAGTGTAGTAAACAATAAGAGGTTCTCAGGAACTATCTTACATAGGAAACTACATTGTGCAGTCAACATTATAATAGAAGAGAGTCTCATTTCTACATTTCTTCTTTTTTCGGAATGCCTGTGAATAACAGTAGATAAATAAGAATAAACATTTGTCTACTTCACCCATTCAATTAGCACTTGGAGTAGACTGGAACCTGTCCAGAGAGGAGCTGTGTGGTTTGTATGGTGAAACAAGGTGGATACATTTGGGTATGTGCTTACCCATGATGCTTGCCTTGCCCAGGCTGGTGATGGACTCTCCATAGTGCCGGCGAGGCTGAGGGGGCGAGGTGCACGGGCTTGGGAGGCTCTCACTGTCCGACACCGATGCACTTTCCTTTAGTGGGTTCAGCAATGTGGGAGGAATCTGATCATATGGAGTGGGACTGCTGGTGTTGTACCTTGAGTCCACCCCCCCCCCCATACACAGACATATTAACACCCACTCACACGCACAAATTTGCAGTATTCATCTTAGGAGTTTATCTTCTTATGACATGATATGTAAGGAGCACCAGAAGTAAAGACATGCCTGCCTTTCTATGACATTTCTCTTACCAGTGTATCTGAACAGGTGTGATGTTACTATAATGCCTCAGGATAAGTGGTTCAAGCCTGTAGGCCTGCAAGAAAACGCAGATATTTTAATCCATCCAACAGGTTCTCACTTCAGTTCAGTCCAGTATAAAATTGTATTGTGCTTTTAGTTCTAGAAAATACCTTATGATCCAAGATTTGTGCTCTTTGGGCCTGCTATACTAATCCTGCTATACTAATCCTGCCATACATTTCCATACTAATCCTATCATACATTTCCATACTAATCCTATCATATATGTCCATACTAATCCTATCATACATTTCCATACTAATCCTATCATATATTTCCATTCTAATCCTATCATATATTTCCATACTAATCCTATCATATATTTCCATTCTAATCCTATCATATATTTCCATACTAATCCTATCATACATTTCCATACTAATCCTATCATATATTTCCATGCTAAAACTGTGGATCAGCTGACCACAGGATCTGTAGGGTGGAAGATATTGAAAAGTCGTTGGCAGATGGACCGGGGAAGGATGTGGTCTTGGGTCCCCACGGTACCAGGCCGTACACCACGCAAAGCCAGGAACACAGCCAGAGGAGAGCCCATACAGAAGAAGTTCTCCACCTAGAAGCACAATTCACACAACATAGAATGCAAAAGGCCAAAATAGTGGAGAGATTCAGTGTTCTGTAAAACTGCAATGGAGACGACACAAAAGGAAGAAACTTCTAATTATGGAAAAATGGGAAACATTATTTCAATATATAATTCAGATTACCATTGTTTGCATATAGAAAAATATTTAATAAAATATACAGAGTCAATCCATCTATTTCAGCCCTGCAAAGAAAAGAATTTGCATTACTTGCCATTTTACCTTGAATTTCAAGGCTGGAAAGGAAGATGAAGTTTTCAGGCCTTGGAGCTGATCCTCCAAATCACTCAACCTATCATTTAAAAAAACAACAGATGATATGTTCTGTAAAAGAACAGCACATAAGTCCATTTTCTCACTGAAATTACATGGCACACATACACTGCATCTCTAAATATGGGTGCTCCATCTCTATGTAAACACAATTATATATTGAGAATTATGCTCATCCATGTGAGATCAAGGTTATGGTGGAAGGCATTCAAGTGGATGAAGTGGAAGTGTGTAGGGTTGTGCTGGGTACCTCACTTAGGTTAGGTGGAGTAACGGGCAGTAATGGGGTACCTCATTCGTGTAAGTTGGAGTTCCTCCAGCAGTCGCTGTTCCTCACATCCCCGCCGGTGCAAGTCCATTTCCAAGGCATCAGGCACTTCCTGATAGTGAAAGCGCACAGGGTCCCAACCAGTCATAATGTCAAAGGTGATGACACAGCCCAGTGAGTGGGAGACAATGGACACTTTGCCATTCTCTTCAAACTCAGGATTTCTTGAACAGAATAGCGTATAGAGTCGATTAAGCTCTTTGGTCAGACCTTTGGTAATCTGCAGAAACACAGTATGCAAAAACAAAATGTGCGTTGGTGTGGGCATATGTTGATCAAAAACATGAAAAGTTTGTGGAGACATTTTTTTGTCTACTAAATAAAAACAAAATCACACAAAAATGTAAGTAAATAAATAACATGCTGTCAGATGTTGACAGTCTAAATGCACTTTTATCCTAGGATCAAAATAATTTTCTTAAATAGTATTTTTTAATTAAACATGTAAATTAAATCAAATGTTCTTATTTTACTTAACTTTTTGTTAATATTTTATTGAGCAAAGTATTATTTCCTTTCAAGAGTGCTGTATTGTTCAGCAAGCAAGAGTTGTTGTTTTTTTTTTTAATTAGCTAATGCCTGACTAAGACTGATCACTATTCGGTATGGAAGAGATTGCGTGCCACATCTGAAAACAATTATGAGAGTGATAAAATGTTTAGTCGGTTTCAGGAGCAACCTCACCAAAAAGTTGCACATGCACACTGGCAACAGAAATTGTGATTTATGCGATTGATCCATGGTGCTTATGTAATTTCTTTAATAGTTAAATTAAGTTAAAAAAAAAAAAGAAAAAAAGATGTCAATGTATTATTCCACTTTTACACTTACACTTGGTGATGTTTATAGGAATACATATAGATTTAATAAAGTCCTTCAAAATAAAGGTCTTGCAAAAATAATGTGACATACAAATTAATTAATATAATCGCTGTAAGTCACCTCATCACCACACCTGTTTAAGTATCATCAACTAATCCATTCATTTAAAGAAAAGAGTCAAATCTTGTGAATGCACAGAGCTGGCTCAAATGCAGAATAAATTAAGCTTCATTAGACAGTTTTAATCTTTGTTTTAATAACTGTTTGCTTTGACATTTATCATCAGTAGTAAGTTGTTCTAACAGGCTCAGGGTAACATTATTTGCAGTTGTGTCTGTAGCCAAGTGACTATCTGCTAATGTCATATTTTAATTACAATTGATCACATTATAATTATCATTGATCACATTTTAATATTTTACATCATAGTTTAATTCGGGTTGGGTATTAAAATATTGTTCAAGTCACATTAAGTGAAAAATAATTGGCAATTACTAGCCAAATATCTTGAATCTTGACTGAATATTGAATCCCTGGTGAATGACAGATATTTTGTTAATTTTGTTACTAATTACTAATGATATTTTTGTGATGAAGAAATGAGTTTCAATCCGTAATGCAGCCAATGGAAATGAAGACTTGTACTGATTATGGATGACCATCAATCACTAATTTATAAAAGAATGGGTTCTTTTGTGGTGGTAGTGTGCTTGCTCCCACAATGAAGAGAGAGTTGTAGCTGGAGTTTAACAAGAGATATGGTCTCTATTGCACATGCTCCGTTTTCAATTATGATCTACAGCGCAAACACACACAAGATGGCAGTTCCCATTTTAGACATCTTGGTGACTTCAGAAATTCACAATGGAAGTAAACGGAGATGTGTTATCCATTCACATAAAGCCCTCTGCCAAGCTTTGGGGGTGTGATTGTAAATGGTGTTGGAAACTCCTGCATGAAGTTGCCTGTGAATCTGATTTGCAAAAGATAAAATAGCATGTTACAAAGTCAGGAGGAAGTGAGTCATTATCATATATTAGTTGACATGTGTGAGCAGTTGCTAGCTGTTTTACGTTGTCTGCAAAGTATTAGATAGCTAATATTTGAAGCATGCAGCACGTTTCTATATATTTCTAGATTACTAGGTAAACATTAGCAGGATCAGCATGCCGATTCTGACATGACGTGCTAAGCCACCTACATGAATATGACAACTGGCAAAAGTCTCAGGACTGAATTCATAAGCATTCGTAAGCAGTAATTTTCAGAGTGTATCTCTGGTTTACTGTAAATAAAAAAAGCTAATTAAGTATAAGTAAATTAGCTATACTAATAGGTGAACCTGAAAAGGGCCCAAACCATGTCAATTAAATCCTGGCTGTTCTCAGTCAAGACTCCCCTAACCACTCAACTTATCTACCTACCTGTTAAATGCAGTTTCCATCCAGGGCACATAGTATCCCATGGTGTCTGTAACTAAGGTACAAGCAATCTCTTCAAACAGTATGTGTGCAAGGCAGCTGGGCAACATGGGCAGATCCTGGACCCTGGGTAGTTAACCTTTAACTCAAATAGGCCTTGTACTCCAAAAATGATAAATATACAAGCTAATAATATACACTATATTGCCAAAAGTATTCACTAACCCATCCAAATTATCGGAATCAGGTATTACAATCACTTCCGTGGCCACAGGTGTATAAAATTAAGCACCTAGGCATGCAGACTGTTTTTACAAACATTTGTGAAAGAATGGGTCGCTCTCAGAAGCTCCGTGCATTCCAGCATGGAACTGTGATTGGATTTGTTGCACAGGTGGCATCCTGTCGTGAAATTTTCTCACTCCTAAATATTCCACAGTCAACTGTATTATAAGAAAATGGAAGTGTTTGGGAACGACAGTAACTCAGCCACGAAGTAGAAAGCCCAACTTTGTGGGAACAGTTTAGAGCTGGCCCCTTCCTCTTCCAACATGACTGTGCACCAGTGCATAAAGCAAGGTCCATAAAGACATGGATGGCAGAGACTGGTGTGGATGAACTTGACTGGCCTGCACAGAGTCCTGACCTCAACCCGACAGAACACATTTGGGATGAATTAGAGAGGAGACTGAGAGCCAGGCCTTCTCGTCCAACATCAGTATGTGCGCTTCTGGAAGAATGGCCAAAAATCCCCATAAACACACTCTTAAACTTTGTGGACAGCCTTCCCAGAAGAGTTAAAGCTGCAATGGGTGGACCAACGTCATATTGAACCCTTTGGATTTGGAATGGGATGTCACCTAAGCTCACATGTAAGTCAAGGAAGGTGAGCGAATACTTTTGGCAATATAGTGTATGTAAATCAAATATGATTCAAAATAGTTACTGGACCTGTATCATTACTAATCAGTGATGACTATTTTAAGCATACTGCTTATTCAAAATGATTACATCATAATGAATCATTTTCAGCTTCTCTCAGTGCACCTCCTTCTGACTCTTTGAGGCCATTAAGACATGCTAAATAAACTGATCCTGGTGTGCATGGGCAATTTCTCCTAGGATGCTCCTACATTACATACATGTGGGACATTTGGCAGAGGGCTGTGGTTGGACATCCAGCATTTCAGTGTGGCACAATTTCCTCATCCCTCTTAATAGAAACAGGATACAAACCATAAAGTCATATGGAGAAAAGTAGCGATGTGCCTAACATTTAGTTTTGATTGGTTTCAAAGAGCCACATTTTGAAATGCTATGGAGTAGTGTGGACTGTTCATCAAGATGTTTCACTTCCGACACAAAATGTAATGAAATGCAACATTTACTGCATGTAATAATGAAAAGTAATATTATTTATGAATTGTATTTCACATTTTCTCTCTGTCAGGACTGACAAAATATAGCGCATACTCTGCATCATGTGTAACTATCACAGATTGCTGTTAGAAACTAAAAGTAATAACAATGAAAAGGCAAACTGAACAATTGACTTTAACCAATTTAATCCATATTACCTATTGTGAATTTATTATAGTGGTGCATAAAAAGCTATAAAAAGTCAATATTAGTTGCAAATTGTTTTTTCTGTCTGGTTTTACCACTTCCAGCTTTTGAAGTGTATTTTTTTTGTTCAGGTACAGGATTTCTGTTACTAGTACAAAGAACCGGTGGGGTACACGCCCATGTCTGACCTCATCACGGTACAATGGGCTGGTGTAGTACATGATGTCCATGGCACTGCTGTTCAGCATGTCCCTCAGGCCCCGCACCTTATCCGGTGTAATAGAGTCCACAGTATCTGGAATAGCAGCAACACTACTCAGCATACAGCTAATACAGCAGTTCATCCAACCCAGCCCTGTAATTAAGCACGATATTTGTATATTCATTCGGCCATAAAGAATGTTTGTACCTCCATCCAGAGTGAGTTTAGACCTCCACTCCACTGGAAGAAACTCCACATGCTCCATCGTTCTGTCACAGAAGTGTTTTTCTTCCATCTTCCTAGCAGCATCACGCATCCTGTAGATACACAGAATCACACTGGCTCATAAAGATAGAGATTGATATGTGCACTGCTAGGGTTATGGTGTTTATGGTGTTTATGGCACCTTAGCAGAGGGCCACTTACATGCTTGTATTTCTGATAATACGCCCCTGGTCCATCTTCTGTCCAATCCCATGCACTACAAACACAATGTGGGTAGCTGCAGGGGGCGTGTCTTCTGGAGCCGCCTCCTCTACATAGCCCCGATGGAGGCGGGTTCCACTGCTGGAAGCTACACACACAAACACACACTCAAAAACTTAGTAAGACACATTCTGTTGTTACAATGTAACTTTTAAAGCCAGAAGTCTTGTGGTTCTTATAAAGTTTAAGTCATCTCACCTTTGGAAAATCCCAGCTTCTGAGTGACAGTGCGGGCAATCTTGGAGGTAGTGGCATCGCTGTACAGATATACCTCATCAACACTGTGCCAGTCGACGTGACTACGACTCAGCTTCAGACTGTGAATGACTGAAAGGGAAGAGAGAACATCAAAACCCAGCCTGGGTCTGAGTTGTTGCTTACTTAAAAAAAACAATTCCAATTGATTTTGAGTCTGAAACAGAACAGATATATGCGCATGTGTGAGAGAGAGCTTGAACTGAAAAACAGAGAGACAAAAGAAAGAGTGGAAGGAAGGATGACTGCATTGTAGCATGGCAGTTCAAACTGTGCCCTGCTCTCACCCCTGTTAGTGTTAGTGTTGCCCTCCAACACTCATCATCCCCTGTACCCAAAACACAAAATCCCCTAGTTATAGTCACAATTTATTATACAACTCTTTTCTTACCATCCTTACTGTCTACTGCAGAGTTTGCCGTTTCAGTTTCAAAAGAATCTTCAATCTGGTGGCCCCGGAAACAGGCCAAGTGCTCTAGTTCAATGAGGTCACTGTCCTCCTCTTCCAGAGGCAGCCACGTGCCATCAGTAAACCACTGCCCTCTCATCACTGGGATCCTATCCTGCTCTGGGAGATGGAAAACCCAGTAAATCATTGTAGACATGTTTGGGTATCTGTATAGTACACCTTTCAACACTGTGCCTATATAAAAAGTAATATAAGGGAAAGTCCACTTACGGTTCCAGTACACTGGATAACACTCCTTTTCTTTGACATCCACCTCATACAATCCACCTCGGACACACACTGCCTCCACACTGATGCTTACTGAATCCAGGTCCTTCTCACATGCTCGGCATGCTGTCTCCTCATTTGCTGTAACCACTGGCGACTTCTGAGTGCTTAGCCCCTCCATTTCTCTCTGTCCTGATGCCTTATACTCTGATGCCAAATCACATACCACCTCTGATTCGCTGGGATCCTGGCAGTTGACCTTCTTCGGATTAAGCTCACATAATTTTCGATAAGACAGCTCAATGTTCAGAGAATCATGTCCGACAAAGGGTTTCCATGTTCTTTTGTCCTCTTTATAGAACCACCGCACCTCTTCTGGTCCAAGTTCCGTCACAACTTCACCGCGATGCCTGGAGCTGTTGGAACGGTTGCGTTTCTTTGTTGTGACATTGCCATCACTTTCACTGTAGTTTGGCTCGCTTGTAATGTCAAGATAGTCTGATCCTGAGTCAGATCTGAGATGTCCGTGGAAGTCTGAGTAAGCATCTTCCACAAGGCCTAACAGCATGCTGTCCTGGGATAGCCCAGATTGGCCATGAAGCATCGGTAGATGTCTATCCAAGCCTGATTGCACCGAATCCATTTCGCCCTGTATGTCATCGCTCCTGGGCTCACTGAAACAGGATGCAAATGCATCATTTGTTATACTCCAGTCATCGCTATTGATATTACTCTCCTTGTTCTGTGGTGAAGAGTTCAGAGATGGCTCGTCTTTAAAATTGCTCATCACTAGACGCGTAAAAAATGCAAATCTTAACGCCTGTCAGCTGACTGTAATAACGAGTCTAATGGCTTCAAAAGCACATTCCTCTGAGTCAACTGAAATTACCACCATCTGTACAAATCGTATTTAAATCGTATCATTGCGCTGCAATGATGTTGTACATTAGTTATATAAAATGTTTTGAATTGCCATTTCGCAAGTTATTTATAAGCTAGCTACATGTTCATATTCTGTCGCTTACGTCTTGAGTATGCCCTTTTCTGTCGCAAGGATTGAAGCAGCAATCTTCTTTAGCAGCAGAATTGTGCTCCTCCCTAGCGCGCATCATATTAACGAACTCTATTTGAACAACCGAGCCACCGTAGCTGATGTAAAAGCGGAAGTTTATGTTATGTTCCTTTGGCGCTTCCAGTATTTTGACAAATCGACTGCTCGCTTTATTAGCTAGCAGTTCCTTACTGTTGCTGACATTGCTTTTTATTCTTAGTTTAATTTACAGCCACTCAGAGTACTTATGTCAAAATATGTTTTAGATATTAAGTAGGCTATGGCTGCTGAACTTTTAGTAAAGTTATACGAGTACTCGCCTCTTTTTTACATTAGTGTGATATCGATATGTTTCATCATTACTGTAGCTGTGGTTCTTGGCTGGTAAGCTTAATGTTCGGGCTAAATGTTAGTAGATGCATATTATAACACTCATATTATCAGTTATGTCGAGGTGATGTGTTCGGTATGTAGACATTTAATGCAAGCCTAAAGTTGTTTATCTCTAAAATTTGCTGTTGATGTATATACTGTCTCTGGATTCTGGTTAGAGCTTCCCTTTTTAGAAGCAGAACTAGCTAACCTGTTAGGTACAGGCACAGTTAATGTGGGTCTTACTGCATCCTTAGGTTTGGCTTTGATGTACCAGTCATCCTGCGCAGCTCGGAGGAAGCCGAATCTTTCTCACCTGCCCCAGAGAAAAAGATGGCCCAGGTGACCAATCCCTTTGCACTGGAGATAGGGACAGGGGATGGTTCAATAGCGGGTAAGGCACAACGGAATATACCGCATCTAATATTTAAAATCAAATTACATTAAACTACCTTAAAATGAAGGAAACGGGTAGTACTACAATTATATGAATTTATGTGTTACTCGTTGTATTCTTTTAGATGGTGTGATCTTGCGGCCTTGTTGCCTGGAGAACAGCGTATTGAGCTGTTTCTGGGGCTGTGGTGTCCAGGCCCTTCAGAGTGCTCTCCAGAGGCACCTTCATGGACCAAGACTCAACACCCCACATGTATTTCAGGAGGCCCTGCAGTTTCAGTACTACCACTGCCAGACCTTTAAGTATCCTTTAAATTCCATACAGTGGTGGAACCAGCCAACCCATGTACAATCTGCCTGAACCATTTAACGGAGTTATTCAGAAATATTTGTTTTGTTTTTTTGTCTCTCCTGCTTACTTTTTTTAGACATGTTGCAGCTATGTAATGCCTGAACGTTCACTGACTTTTGTCTTGAAATGTTCACAACTATTTAATAGTATTAGTCTGAAAGTTGATTAAACACAGAGAACACAAGTACTCAAAACTTCTCATTTGTGACAGCCATTTTAATTAATGATATTAATTTTTGCTTTATGGTTTCTCTGAGCTGATGCCCTGTTCTTACACACTGCTAGTGTAAAAAAATTGTAATCTGAATTAAATTCTTATTCTAGTCATTATTGTACAATCTCACCTTCACCTTCATCTCAGTATACAGAAAGAGGACAAAGAAGAATACCTGACCCAGCTGCCACCAGATCTAGGGGTCACAGATTTTGGGCTGCTACCCCGGGATCGCTATCCCTTAGTTGCTGTCCTCACTTTGGCCAATACAGATGACAGAGACATTTACAATATAGTGAGACACAGAGATTTTATGTACTGTATCGAATTCAGAATATTATTTTGGTTAACTAATAGGACATAGCAAACTAAGATACTCTCTGTCCTGATTCCCAAGGTTGCCAGTGTCACAGTGGTCCACATTCCTGATGAAAAGTACAGACTGTCTACAAGAATCCTGTTTCAGTACCTCCTTACAGTTCAGGGGAACATGTATGACTTAAAGGTAGAGCAGCACTAGAGTGATCTTCAAAAGCTCTGCAGCTGCTTCAGTTAATTCATTTAAAACGCTTTTAACCTCAAGCCCTTTGTGTTCCCTCAGTAATCATTTGTCTGTAATTAATGACTCATAATTTCAGCATTAAAATATGACTGAAGTTTCTTACCTGCTTTTTCTACAGCCTCTCTTCATGTCCACGGATGATAATAATAGGCTGTCTGGACACACTGTCTCCACCCCCAACACCATGGGGGTTGAGCTACACACAAAATCACCAGGTAAGGAAGGGGAGGAGTCGGAAGAGGAAGAGGAATGGCCAGGAGCTCCAGGCAAGGACTGTGTTGTGTGCCAAAATGCCCCAGTAAACAGAGTATTGTTACCATGCCGACATACTTGCGTGTGCAACAGTTGTGTAACTCACTTTCAGCATTGCCCAATGTGCAGGGCTTTTGTTGTGGAGTCTTTCACTTTGACCAGTCAAGCACCTACCAGTTATATGGAATAGAAAGTAGGCCAGTGCAAGAGGTTCTAAGTGAATGGGTTGTTGTATAGAGATGAAGTCCAGAGACTAGATCAGGAGCAGGACCATTCAGTGCATTGTTCATGATAAGAAATGTGAACATATGCAGTTAAAGGAAGCTTTTGTAATTAAAAAAGAACAGCATTAATGTGATTTTTTTTTTTTTTTTTTTGTTTGTATGAGTCATTAGTCAAACTGCTGGATTCTTGTGCATTTCTGTCTTATTGAGCACTTTAGCAGGAACATCATAAAATAGTTACAGTAACCTAGATGAGATGTGATGGCATTTCTGAATCCTGAAAACAGAGAGAGGGCCAAGCAATGCTGCATATGCAGTAGAACGCTACTTTAGTTAACGAGGTGCTGTATATTTGGAAGGAGAGTGCTGGATTAAAAGGGACTACCAGGTTACAAACTGCATTTGAAGTGACAAATGTATCATATGAGCGAAGTCGCTGAACCTTAGAGAAAAAGCTACCATTAACCTTCCCAACATGATCCAAGTTTTATCATAGTTTAACTTGAGAAAATGTTATTCCATTCAGTGTTTGATATTTTGAAGATTTTAATAGGGGAAACAGGAGTAGAAACGGGGAGTTCAGAGGCAGGACCTAAAGATATGTATCAGATTTATAGCTGAGTGAAGATGAGCCAGTAGGATACTGCAAAAAGCAGCACCAAGATCCAGAAGGACTAGAAAATTAATTAAAAACACAGACTATTAGAGTCGGTTTATGTTGAGCAAAAACCTGAATGGCACATAAGTTATTGGACAATGTTGCATAGTTAGATTATTTATTCAGTTCTTGTTGGGATAAAGTACTGTGGACATTTTCTGTTTCACCAATAATGATGTTAGTCCTGTATACGAAATTAAGCTTTCTCTGAAGTCACCAGTGTTTTTGTTATATACACAAACTAGTAGAACACAACCTAAGTCTGGTTGTAAAATAAATTGCATTATTTTTCTTTTATTGCTCTGCTATAAAATTCAAAGTTCTCAGTGTATTAAACATTGACTAAAATATTTACCATAACTGTCCCAGATTACTGCAGAAGTTTTTCACTGAGTAACCAAAACATCTATTATTCAGTATCAAACTTTAATGTGATGATCAAGGCAGAAACCACATTTATTTATAATGGTACAAATTAATTGAGTTTTGTACATATTCGGCCAATGCATTAATCACAACTTGCACTTCTCCAGAGGTGAGCAGGCTGGATTATGCCGTTCTGTTAACCTATCAATGTCAACAGTCACAGAAACAAACAAAAGGTTTCTGCATTAAAAAACAAAAAACAAAACAAACAAACAAAAAAAAACCAACAACAAAACGGCAAATATTATATTATCCCTAAGGGCATGACATGCATATCTGGCAGCTGGTGGTAACATTAATAGTTTATACAGGTTTATAGTCCAGCTTGGATTCCAGCTTCTTTGAATCCGCAACTTTTCGTACTGCCTTCATGAAATCTTCCTGAGTTACATAGTCACGGTCTGCACGAATAGCAAACATACCTGAGAGGTCAAACACAGAAAACAATCCAGAAATTAAACATCAAAACCATCACATCTTCACATGTAACTTCTGTCTGTTACCAAATAGTTTCATACCAGCCTCAGTGCAGACATTTCGCAAATCTGCTCCATTAAAACCATCAGAGAGTTTGACAATCGCTTCATAATCTAAGAAAACAAAAAACAAAAAAGTTATGACAGAACAGAGCTAAAAGAGGTGTTTAGAAAGCTGGGACATACCTATGTCACCATGCTTGGTGATGGGTCCTGAGTGGATCTTCAGGATGTCCAGACGAGCCTGTTCATTGGGTAGTTCAATATCTGTAGAGCCAAAACAGCAGCACATTTGGAAAGGCAGTGGCACTCAGGTGATGGGTCTTACAGCTGCAGGTCCTCCAGACACTACACGTGCTGTTCAACGTATATGGAGTCACCAGCACCACATCCACCTCAGCACAAAGAATGGGATGGGATGCAACGGTTTGAGTGACTTACGGATCTTTCTGTCGAGTCGTCCAGGCCGCAGCAGGGCTGGGTCCAGCGTATCAGGACGGTTTGTAGCCATGATCATTTTCACTCTGTGTAGAGTGTCGAATCCATCCATCTGGTTCAGCAACTACCAAGACAACAGCCAGGCAATAATCAGCCACATACCAAACTTGTCAACTTTTCAGTTAAAATGAATTTTATGGTTTATAAGTGTGTCAGTATGCTGTTCCCTCAACCCAGTAAAATCTCCAGACTTTCAGGATCATGTAAATTAAGAGTTGACATATAGGGCTGCATATTTATTATTTTCAAATAATACTGATTAGCAAAGACTTGACCGATTACATCACCTTTACCTACAATAAGGTTTTGAAATACAAGAATGATGGGTGTAGCTGGTCATCTCTTCTGTGGCAACATTCATTTTTTAAAAGGATGCATTGTAATCTGGCATACCTCCAAAAATAGATGTTCCTATGAACAGACTTATGTTCATAGCAAAAGGTTAGCCAGCTAAACAAATCAGTTTCATGAGATTTACCATTCAGCACCGCAAACTATATGGCCAGTAAAACTTTGCTTGTGCAGTGACTACCTTATACCCTGAACAGCCCTCACCTTTAGTAGTCATTAGTTTAGTGCAGGGAGGGGGGGGGGGGGGACTTTTTAGTAGGGAGGAATGGCTCTAATGAATGATAGCTTCATAAAGGCTATAATATTTACAAATAAAAAATGGCACAACATTAATATGCATTTTTGTTTCATTATTTCAGATGGAAAAACAAAGGCATGTGGTAATATTTCATATCTTCTTACCTGTGTTAAACTCACAGTTTAACTGCGATTATGTAAGGTGTAAATTAATCTATAGCATTTCTAAGATTTTAGTGTTATGGCACGTAATGGCCTGTAATGAGGTAAAATTTAAGAACAGTACTAAAGATAATCAGCTACCTCTATATTAAAATCAGCAATCTGCCTTTGAAACACCCAACACTATGAAGTCTAATTTAGAGTTCACTATTGTACTGAAAATACAATACAACAGGTACATACCTCCATAAGTGTCCTCTGGATCTCTCTATCTGCAGAAGTTCCTTCAGAAAAGCGGCGGCCACCTTTAAAAACACAATGAACATAAAACAAACCTTCAAATCCAGATAAATGCATCTTCTGCCATGTGAGATAATCTTGATCTTTCCCCACCCTTCCTATGAGAACATACATCATTCACACTTTAAAGGCCAGATATCTTTGCTCTTGGTTAGTGTTTGGAGAGCATTATTACCAATGGCATCAATCTCATCCATGAAGATGATGCATGGCTGATGATCTCGAGCATAGTTAAACATCTCTCTTATCAGTCTGGCACTCTCACCGATGTACTTATCCACAATGGAGCTGGATACAACCTGCAGAAACAGCATGAGGTACTTATTTTTCTACAATACTCTTTTCCAAAAGTGCACTGCGACAAGCATACATGAAGAATGCAGATACACTCAGTCACCTTTAAGAAGTTGCAGTCAAGTTGACTGGCCACAGCTCTGGCGAGAAGGGTTTTACCAGTGCCTGATTGAACACAAGGACAAGTTGTATACTTCACCAATTCATTTCACAGTTCTGCTTTAAAAGAAGACAGGAAAGGCTCATGAAAGTACTGAGGGTGGCACCTGGAGGCCCATAAAGCAAGCAGCCTTTTGGGGGAATGATGCCCACACGTTGGAACAGCTCTGGGTTGGTCAGCGGAAGCTCGATCACCTGAAAGACAAGAAAAATTAAATAATTACTGGGCCTTCACATCAATTCTTGCAGATCAACGAATCATTTCCAAATTATCAGAAATTATGTTTTGCTCACTGTTTTTGTGCACAACACCGATTGCATTCGTTATTTGTGTGGCCCATGAAATGTTGAACCATTGTTTTAGCGGTCTGATACATACTCTAGATTAAAATTAACAAGCAAGTAATATTAGCTGGATTGCCAATTGACAGTGACAACCAGACGCATCTTAAAAACAGAAAGAAAGTGTTAAAAAAAAATGCAGTGCAAACTCTACATATCCCACCTTCCCCTCATTCCTGCAGGAACCAGCTCAAATTTATACCGAGAATGTTTTAAAAGTAAACGCACCTCCCTGAGTTCACGGATCTGCTCAGACAACCCACCAATCTCTGAATAAGAGACGCTGCCGGGGTCTTCATGGGACATGTTGTACACCAGTGGGTCGACTTCACGTGGCAAATATCTACAAATACACAGAACAATGGCAAATGGAGCCAAAGTAGGCAGTTTGTGACGGACAATACATTTCTGACTCAGAGAAGTAAAGGTTTTATTTTAATGTCATCTGCTCACCTCATGATGGTAAGGGTAGTCATATCCAGTGCCACTCTGGTTCCTGGCTTTAGTTTGGTTTTGTCCAGCTGTGACAAATGGAGGTTAGCTGTGTGAGGGGAGCATGCAGCCATACAGGCCCTGAAGGACAGTGGAAAGAGACCTTACCTGTCTACGACACCCAACGACATAGCGAGGGCCGTTGGTAGCCTTGACAATAACTGTAAAAACAAAACCAATGTATTAAACCTTTAAAAATGACAACATGCAGAAATCTATGAGATCTAAAAGGACTTACACTTTTCCTCTGTCAGTTGTTTTAACACCTCACCAACGATCTACAAAAATATAAACACCACATTATCTACAAGTATCTGGGTAACTCTCCAACTGCATCTGGGGTCAAGTTCTTGCATTACAGGTAATTTCAACAAACACTCGTCAGATCCATCAGTGTTAACAGTGTTGTTTTTCAGACCAACTGAAATGTATTTACATTTCACGGTTCTACAAATGAACTTCAATGACATTTCCTGATAATCAAAATTATTAGATGATTGAACTGATAACGAAACTTTTAATTAACTGATAAACAATTGCATTGGTTAAAAAAAATCTTTCAAGAACTCTTACAAACCAAATCATGAATTAAAAGCAGGAGTACTGACTAATCCATGCAACACTGGAAAAGATCTGGAAACTCAGTTTATTAGGATATTAGTCAAATCCTTACCACCTGTTTAAAACCATTCTCTGAAATGTTGTAAAACAGCTAGCTTAACCTTTATTGTCGCTACTCACCTGGCCAACACTCTGCAAAGCCTTCAGATCATTCTCAGATTTTTCATACTGTTTAGTAAGCTCCTTCAGTTGTTCTCTCACTACACGAAAAAACAACAGCGCAAATCAATCAGATATGCGATTGAAAATGAGTTTACCTACTTACAATGGATTTTAAACTCTGAACACAAATCGTTGTAGAAGTTAGGCTAGAGAGCTGCTGGGAAGATGGGAAGCCTAGCAAGCTGTGCCTCGTCACGCTACGAACAAATCACGAATCGATCCGTCCAAGTTACAGCTAGTTATCTATCTAGTTTCTCGAAACAGACGTAATCCGGTCTATGCGAGTTTGTGTACAATCCGGTTATTAGCTAGATGTGGATTCCAAAGCTACCTAGAAAATCTACGAGTTAGCTAAGGCTAAGTAGCGTTAGCCAGGTAGCGAGCTTGAAAGCCTACGAGTTCGCTAGCTAGTTAACAGTTGATACGGCATGACAAAGCGACTTGCAGTTTGGCCGGTGATCTAAATGAATGGAGATTGAAATAAGTCAAGTAATTATTTAAATATCGGACCAATTAAACATGTAAGATTGTCGCTTACATTCCTTCAAACGCCCATCAATCTCTTTGTGCTCAAGTAATTTTTTCCTGTAATCTTGTAGTCCCTTCTCCCTATTGTCAGCCATGTTCTCCGCGTTCCTCTTTCTTCCTGTTCAACCGTAGACAGACTGAACGCCACCGTAATGTCGCCACCTACTGGCTTTTTCAAACACAAGAAGTCTAAGAAGAAGCTTTTTGAGAGAAAGCAAAACGCTCAAGGTTTTTATTTTTACGCTAATGTAAAACTGACACTTTCGGTTTATTCGTTTTCGAGTTTTACTATAAAACTTATCAGCAAAACATATGAAGCATATGTTTCTGATATTCATATAAGTTTAAAGGTGCTACATAATACAAGCTAATGTTAGTTAGAAAGAGACTTTGGTCGGAGGGAAACATGTCCAATGCATGTTAAGGCTTTTGAGTCAGCTAACTGACTCAAAAAGGCAGCTAGTCTGTGCCGCATCACTACTTTTTCAGAAACATTATCTATTTTTACAAAGTAATTTTTGATTTGCATGAACAGACTGCACCTTTGTATGATTCCTGAGAGTCTAATCCACTTTTCATATCAGACTATGAGAATATTATAGGACAGCACTCTTAGTGTGCTATTTTATGAACAGGGTACAAATTGCCCAATAAAAGTGACAAGTTCCAGGATGGGGACAGATGGAGACAGAGGACTTTGTTGAAGCACCTTCATGAAATGGCACAATAAGGGCATGATAATGCTGATACCACAGTCCCATTAAAGCCAAGTATACTTTCATGGTAGAAAAGCTTTTCCCTTATCTGGGAGGTCCTAAAGAAAAAAACAATATTTCTACAAAGACCTCTGCTGGTGAGAGAAGGAATTGCCAAGGGCAGACATGACAGTACATGGCAATATAATTACTTTATTTTCACAGATAGTACGCGAAATGGCGAATAACATGCAGACGAAATAAAAAGCAAAAACAGGTCTCCAACCGAAGAGTTTATTTGAAGTAACGACAATGACCCGAACAGAAATTTGTAGTATGTCTATAACAAAATAAAGCATGTTACATTTAAAGTCCACTAGCATTACAGGGCTTTAAATAACTAACATAAGCATATAACTACCATCAGGTGGTGAGCAAATTGATGGATAATGTCCACCACCTGAGGAAGACATGGACAAAATTATCAATCAAAACTGTAACAGTCCACATGATGGCACGCTACAGGTTGGCACCAGCTGAGGGGCCTCCGTGATATATACAGTATACTCTGTGATATATACAGTATACTCCGTGATATATACAGTATACTCTGTGATATATACAGTATATTTCAGCATTTTCTGCACTGTCTCCCAGTGAGTAAGCAAGTGGCAAGTGACAAGGAAAAACTCCATGAGAGCATGACTAAGAAACCTTGAGGTGAACCAAAACTTGAGAAGGGGGGCCCATCCTCCTGTGGCTGACATCAGTCACCACAATAACAATAGTACAAACAGTAAACAATAACAATAGTACAAACAGTAAACAAAGTGAGTAAAGTCTATCCATTACTTGTGTGATTATAAATAGGTTCCTGATATCTGGTATAAGTGTAAAATTGGCTTTAATTTTCCTGTGATGAATTTATATATTAGATGCAGTCCACAACAGGTCCTAGCTTGTATCTTTAGTTTGATCATCAAAGCAATTTTTAGTCTGTGTGGTTCATCCTCAGTAACAGTGAGTGATGTTCAGTTGGTGAGACTCAAGCAGAAGAAGGACATTACGGTGGATCAGGCAGATCCACAGATCATGGGTCACGAATCTGGATCTATGGTATCTCCTCTGAGATGTAGCATGGGTTACTTATTTCAGTGGAAGCTGAAGAAAGAGAATAAAAAGATCACAAAACAATAAATATGCTCTTTTAATGTAATGGGTACAGAAAATGTACAGTTGTGGAGAGACTTTGACTTTGGCAGGACTAACTATGACAGCATAACTAAAAAGGGGGAGAACCAGCAGGTAACGCAGACATGTGGGAGCTCTGGAACAATACATCCAGCCAATCACTGTCACAAACTTGAGTGAACTTGTGAAATGGGAGGTGAAAGCATTCAAACATCCCAGTTTACCAAAATACTTCCATAACCATAAACCCCCCACCCCCAACTACAAAAAACTATTAACAAAATGCCAGAGTAAACAAGTAGGTTTTGAAACCTAGACTTAAATACTGAGACTGTATCTGATTCATAAACAATAGTTGGAAGGTTGTTCCATAACTCTTGCAAAAGTAATCCCATGCCCTGCATTGACTGCACAGAGCCACCAGAGGTCAGCATATTTCCACCAGAGGTAAGACATACAGAAATAAAAAATTTTATGGTTATAAAATAGATCATTTAAAAGTTTTCCTAATGAATCTTTGTGGAGTTCTTCTTTTTCTCTACTAAAAGGGGAGTTAACCAGGTATGTGCAGAATAAATGTGAATATGCTGTAAATATTGCTCCTAGCTGCTAACTCCAGTTAAGCACTTGTCTCTTATGGCTTGCAGAACTGTATAAATATTCATGGCCGTGGTGCATTAGCCGAGATGTGCAGCTCTGTGGAAAATGAACTGGACGGTACTTGTGGGAACTATTTCAAAGCGCAGATCCAAAGTGCTTACATTATCCACAGATACACTCAGAAGGACTCTGACATTGAAATGAAAATAACTAAAGAGATGTGGTCACATGGTACAGGCTGTCATAAAAGTGACTGATTTTAACTCACATAGCCTTCAACTGCCTGAATGTTTGTCAGCCATACAATCATCATTATTCATTTATTACATTACTGTCCAGGAGTAATCAGTGAAGGAATGAACAAGTAAGCTAGGTAAAACAACATTTGTCATACAGAAAAGCCATACCTGAAATCTCAATATCTAATAAAGGATCTACTATATAAGCACACCTGATAGATTCTGTTCTTGTATTAAACACCATCTCTTACTCAGAAAAGGCCACCTTCCCTGTGGCTTTTGCCACTGGTTTCAGTACTGACAGGGATGTGAACCTCACAGAAAGATTCACCTCAGAGTTCCCAATGACATTACATCCATATTCTCTAAAATTGTCCTAATATAGTGTGTGTCTGTATATTCAGATAGTAAATCTAAAACTTCATCCCAGTTTTTGTTGAAGATAGTGGTAACTGAAAAAATGTGAAAACCCAACACAGACTATTATTTCCTGCTTAATGGTTTAAATGTTTTATTTAATATATAATATATGGATTTTATTCAATAGATTCTATATATATATATATATATTCTAGTTTTATATATTATATATAATATATTCTAGTTTTATTTTTTACATAATGCAAAGATGTGTAGATGGTTGTAATAAATGTAAGACCAGACAGGAGGTTAAGGGTAGAGAGTTTGTTCAGTGACCTCATGAATAAACACAGCTGGTCCTTTTTAGCAGCTACCAGGAGTTCACTTCTGTGGGAACCTTATAACAGACAGGACATTCCGGAAACAACAGAGCCATTCCTTAAAGAAGTTTTAGAGATCCACAGGCACAAATAAGACATGCTGGAGCAAGTCATGCTATGACGTCAGGCACTTGTACTTATGGGGTTCACAGCAAGTTAGAATGAGGGTTGATTCATATTTCTTAAACAGAATTGGCTATCACAATACAGGCAAGGCACAAGCTGCTTTTGGCATGATTTGTCTTGTCTTCATACGTAATTTTAGATAATCCTTAGATAACCTGATAGAGTAATCCTGAGAGGGTAAATAAAATAGTTTGTGATATCTGACAAGCTTATTATATATTATATTAGTTCCTAAAATGCTTTAATACTAAATAAAACATACAATTACCATTGGTATCTGTTTTATATTATTTAAGTAGATGTTAGTTAAAGGTTAGGTAAAGAAGTTATTCAAGGAATCTCAAAGAGTAAATCATGATAGAATATTCCAGAGTTTTAATTGGTAATCTTTATATACATTACAGGCCGAAACAAAACTAATTTAAAATAAACATTTATAAGACATATCAGGTAGAATTTATACTCAAAAAGACATGGTAAAGGCAGTTTAAAAATATCACTGCCAGAGAGCTGAATTATAATTTTATATGTAACGGTGAAACTGATTTGATGCAGATTCATATGACTAGCATGGCCAGGAAATCAATACATCCCTTTAAAGAGAAATCTATTATTAAGGAGCCTTTAGGGAGATGATGTCAGGATTTGAAGAATCTGGGGAAGTCGAAATTCCAGAAGCAAAGACATTTTGGGAAACCATCCAAATCACTGACTTACACAACCTAATGAATTATTCCAACTTTCCCATGCTGTTGCTGGGAGATGAACACATTAATTAATATCTTACACATCCTCTCAGAAATGTTTATTGTCTTAATGTTTTCTGTTGTAACTGTTATTATAAAACCAGATAGTGAGTTTAATGAAGAGCATGTTTGTCCATTCATATTACTTTTTATAGCAACAAACAAATGTACAAAGCTGAGAGGGGCACAGTGTGAGGCCACTGTTGAGTGGGGTGTCATATTAACTTTCATGTAGGTTTTGGGAAAGTTTATAGTTTATATATCAAGTTTATACCTCACATGTAGTTCATAACCTTTGCATCATACATCACTTTTCATTTGTGCCTTGATTGTAGAATGTTGCTACTTTACAGTAAACAAAAAGTCATTTGCACAGTTGTAAATATCAACATTTTGGTGCTTTTTGATATATGTATACTTACATTTATTGAAATTCCTACTAAAACTAAATCCAGTCTCAGGGAAAAAAATGTCCAGAACACTTCCAGTATGCTCACCTCCAGTAATATCTGGGTCTTCATAATTACAACATGCAGGTTACTAATCTCAGTTTATATTTTCAGCCTGAGATGAACTTTCTAATGCATCAGCAGATTTGTTTTACACTGATACTAGTGAAATAAACCACTGCCACTATTGAGTTTCTAGGATGAGTTTGAGGGTCATGATAAGTTGACTGGTCTGCTTTCTGACCCTGCCTGACAGCATTTCTCTGGCTGCAAGTGAGCAGACATCTTGAGAGGGTACAGCTGCTTGTTAGATTATAGATGGGCTCCTCCGATCCCTTATACGGAGCTTTTGTCTTTCCTTAAATGCCCAATTAAAGGAATGACAGAATGAAATAAACAGACAGAATGAAGTCGCCCTGCCACAGGCTGCCTCAGCAGGGCACCATTCTATTATCATTAACCACTGCCAGTCAGCCATGACCTCAGGACTGCACAAATAAAGATAAAACACATGACAATAGTTTGTAAACCTGTTACAGCAGAACTGGAAACTATCAATCGAAGTCATTTATCACATATTTGAAAGCACAGGCACCTTTCACAAAAACCCAAATGTCAAAGAAAAACACTTACATAGCATTATCTATATTATCAAATCAAATATTGATTGCTGTGAAGGATACATGCATACTTAATAGACAAAGTAATAATGGTGAAAACCAGATGAATTTATGTCCTTCTCCTGTGTTAGAATGAATATTCAAAACAATGTCTTGTTTCTCCAGTGCATTTACCATCTCACAGTAAATCCAGGAGACGACTCACAGTTTAAAAGGAAACATGGATGCAGAAAAACAGACTGAAAGGGATTTCTGGACATACAAGATTTTTATTAACAAGACAACATTTCACACCAGGGACAGAAAATAAGTGATACATGTACACAAAAGTCTAATTTCACAGCTGGTAAATAAAACTTTGTTATTAAAATCTTGATGACAATGAAAAATTGCTGAGAGTGGTGCATAATATTGTAATGGGAGATGTTTACATTTTAATATTGTAATGGGAGATGTTTACATTTTAATAGTGTAATGGGAGATGTTTACATTTACAGTTCTGATCTTGTCTGATCTAGTATTCTAGTCTTAAAAGCAGTAGTAGTACATAAAGTGTTCATTCATTTTCACTGTCATTATACATATGCACAAGTACAGAGTATAATGAAATGAAAAACCTCAAAACCCAGGTAGAATCTTTTGAAAGGTCGACATCGACAAGAAATGAAGATTTTTGTGGGTTGGAGGGTTTAGCAGTGCATGAGTGATGTGAGAGTATCGGTGACTCTGCTCAAAGTTTTAAACAGATAATATAATAATT
>JAOXYF010000018.1:16016980-16036029 GCA_028565775.1 Sternarchorhynchus goeldii | reverse complement strand
AACACCCCGATAACATCACCATTGATAATGAGGCTCAGTGATGTGACCTAACACTGGACTGGACACTGAGCTCAAAGGAGAAATGGTTGAGCCTCAGCGCTTAAAGGGTTAATTTAGATGTTATATCTATATTTGGTCATATTAGGACTTTTTTCTTAAGTCTACAATTTGATGAGCATATTTGCATATTTAATCTGTTCTTGGAAATCTAAACAGTGAATAAAGAGGTCATATGGAGCACAATCTTGATCTCCAAGTTGCTTTACTAACAGATATTTCACCACATGCTGATAGCTTCTATAAAATACACAGATCTGATGTCATAAAGAAGCTGAAGTGAGTGTTACAGCCTACTGTTAAAATAACAGTAATAGCAGTTTAGAACTCAGTGCAACCCCTAATCAATATTGATTCTCACCTAAAACCTACCTTTACCCCAAAACATGCTCTACCAAAGTAATTCCAACTGTTACCTCAAATGACCAAACAGAAATGATGTCAAACAGGCTCTACTGTCATGGCAACCAGGTCAGGAAACATGTAGCTGATCATTGCATAATCATGGAGCAACTGAGGCACATCTCCCAATATCACATTGCTCTCTCAACGTACTGATCTCCAAAAGAACTCCCACACACTCATGAATGCCACCTGCACATGGCTGAAGATTTTACACTAAGATAATTGGCTGCACTCCTTTAAGAACAGAACATGCCATGATCCATCCTGTAAACAATATGTAACACACTATGAAATGAGATACCCGCAGTGTCCTTCCTAATAGGAAAACATGTGAGTATAAAGTGCTTTAATTACCAGTAAATGTAAATATCTTTTTGTTTATGTGTGCATTACTGTTCTGGTGACAGGTCAGCTGACATCACAAGCCTCTTTATTTCTTTTGCTGCACAAGATCCTACATGTGATTTCATTAGACACCTTTTTAGTGCTTCTCCCAATAAAATGGTTTCCAAACCAGCATTAAAGCCACTGAATGTTTGAGTCCAAGCCCCCAGTGAGCAAGCCAAGGGCAACAGTGTCAAGTAAAAACTCCCTGAGAGCAAGGGAAAGAAACCAAGACTCAAAAAGGGGGGGCCTATCCTTCCCTGTCCAACCATTGGGCACCACAATAGCACAATCTCAGTATTTAAGGCTAGTCTGAAAACCTATCTGTATACCCAGGTATTCTGTTAATACCTCTCATCTTAGATAAAGGTGTACACTGGAGATCAAAATTAGAGAACAATGTATGAACACTTGATTTTTTCAGAAATAATGTTCATTGATTTTTTTATAAGGGGTACACCATGCCACTAGAACAGCATTTTACAACATAATCAAAATAGATCAACATAAAACCTTTATTTAGCAAAAACATAATGATCATAATTACAGAACAGCACTGACTGTAGCACAGAGAAAGATTACAACTAAATTTTCTGAAGGTTACAAGAGTCAGTAATCAGTAGGAAGTGTACAGGCCTTTGCTTTGAATGACTTCAGCACATCTGCGGCCACAGGACATCACTCGTCTCTTACACCACTCTGGTGTGATTTTGGTCCACTCTTCAAGTCTCTTCCATGATTCTGTGACTGTTGTGGGTTTCTTGGCTATAACTTTGTCACCAAGAATTTTCCATAGGTTTTCTATTGGGTTTAGATCAGGACTCTGGGCTGGCCATTTCATTGTTTCAATGTTTTCAGTTTCAAGGAACTGCTTTACCCGCTTTGCTGCATCATCAGACAATTTAGTAAAATTTTAAGATGTAAAATCAACCAAATTAAGAAGCAAAGGCCATGTGTCAGCTGCAAGGATTTCTTGAGCTAATCCAAATAATTATTATTGGTGCTGATCCATGCATATTTTAGCTGATTGAGTATCAGCTGTTTTATGTCTGATACACACCCAATCCTTGTTTTACCCTGTATTATTTTACCCTGTTGCACTTTATTTTTCACCACTGTATCATTTGTGCCATAAATGTAAATTTGTGGTTGTGAGGAATGATCACATGCTGAAAAGGTCTGTAGTTTGGAACTTTTTCACAGTGGAATACAAGAACAGCATAGCAGCCACATGCATAGTTTGCAATGCCAGCATTACACAGAGCTGTTTTCAACATGACTAACAACATCTGAAAAAAAAAACAATACATGGCGAGTTCACAAGTTTCTCAAGAAAATGCTGCACTAAAACATCTCTCCTCTTACTGCTCTGCTCTCCTCTCATCCACCTCTGCTCTCCTCTCATCCACCTCTGTTCTCCTCTCCAGACATCTCTCTTACTCTCCTCTGGTAACACAAAGCTAGACCACACAGGGTTGTAACACCTTTCATCTCTTTCCTCCTCCTGATCTCCAGTCATGTCGTCTTTTTTTTCATCTGCAATCTTCTTATCTTCCCCAGTTCTCTGCTCTTGTTCTTCAGGCATTTCCTCTCATCATCAGGTTTTCCTGTCTCCTGCACCCATGGTCATCTCCTCTTGCCTTTCCATTCCTCAGCTCCTTTCTCCTCTCTAGGTCGCTTTTCTTCTCTGCTCTCCATATCTTTTTTTCTGTCCTTTGGATCAATCTTCTCCTCTCCAGCCATCTCACTCACCTCCATGTCACCTGCTCAACCTGCTCTATAATCATCATCCTCCTATTCACTCTCTCTGTACTTTGAATGCACCACATTAAATTATAAAGAAATATCTGTAAACAACTGCTATTTCTTGCCGTAAGGTTCAGGAATTGATTATAAACCTTTTTTCATCTTACTGGCAGTTATTATTCAAGAAAGACAAATATATACAGTAAGTGCATAGGGATTTCATTTGGGCTGGAGAATTGTGGTCAGCATTTAGTAAAAATAGATTACACACAATATATATGTATAACATATATATACACACACAATATATATGTATAACATATATACACACACAATATATATGTATAACATATATATACACACACTATATATGTATAACATATATACACACACTATATATGTATAACATATATATACACACAATATATATGTATAACATATATATACACACAATATATATGTATAACATATATATACACACAATATATATGTATAACATATATGTATAACATAGGATTATAAGCACATATAACACATATGCATACAAGCAGCCAGATAGCAGCCCAGGCCTGTGACACAGGAGCGTCTCCTCAGATTACACCAATGAGAAATGAATCTGTCCCAGTATGAGGTGCCCCCACACATTCCAGAGGCACAACAACACTCCTCCAACCACTTTCCCCAACCTCTCTCTCTCTCTCATTCTCCAGACTTTGTATTCTACTCTATCCCTTCACTCTGACATATATTGTTTTTGTAATTTCCTCTCTATATGATGCCTGTACCATGTCATCTTGACTCTGTACAACACAATATTACATGTTTGTTTGTTCACCATATGAGTTGTCCTGTGGTGACTTATACAGTCACTCAAATTGTGCAGCAGCTATCCAAGATCTTAACAAAGCCTAGTGTTTAAATTGGAAAATTAACATTCTAGAAAATGCCCAATAGAGTATTTATAGAGGTTTTACACAAAGTGTTGTTGTTTGCTCAACCTCCTGCTATATAACAACAGCAAATACTACACAATGCAGGAATCCAGATGTGTCTCTATGTAAAAAGGCCCTTGTTTCCTATCATAAGTGGAGGTTCTTTAATACGAAAGAGGGAACACAACATGTAAGTACAAGAACTAAGGTTAAAGGTCGCTTCCAGTCTAGCTCTGTAAAAAGGGTGGAACTTTGCCAACAATGAGATTTAAAAAATATGTTCTTATCCCCCATTGGCTTCTGTCAAAATAAGATACCATAGTAAAATAAGTCACAGCTGGCCTCCTAACTTTAATGAACTCCCTATGTCAGACAAAATATTCATACTGTCTCTCTCTCTCTCTCTCTCTCTCTCTCTCTCTCTCTCGCTCTTCCAAACATGGTGACAAAAAAAAACCAAGCAAATCAAGGTACTAAAACAATAGTGAACTGCAAAACCCCAGTATGAAATATTCAAAGATTAACTACAGTTCAACTACACATTTAACTGCAAAACCCCACCAAGTCAACAGTCAAATTTCAGAGAACACAGGTTGAGCAAAATGTGGAATTTCCATGCAGATAACAACAGCAACAGCAAGTGAAAATATGTTTGTTGATAGTAAATCCTAAATGAGTATCAGATTTCAAGAAGGCTATTGTACTGTGCTGTGTTTACCAGCTGACAATAGTCAACACAGCATGACCAAATGTTCAGTCTCCTCTTGTCTTACCACACCATTCAACAAACATTTATCCTTCTCTTTTCATACTTTTGTTTTTTACAAGGTTTATAAATAATACGGGTCTTCTTAGGATCTTATGGGTTCAGCCTAAAACATGTGACACTTGTGTCCAGTCCAAATACATACATATTATTAACAATTGACTGCTGTAGCTTTTCTTCCTACTTGGCTCTGAGAGGCAGTCAAATGGTTGCCCAGCCCTTCAAATAACTGCCCCTTTATTCTCTGCTTCCTCCTTCTCAGAGCCACTTGATGTGCATAAGAAGCAGTGACTTATCTATGTCATATAGAGTTCAGGTTACATAAACAGGAGCTCTACACGTCTTTTGCTACAGGGTTTTGATACAGTTGTCCATTATATGTCTATTATTTTAAAGATTTGAGGGTAATCGTTTTGCATTGCCTTTTCTTTTTATTGCTCTTTGGAAAGCTTTCTAAACTAGTGTTCTCAGAAGATGAAACCCAAAAAATCGTACTCAGTAAACAGTAATTAATATGAATGAACTAAATATTCTAATAGCTGTGGGACAAAAAGCTTGAACTCTGGCCTCCAGCGAGACTATAAAATGCCTCTCACACAGACTATAAAATGCCTCTCACACAGACTATAAAATGCCTCTCACACATAGACTGTAAAATGCCTTCTAAAGACTTTTCAAACTGAGAGTCATTTTTCATACTCTTTGCAGGAAGGAACGTTTTCTGTAAGATACATTCTTGAGGCCTCATGAAAATGAACAGCTTCCTGATCTAACTCAAAAAATTTTTTCTTTCTCTTAAAAACATATATGTACTTTTCAGTTGTCTTTCTTTTATGTTAAGATAACTGACACAAAACATTCCAAATATTCCATGGATTGTGCTTTTAAGAAATGCCACGAATGAGCTGAGAGATGAAATAGACCTTGGAATATGCTCCTCTAAATATTCTGCATGAAGCAGTAAATGTGATGCACAAGCAGAGAGTCCAGGGTTTTACTGAGTAGCTACATGGATGTGCTAAGGCTGTATGGAGATAGAATTGCATTGATTACTGTGTGTGGAAACTGTTTTGACTTTGGTGGAATGCAACCAGAAGCTATCAGGGGCATGGGAACCATGGGAACCATGCCCACACCCCTCCTGCACACCATCAGGGTCAAGACCTCAAACACAGAAATACACTACAGCACACCAGGTGGGTAGAGACCTCCTGAGGTACTGAATTATTAAGTAACAGATTTATTAAAGTCATTTGTTACATGCTTTTAGTATTTATTCACATTTGAAGTGTTGCACAATTTTTCCTTTTATCACACTTTAAGTAGTAACTTATTTTTGAAAATAGTAAAATTAATCTAGGAACTTTGTAATTTTCTCAAGTGATACGTCACATTTAGCAAGAAAAAATACAGATGAGTCAAACAGAGATTATGTCTTTACAGCCATGAGACTGAACCGCCTGAAGTCGGCGTGTTCTGAATGTCAAAGCATGCAAGACGTTAGGAAAAGAGGAGGAGTTATCACCAGTATCCAAGTGTTCATCATCGGGAAAAATCCCTCCCTCTATGGGAAGAAAATAGGCTACTTTTTATAAAGGAAATGCGCAGAACTTTCGCAGGACAGGGGGCTTTCTTGTTGGAAACAAGTTCCACAAACCCAGGATTATACGCATCGTTCCTTAAAAATAATTTTTGGCCAGTTTATAACTACTTCAGATACACTCAATCAGCAATAATGACGGCAACTGTTGGGTCTTATTTCTTCGACTGCGAAATTACGAATAAGGTATAATTTTTAACTGACCTCTTTTATACATTTGTTGTGCTGGGACGTTAGATACGCGTTAGTTTAAACTGAGAAATGTATACTGCACTTTTGTGTAGACACAAAATTGCATCAGTTTGCCGAACGCGTCAAATGTTGGATTATTTTCCTGCGTATTCTGCGTAATTCTGCGTGGTTTATGATCAACAATAATCGATTAAAAATAGATTGGCACAAAATGAGTTCACTTTATGCTTTTTATATTGTTGTTACGCATCACTATGACAATCACATACCCATGATATAACTTCGATCAGCCTTCTTAGCCAAGAGACTTTGGCCGTTCTGTTTGCAAAATAAATCTGAACTGGATTTGAGTTTCAGGTTAAGCAAGTTTTTTTCATTATTAAATTGGAGTGTATGGGCTGGTTTAAGCAACTCTTCAGGCTAAATGTTTATTACATGCTAAGATTAAATTGCGTATTATTTTTGTATTTTGCAATACTGCAGGCTATGGTTTAAGCGTATTAAATTTATCCGAGATAAACGCACTAGACGTTCTGCTCCACGGTTTTAGTTAAACACTGCATTTATTTTATATTCGCTTCTTTCTTATAATATATATCAACATGGAAATTATGAAAGATACGTAAAGGAATAAATACTATTAAACATACTAAACAGTTAGTAATTTGAAATGACAGAAGTTTCATTTGAAGTTAGAAACTTCATTTTATGTCAATATTGTTGCATTCTAAAACATTTTTATGTATATTGTTCAGAAAATCAATTAAAATCACTATTTATATAAGATTCTTAAGACAAAGCCCAGTGTATAATGAAGGGTTGCATCATAATCTTTCAGCCCAGAACTGGGACATTTGTTGTAAGTTCTATTCAGTCATTTAATTTTCATCTGTGGACAATTATAAGGATTTTTTTAGCTAAAGGGTGAAATGGGAATACTGCCATGAAATGGGAATCCTCTCATGTACTTTCATGAGGGACATATTCTTCTGAATGCAAAAATACAGTCACCATGACTCGTCAGGTGGTGGCGGTGGATCTTCCTCTCTTAAAAGTGCCTTTTATGTCTGAATGAGGCTGTGTATTTAAGGTGAGGTATGAGATTAAGGTTAAAGTGTCAGAAGGGATTTTATGCTGATGTCCTCTCTTACCACATAAAATATAAGACAATGATAAAGCATCTCCAGGACAGTGACAATCTACCTGAATGTCCAGTCTTAGCAACCTTCTTTTATGCTTATTATTTTCAGACCAGTGACCTGCTGAGCTACAAAGGTAACCTTGCTCAGCAACAAGTGGAGCCTGTCCTCTGTATCAGTGCCAACACCCCCTTCTCCACCTCTGCTGCTCCTCTGTTGGACAGAAAGGTGGGCAGAACCTCTGTACTGAGACTTCACCAGCGCCGACATTCTGAATGCATACATGGCTCCAAATTTAACCCCAACCATCTTACCAGCAGCTTCAGAATGGAAAACTGTTTACGAGACTGGTCTTATTCTGAAACCGGGGAGATACTGAAATCAACAACCTCTGGCTGCTTTAGTATTGGTGGATGCAGCCAGATTAACTCCAGCCGCTACAAGACTGAGTTGTGCAGGCCATTTGAGGAGAATGGCTCCTGTAAGTATGGTGATAAATGCCAGTTTGCTCATGGGCTACATGAACTGCGCAGCCTGAGCCGCCATCCCAAGTACAAGACGGAGTTGTGTCGTACCTTCCACACCATTGGTTTCTGTCCCTATGGCCCACGCTGCCATTTCATTCACAACGCAGAGGAGCGCCGTGGGCCTCCACCTCTCTCCAATTTCAACAAGCTGGAGCGTCCACGCCTCCAACACAGCTGGAGCTTTGCTGGGTTTCCCAGCTTGGGTGGAACCTCTGACAACCCCACTTCTATTACACCTCCACCATTGTTTTCAATGAAGGAACAGTCAGAGTGGCCAGTGAGCACATTCACCTACGCTAGCCAGGAGTTTGACAGCCTGTTTGAGCCAAGCATAGGTGGGCCTCCAGCCCTGGAACTGCCTGCCCCACCCTCACCCACCATGCACTTAATGTACCCAATGTCAGAATCTCCTCCAAGTCCAGCAGATTCCCTCTCTGATCATGAGGGCTACCAGAGCAGTCTGGGAAGCTACAGTGATTCAGAATCTCTAGATGCTGCACGTAGACTCCCCATTTTCAGCCAGCTCTCTGTTTCTGATGATTAGAAGAGAGTGTGATTGTCTTATCATTCCCTCCTCACAAAGTTTTTTTCATAGCAGTAAAGTGTTTTTCATAGCCGCTGATTCAAAGCAAAATCCTTCATTTCCTAAGCAGCACTGACCTGAGCCACAAAGACCCACCAGTCCACTTTCATCCAAAACAGTAGTGAGGTTGGTATTCATGTAACATTTCACTCTTTGCATGAAAAACAAAATATACTTCAGACATACATAGGTAGTGAAATCGTATATGATAAGGTCATTGTAACTAACAAGGAGATTCTTTTTAATGTTACCTTAATATTGTGACAATGCAATGAAGCCTGTTCCTAATGAAACAGACCTTCCTACAAAAGCCTTGGGAATGGCATGATGAACTCCCAATGTCAATAACCTCAGTTATGACACTGTTAAATGGCTGAAAAGATGGACTGCCATCATGTAAAGTGCCTACATCTTATAATACTTTTTATACTAAAGAAAACATTTTGCAGAGAATCAGCAGAGATGTGAACTGGTTTGTTGTGGTTCTGAGATGTCAGTACCCTAGTGGTGTCTGCTATAGTCTTCAGTTATGAAAGATAGAAACCAGAGTGAACTTTTGTAACTGTCCCTCCTTCTCTTGTTTGATAGACTCAGTCAACTTCAGAGTCTTTCAATGTCGAGTGTTTCCATTTTCCTCTATTCAGTGCAGCAAAATGTCATTAATTCCAAAGTGCTACACATCATATGGTTAATATATATTATTATTACAGCATTTTTATTATTGCTCATATTTTTCTTTGTAAGAACTTTCAGACTAAAGGTTTAGCTTGTCAATGCTTATTTAACTTATCAAAAAAATTATTTATTACTGATTGTAAGCATTTTTTATTTGGTTTGTATTTATCTGAATATACAATATATTTTCTTTTATGTTAAATTATGATCATCTGTATTAATAATAAAATTGTGTAGACTTGTGTTTCCACAGTTAATATATTAAACTGAAATGACATTTTGTAAGAACGTACTGATGTGTTTTGAGATGCAAAATTTTATTTAATTTAAACAAAAATGCAATGTTGCATTTTATTTATTTTTTCCTCCCTGATGTTGGACTGCGGTTTTATTTGTGTCTCTCTGATCTTCTATAATGTGGTGATGACGATGTAGAATGTTCTCTGTAAAATAATAGTTCTATTCCTCTAACTGCAGTGTTTAGGCTGAGAGCCTCAAAGTACTGCTGTTTTATACTTGCAAGGACAAATCTAACCTAAATTAATATTAAACAAATCTCACGTGCTGTTGGCACTTTAGAACTTTAAGCACACTATCATATATCTAAAACTGGGAATATATAAGGGAAGATGTAAGAGAAGTTTAGAAAATATGTATCTATTTGGATATTTTTAAAACATAGGCTTCTTTTCCATATAATGTCTCTTACCCATTGTTATTCCACCGAAAAAAGGCGATTTGTTGTTTTATTTAGTTAAACATTTTGGACCATTTTTGCAACCTGTACACTCCAAGTGCCAGAAGAATGTTTAGAGAGTATAAAATCAAAGGTTAACAAGGGTGAGCACTTTTCAAATACATTGTATATTAGCAGCTGCAGAAGCTCAATGACAGACTGCAGTTTAAAACAATAAAATTCTAATTTATAAAATGCACTTTTTTATTTAAGATTAAATAAATAAAGACTGTCAGACATATGTAAAGACTTTAATATTGTTTGGCTTGAATAATGAATAATGCTTCAGGAGGTTCTCCTTGTTTTGGTTCAGTCCTAACAAATGCTGTGCTTGTGTGACACCTCCCTTCAGGAGGTTCTCCTTGTTTTGGTTCAGTCCTAACAAATGCTGTGCTTGTGTCTCACCTCCCTTCAGGAGGTTCTCCTTGTTTTGGTTCAGTCCTAACAAATGCTGTGCTTGTGTCACACCTCCCTTCAGGCTCATAAGCCGTTCTGAAGCTACACTTCCCAATCCCCAGGGAATCAAGTGGACCACCACAGTCAACCATCACTCAATACTACAGTAATCTCATGGTCATCCTTCCCTGAATATTAATTGTGTACACCTGTTCCTTGTTGCCCTACCTATAGACTTTTGTATTTCTTTCATTTCAGTGTGAAGTCTCTCCTGTTATTTCAGTGCATACTGAGTGGATTATTGTGTTTTGTTCTCTCCTGTTTTGTGACAGATTTCTTTTCCCTTTTTTAGTTTGTTTTTAGATTTTAATTATTGTGGTTGGTAGCTTGTATTTGTGTCTTTTTCTGTCTCTGACCTGGACTGTTTCTGACTCTGTGCCTGATGTTCCACTGGTTTGGAAATCACATTCTTCAGGCTTTGACTTTGGCCTGTTGGTTTGACTACGTTATTGGAACGACCTTTTATCATTAAAAACATTTTTATCTGCAAGCATCTGGTTGATTCTCATCCAAAACAGCTTGTTACATTGCTTGTAACATTATTGTAAAATTATGTCAAATTTCTACTTCGATAAAGTGTTTTACCTACAAGCAGCAAACATTCTTCAAATAAAGCAATGTGCTGTTAATGTAGCCATGTAACATGAGCCAGGAAAAACCTGCTGTGTTTGCCATGCAACATTAAAAGGGGAGAAGCTCATTGCTTTCCAGGAAAACAACTGAAAGACAAGAAGTCAAATACCACAGCTGTTCTCTGGCCTCTCTCAGGGTGTATCAGGCTATGGCAACTTCCTTCTGACTGCACTCATAAGCTGTGGCAGCAGGGCAGCCATGCCTCTACAAACACTTTGTAATGCCACTGACTCCTTTCCCAGAGGCTTTCAACATGATTGGGTAATATATTTATTTCTTGTACAGTCCACTGTTATCAGCACAACCAATACCAATTAGCTAACATGCTCACATGATTCAGCTAGGGCAAAGCAGACAATTAACTGGAAATATAGCTGAAATTAAGTGTGGTATATTTTCTCTTTTACTGGTTTTCTATTTGTCCAACCAGTGAAAAAGGTCTAACATATCTGAATAGTGCTACCATTCCAAAAGGTAAAAGGTTTAGTTTGAAAGTCATCATGCTTCCACCAAAAATGATGAACCAAATGGATGTCACCCTTAACAACAGCCTTTGAAGAACAAAGGAACATGTGGCATTCTCTTCACCATGATCAACTTCATGCTGTAGTTACTTTGTAAAGCAAGCAGAATAAAAACATTCATGACATTACAGAGAGATTTTTACTTCCTATAGTTGTATATTTGTGTGTGTGTGTTTTTAAAGACAACCATGATGTTAAACAATGTTCATACTATGCACAGAATCATTCATCTTTGAAATTGATAAAAACAAAGGTTAAAATTTCACTACAGTGTAACTTAAAAAAACAGGCATATCTAACACCCACAAAAAAAATTCAAAGTGTATGTCTGAAGTTTGTGACTTGGGTAGACAGTGTGTGTTGGAATGGGGGCAAAGACAGGACATTACTTACTTTGTTCTGTATTAGGACTTTGCCACTCTGATTTTTCAGGTCCAGTCTGAAGCATTATCAAATTCTGTGTCCTATCTAGCTGGTAAAACACCCCCTCTCTGGATAGTAGGAGAGAGGACACACTCTGCAGTAGTGCAGAGGGTAGGACTGACAGGTCTTTAGGGAGAAAAAAAAGAGGAAAAGAAACACACTTGAAACAGACTTGTGTTGTTGTTGGTCCTGCCTCAGTTTTGACTAAGCAGGCAGACTGGGCTGAGCAGGTCGCAGAGGTCCTTTGGTGCTACACCAGCTAAACAGTGTACATGTAGCACTTACTAGATTATTTCTGACTCACTGGTTAAGGCACTTGACTAGTAATCAGAAGATCACTGGTTCAAGCTCCACCTCTGCCAAGTTACCACTGTTGGGCCCCTTAACCCTCAATTGCTCAAGATATATCAGGTCAGTCACTTTGGATAAAGCCAAATGCTATAAAATTAAAAAAGCAAGAGCAAAACAACAAGAAAAAGGAGTGAACCAATGTAACGCCATTGTTTGTTTAATCAGGCAAACTTCCCTCTAAGAAACACCATGGGAACAGCAGCCATGGCAACAGCCAGCCAAGGCCCGGAAGCAGTTGAGAAAGACCGCTGTCTTATCATATGAAAAAAAACTCTGTCAATCAGTAGCTGAGTGAGGCCAGCTTCTACAAACACAGCATGCCCTGATGTAGTGGTTACAGGTTGCCTTATCATTGATCAGTTCATACCATTGTCTAAACATTGATTACATCTCCTAACTTATGGGTTTTATTTTAGTCTATATATTTCTTTAGTTAAACAACAGGGTACAATTTAATTACGTGATTCTGCCACACCCTTTGTTCATCTTTTGCTTTTTCTTGTGATAACTTAGAATGAAAAAGATAAGGTAGTTGCAGTGGAAAAATAAGTAGTGTGGGCCCTTAGAATACCAAGTTGGTTTCTTCTTCCCATACCTCTCCATGGTATACATCTGACAGCATCATGAAGTCTCAGTTTATCACAACTCTCAAGGCCCATGAACCCCCAGATCAACACCTTTATCTAAGATAACAGAATACCTGACTATAAAGATAGGTTTTCAGCCTAGCCTTAAATACTGAGAGTGTGTCTGAGTCTTGAACATTCCATATTGTGGGTGTGAATATTCCATAGTGTGGGATTATTTGTGCTTTGTAGGTCAATAGGAGTATTTTATAATCAATATTAATTTTTACTGGGAGCCAATGCAGTGTAGCTAAGATAGGAATAATATAAGCAAACCTTCTAAAAACTGCTGCATTTTGAACTAACTGGAACTTGTATTTAGTGGTACAATCAGATAGTAGGGCCTTACAGTAGTCGAGTCTGGAAGTAATAAATGCATGGACTAAAATTTCTGGATCATGTAAAGATAGTATGTCTCTAATCTTTGCAATGCTCCTGAGGTGGAAGAAAGCTGTCCTAGAAATGCTGTTTACATTGGCTTTGAATGAGAGTATGGGAACCATAATTGTACCAAAATCTTTAAATCATGGAATGTTTGCCTGCTCAGAATGTGGCATGTTTAGTTTAGATCCTTTCGCCACTACTAACAATAGTGATATTAATATTTGTAGGAAATGTCAGCTAGTTGCTTCTCTTGTGGCGAAAATAGAAAGTTTAGAACCTTTTATCTAAGGATAGAAAGCAGGATAGAGCGATAGCGGTGGACACACCAGGGGGGGGGGTGGGGGGTAGTGCCCCTCAACTCTGGCATTAGAGCCCTAACAGGGGGGGGTAGTGCCCCTCAACTCTGGCATTAGAGCCCTAACAGGGGGGGGTAGTGCCCCCTCAACTCTGGCATTAGAGCCCTAACAGGGGGGGGTAGTGCCCCTCAACTCTGGCATTAGAGCCCTAACAGCGGGGCGAATGAATGATGTCTCGGCGACATAGACAGAGCCAGGGCTACTGCCAACGCTAGCCCACCTGAACACCGCACCTCGGTTCACGTGTCGAACAGGTTTGCCCCACTCAGTGAAGCATCTGCTGAGGAACCTGTTTTACGTTCTCTGGTAATAGGTGACTATTGTCTGACACATGAAAATAGCTAGGCCCTTAGGGACTCTGTTGGTCACAGTCAGCTGTTTTAAAGGGAGCCAGAGCACCGGACATTAGTGGCAACCTTAGAATGTAAGCTAATAAGAGATGTTCAAGGATAGTGATCCATGAAGAGGCCAACGATATTCGCCTGTGGCAGCCTGAAGTAACTAAGGCTAATATTATAGAGGTGCTTAAACTGGCCCAGACGATGTCTGATGCCGTAACTTGCTCTGGTCCCATTCCAATGTAGCGCAGCGATGAGCCATACAGCAGGCTCACGGTGCTAAACCGCTGGATGTCCAAGTGGTGTTCAGAAAATCAAATGGGCTTTGTAGACAATTGGAAAGAATTCAAGGGCAGGCCTGGTCTTTTAGGTAGGGATGGTGTGGCCTTACTACCTTGCAGCATAGCGCAAAGTTTATTAGTTAGTCAGCAGAATAGTATTAGTAGCTGCTGATATTCCAGAGACACGACCAGGCTGCAGACAAACAGGCTAACCCGACCGTCTGCGAGCCGCCTTGAGGCGTCACCTAGATCCAACAGAACTGAGACTGTGTCTGTGGCCCAGGTTACATTTGATCATAGAAAAACTAAATTAACCCATCCCAAAACTTTAACTAGGATTCATACCTCTCAACCAAACAATAGTTTTACTTTGACCGACCTGAAATTTCGCATACTCAACATACGATCGCTCAATTCCAAATCAGCCATTGTAAATGAAATAAAAAAAGGGCTATTCCACTAATTCCAACTGCATTTTTGAGTGTCTCTAGTAAAACTGAGATCAAGCAAAATAAGGAAAGAAATACAACACTGGTCAGAACCAAAGAGACACATCCCTGCAAGAGGTCATTAACTACTTTTATCACCACTGTCTCTGTGCTATGATGAAGCCTAAAACTTGACTGAAAATCTTCATGTAAGTCCCAGTTTCTTTAGATGCAGAGAAGGCATTTGATTGTGTGGAATGGAATTATTTAATGTACTATATAAATTTGGATTTAAGGATGAATTTGTATCCTGGATAAAATTGTTATGTACCTCCAGTCAGATTTCTTTCCTTTGTCTCGCGGGATTAGACAAGTTTAAAAAAACAATGATGTTATATTGAAATGGCTTTAAACTAAGAAAATACAGCAGCTATTGTGATTTTTATATCTTTATTAATGGAGAATAGACTTAAATTTGTGGGTTTCTTTGGTTGTTTGTGCATCCATTTTGCAGATCCATGTAGTCATAACAATTCACCATCTATGTCAACAAGTATAAGCACACCCTATGTGGAAGGGGCAAGTGGTGAAATGGGATCAGGCCCTCATGCTCCACTCATTGGTTTCATTAACATAACTGTATCTGTTTTATGTGGAGCCTAAAGATGTTGCTTAGTCTAGACTTCAGCACTTATCCCAAGAACCAGAGCGGACTGCATAATTACTTCATGAGGTTTCAGGATTGTTGAAGAATTACCTCAGCACATGTGTTCCAGATGAAGCCATGCTTAGAATAGTAATAGACTGATGATGCTGAGATTCTTCTCTATGCTCCCTTAACAGTGAATAATAGTAAAGGCATACTATACCTCACAATGCACACAGAGACCCTCGTCCAGCCATAGCAGATGTTTGATTGTAGCTCCTCCAGTGCTCATGACAGCAGAGTTTCTTGCTTCCAAAACCATTTATTTACTTTATCTTCCCTGGTTTCCATGACGTAATTTCTACATGCTTGTAATTTCAAATGTTACTGTAGGGTCCACTCAATTTGCTGATAAGCAAACCTATAAACACTGGCTAGACTCCAGGAAGAGACTAATGCAGACTGGACATTTTAACATGTATCTGATACAGAAGTAAGTAGGTGAAGTTTAGAAATCTATTTAATTTCTGAACGCTATCAGTTTGTAGAGCTTGACAATGCTCCATCCAAACACACAAAAGTGAAATATGGAATCTCACAAGTATCCATCTTAAGACCATTATATCAGTCAAATAACATATAAGACAAACTTGATGACAGACCTAGATTAGAGAAAATTGACACCTGTGTAAGAGATGATGTGGATGACTGGATATCACAAAATGACCTCCACCTTAATCATGATAATCATATTTAATGCTGAATCTTGCTGACTTCCCAACTGCACTCTGCTCGGTAGCTAAAAATCTCGGTGTCGTGTTTGACTCTGACTTATCATTCGCTAAATACATAGATATTACTAGGTTAGTTTTTCTTCAACTATGCAATATTAGCAAGCTAAGGAGTACACTATCCTGCCATGATGTAGAAAAATTAGTACACGCCTTTATTAGCTCTAGATTAGACTACTGTAACTCATTAATATTAGGATGTTCTAATAAGAACCTAAGTATGCTTCAACTAGTTCAAAATGCTGCAGCCAGAGTTCTAACTAGAACTAGAAAATTTGATCATATCAGTCCAGTTATATCAGCTCTGCACTGGCTCCCAGTTAGATTTTGTATCGACTATAAAATCCTTTTGTTAACATATAAAGTTCTGCATGGGCTCGCTCCAGATTATTTGCAAGAACTTATTTCTAACTATGAGCCTCCATGTTTACTAAGAACACAGGGTGCTGGGTTCTTACTTGTTCCATTAATCAATAAGGTAACAGTAAGGGGAAGAGCCTTTTCTTACAAAGCCCCCCAACTATGGAACAGCCTTCCAGAAAATGGCCGGGACTCTGACACAGTCTAAATCATTAAGTCTAGGCTAAAAACATACTTATTTAGTTTAGCGTTTGGTAATGAATATTCTCTCTGAATGTGCACAACTACATTTTAAACTTTTATGTAATCTGGCTGCTATTTTCTCAAACACAAAAATTTCAGTGAATTTATTGAATTTAGTTTATCTAGTCCAAAACGTGTCTCAAAGAACTCAAAGAAAAGAAAGCAACCCCCCCCCAAAAAAAAAAACTCTGTTAAATGTGCATTTAAATAAAGGAATGGTTTAAAAGAAATAAAGCTAATGAGAGGCTTACAATAAGGTGAGAAATATCAAAAGTGCAGAGTTCAACAGATTGGGACCACAAATCCATATAATGTATTTCATTTAGTTGATATGAGTGGAGATAAGAGCTTTCATGAAATAAAGCCCTTACTGGAACATGCTGCAGTACAAAAGTAACAGTTAGGCCTCTTCCACTGAAGCTCTGATATATGATAGGTAGATTGGTAGGAGAGGGACTGGGAATGACTTTGGCAGAGCAACAGGTCACTTCTGCTCTGTTGAAATATACATAATAGAGGTCATTAGCACTCTCCATCAGACCTAAAGATGCTTTATTTGTGCAGCCAGCTCAAACTTCAACAATAATCAAACCAAACTATAAAATCACATCAAACCAAGATCCAACATAACAGACTTGGTAAAGCATAACTAGGTGGCCTATGCTTGGTAAAGCATAGGCCACCTAGTGTTCCTGGGCAGACTGGCCAAGCAGATTGTGCTTTAGAAGCAAGTGTCTAGCACTAATACAGAATTCTAACAAGTCAAGGGATCATATCCTAGTCACACTGGCCAGCTCTGCCCCTTCACCACCTCATTCTCATCCCAAAGCTTACTTGATTCAGCCAAGAACATTTACTTTAGGAGCCTAAGAACATGCATTTTGCTTTTCAAACACCAACCCATTTTGCCCAGAGCAGTGCCTCAAGTTATGTTCATGAATGATTTCAAGAACTCACCCTGGACACATCAGCTGAAACAATCTGGTTCATGAATTCCCCATTTCCTCCATGGAGGCACTCACCCCATTTCAAAAAGTCTAAACATGGGTTGTGTAATTGCCCTTACATAAGTTAACTGTTATAAACACTGATCATACTGGACAGTCAACTACATGGTTTATATGTGGTCAGCACTGATGGAACAGATTGAACCCAAAATCTGTTTTCACTCATACTACACGCTCTCAAATTCCCTAGCGCACTTTATGTCTGAATCAGAGACCTCATGGTATGTTTCTTTTTAACATTTCTGAGCTTTGGAGGGCATAAGTGTGAGGTTTGAGAGCATGCCATGTTGCCATGTGTGTGTGACAGCCTTCTCTGCTAGGGAACCAAAGAGTCAGGGAGTGTGTATACAGCTGTGATAAAATCAACCATTTTGCTACTTAGAGAATTTCCTGCCTTATAGTTATAATAACATACTCAAAATACACCCACAGTAAGATACACACACACAATATGTCCTTGTTTGTTTGAATAAATGAAACATCTCCAACTTTTAGAAAAAGAGGCTTGTAGCTATTCAAATTGAATGAAGCTTTAGTTGTTATTTCAGTTTTCTGTGTGCTGCAAACACATGAAGCAGAATAGTGAGACAGCTGAGCTTAAGAATACTCCGTAAAAGCCCTCAACACTACATATATCTAAAGGGAAATGGTCTGGGATTTACTACAGATATTGAAGTTTAACTGCAGTAACATTCCATTGTTTCTGTAAAGGAAACAATAAATCTGTCACTAGTGAAACAGTGAAATCTGACATCTTAAGTTTGAGAGTTCAGAATCAGAATCAGGTTTATTTCGCCAAGTATGTTTTCACACACAAGGAATGTGTGACTGGTAGTTGGTGTCTCTCTTGTTACACAAGTTGAAGTATTTACATATAATTTAAAAATAATGTACAGATAATATACAAACAATATACAGACAATGTACAGATTGTATACAAACAATGTACAGACAATATACAGTGAAAAAAGTGTGCAGAAGTTTTATAGTGCAAGCTTGAACAGTAATGTGCAAAATGTTCAAATGCTTGGGGATGGATGAATTGCAATTGATCAGTTATTTATGAGTGTGATGGCACAAGGAAAGAAACTGTGTGTCTTGTAGTTTTTGTGCGCATAGATCTGAAGTGCCTGCCAGAGGGGAGGAGTTGGAAGAGGTTGTGTGCAGGGTGGGAGGAGTCTAATGATTTTCTCTGCCCTCTTCCTGGTTCTTGTGGTGTCTGGAGTTCAGTTTTCAAATGATTTTAAATAATCAAAATAGAAAATATGGAAAACAAGAAAATAAAATTATTTTTTTTTAATTATTTATTTCATTGTGTAGTCCTATGTGAAATGATCATAACAGAAGTGAAATAGCAGTATTTTAAGCTTATTTCATAAATTGTATACACTATATTGCCAAAAGTATTCGCTCACCTTCCTTGACTCACATATGATCTTAAGTGACATCCCATTCCTAAT
>JAOXYF010000018.1:15994529-16016880 GCA_028565775.1 Sternarchorhynchus goeldii | reverse complement strand
CTGTGCAGGCCAGTCAAGTTCATCCACACCAGACTCTGCCATCCATGTCTTTATAGACCTTGCTTTGTGCACTGGTGCACAGCCATTTGGATGGGTGAGCAAATACTTTTGGCAATATAGTGTATTTATATACAAGTTTGGACATGCTTATTTTTAGCATTTTCTACATTAAAAAAAACAGGAAATATCAAACCAATGAAGTAACACATAGGTGATTATGTTGTGATAGTCAATATTTGTTTCTTAGATTTTATATTATTCAAAGTAGCCACTCTTTACTGTTCTCAGCTCCACACTATTGGTGCTCTCCAGGTTCGTAACACAGCCGCCTATGATAACCCTTTTCCATAAATCTCGAAGAAACACAGGAGCACACCTAATGTTTCGTGACCCCCCCCCCCCCCCTTTTCACTTCCGACTTGGTTGAGCTAATCATGCTATGTCTGAGGTTCCAGGAGATACTAGAGATCAAGATTCCTGACCAGTGATCTGCAGATCTGCCTAATCCACCATGATGAACTTCTGCTTGAATCTCACCAACTGAAAATCACTCACTGCTGCTGAAGATGAACCACACAGTTTAAGACTGCCATGATAATCAAACTAAAGATACGTACTGCATCTAAAGTTATGTACTGTGTCTCATATATAAAGTTGTCACAGGGTGACGATGCTCTCTCTGGGCCAGGAGTGAATTCTTGCCCCAAGTGGAGGAGTTCCGAGTCTGGCCCCACAATATCTGAGTGAACTTATTGCATACTATAACCCACCTCGGTTGCTGCACTCTCAAAATGCAAGGTTTCTCTTAGTTCCTAGAGTTAGCATGACTACAGAGTCTTCACCTTCAAAGCCCCTCAGCTATGGAACAGTTTTCCAGCTTCAATCTGAGATTCAGACAGTTCTGATCTTTAAATCTGGGCTCAAGACTCACTTATTTAATCAAGCCTTCAATTAATCCACTGCATATGAAGGTGTATAACCTGGGGCCCTAGTCATAGAGTCTTATGGTAATCTGAGATGTTGATGCTGTCATCCAGCCACATCATGCGTTTACCCTAGTTTGTGACTATGATTGGGTGGAAAGCAACAGCTCAGGGAACCCTCATGACTGTGGCCACCTCCAGGCCCTCCCTTTAGTCGTTAGTTGTGATGCTATAGATAAGCCTGCTGGAGCCACATGCTCATTAATAACAGCCCAGAGCTGTGGAGAACACCTAACGTCAGACATTTCAGTTGTTAGCTACTTAGTGAGAATTTAATAGTCCTCCCTCAAAGCGAGGCAGTATTTGACTACTTCCATATAATGCATTACATCTGCTACTCTAGCTGCATTTACTGATATTTTACCAGATTTAAAAACAGATTTACCTGTGAATTCCAAAGGACTTCAAGCATATAGAGAATTCACTCCATATAACTTTAGACAAGATTGTTCCATCTCAAAAAAATGAGCAAGAAGAGAATGCACTTTGATACAATGTGTATTCTGTGCAAAAACAAAGACAAAAAGGTAGCAAATGCAGGTATCTGAATGAAGGATTTAATGAGAAACAAAACTGAACAGAAAAGGTGTACAAGTTAGCAAAGACTCAGAACAGCATGGTATAAATAACTGCCTTCAGGTGGCAAGCCCCATGATGTAGGACGGCTGCCTGGGAGGAGTGGGCAGTCCTCTCGGCTGAGTCCTTTATGCACCCCAGTCCCATGGTACCAGCTGGATGTGCTGGGGCTACAGCCCACTGTCTTAACAGGACCACCTCTTGAATCCCTAGCTAATCAAGCGCAGGGCAGTACTTGGGCCTCTGTTCTTGAGGGACTTCACAGTACCGCCTGCACACATAGGCTGGACCCCCAACTGAAGACCACCACAAAGGGGACCTCTTCCATGCTCTGACCTGCTGAATCACATGCAAACTCACATGGACAGGATCATGGGTAATGAGTATTATGTAGTGAATAAAACTACAGTTTTTCTGCCAGAGTAAAAGCATGCCTATATTTGAATCAGCATTCACTGCGCAAAAGCTTCATGGTACATCACTGCAAACATAAAAGGAGACACGAATATTATGAAAAAATATTCGAAGACCCATCCATAGGAGATTCACAGTAGAGTGATAGAGTAAAAAGCTCCCCCCTCCCCCAAAAACAGAGTAAGATTAGTAAGAAAGGGTACCATAATCAGAGTGCAGGAATGCCGGCAGTATACTCTGTAAATTACAACCTAAACACTGGCTGCGGACTATTTCTCTCAGTACTGCATACAAAGACGGCTTTGTTCCTCCCTCCGTTCCCTCTTTCCTTCCCTTTTTAACTTGTCTCCTTCTCTCAATTGATTAGTTACAAATCTGTCCTAGCCTTTGGTGTTTGGTGATTAATTTTAGTGCAAAAGTCTTAAGCAGTGGGGAAAATAGTTACAGTTGTGAATTATTTTAGCTGGGTATCTTTTATTTTCTGTAATGTGACATGACCTGGACATAATGTCACCTTTGAATTTAAAAATGAGTCGGTTTAGGAACCTGCCACAACTCAACGTAGAGCGACAGGGAAGCGGACGCAAACGCTGAGAAGAGCGACATTTATTAAGGGAAACTCCAAAATCGTCGCCCAGAGTCGTGTAACCAGAAAGCATGGCGAAGCACAAAAACAGAGTAACGACGAACCAACAGGCTAACAGGTTTAAACAGGAAAGCTAAACAACGAATGAACAGGTTTCTGTCTTAAACACGAGCACAGACAGGGAATAAGAAAACAACAAAGGTGCTTACGAGAAATAAGCATGATCTGCCAGCAGCGACCACACAAACAATAACCAACCACGAGAACTAAAATAGCCAGAGACTAAAAACCCAACCAAATCAACGGGAAACGAGAAACAGGTGAGAGAACTGAGAAACCCAAAACTTGAACACGACTGGAATGGAAAGTGCGTAGCTAGGGAAACCGCGACGCTAGGGAAGGGGCAATCGTGAATAGCTCTCAGACTCCGCCAGCGTCGGGAATACAGTTCAGTGGATTAGAAACAGGCCGAACAAGTTCATCTCCTAGTGGCATCTATGACAACGAATTGCTGCAATTCTGTCCTTCACTGTCATAGTGGCTCATGGCTACGTTCTGGAGTCTGAACGTAATTCTATTCCTTGTTAAGAAGCCGTACACCCATGCAATGGCATTCACACAGCATTGTGTCTATGTTTTATAATGTCATTTTTAGTTCAAGTAGCCCCTTCAGTGTAGATGTGGAGCCTCAGTTACACTAGTGAGTCTAGGGTTGACAGCCTGTTTTAGATATGGCAGCATCAGATAGTCTACTGGCAGAACAGGGTTATATTCTTAGATGTGTTGTTACTGATAAACAGGTCTAGTCCAAGTCCAAAGTTGGCATCATCTCTGCAATAAAAAGATTTGATCTGTAAATTTGAAGAGCACATGAACAGTCCATATACAGGAGGCAAGACTGCAATACTCCCTGTATACAATCTCAAACTATTATATTGACGATCCCTTAGTAAGTCTAAAGGTAATTAGTAATGTATAATAAATATAAGTAGACATGGTAACTACTCTCCAAGCTATTATATCAAGAATAGCATTTTTATAATGGTCAATGGTAAGATACATACCAACTAAGTAAAAGTCTCATTCAGATTACCACACTGAAGCTTTTCAGTAAGTGTCATGGGAGGCAGGTCTCGCAGCACACAAGACACGCCCCCTCCTTCATGTCGGAGCACCAAAACACTCCCACGATCCCAATCACCCTGTTTCTAACACAGCACACCTGTCCCTCATTTGTTTTGCCCCTATATAAACCCCACAGGTTCAGTCCTCCAGTGCTACCCATTGGAGCCTCTTCCCTGGTGCTTCAAATGGACACTGAGCTCATCACGATCTGGTTTTTACGTCTATTTGATATCGCTGCTTTGCTTGCGTTTCTTTAGCACTATTGCGCCTGTATGTTGAGGCCATGAAATAAAAAACAGACAAACCATTATTCCAGCTCTGCTCAAATGGCCCAGTCCTCTGCCACCTCCCACTAATATCCTACCAAGCCAACCACAGACACTTACGTTTTCTCACAGACAATTACATAGGGAAGATTAGGCATTAAAGGAAAACCACACGACTGTTTTGTGGATCAAAATAGTGAAATACTCCTCTGAATAAGTTCTCTTACAGAAAGATCCCCAACAGGATGTCCAGCCTGAACTGACAAGGCCTCCGGTGACATCTAGCTTGTGAGAATTAACCATCAGTCCTAAGAACCAAAAGGAACAAATTTCTACTAGAAAGAGGAGACAACAGAGAAGACAAAGACAAAGAGAGGAGAGCGAGCGAGAGAAAAAGAGAGTGACTGCTAATCCCTGGCAACATCTGCTATGGTGACCCACAGTTGGAAAGGGCTTCTATGACTTCCCCAGCACTGGTGCAAAAGGTTAATGAACTCACTGTTCCCAAACATACAGCTACAGATCCACCAGGGACAGAACTGCAGTATCTACAGTCATCACACCTCATATTTCAGCCACTGTCAATGTAATCAAAACATCTGCTTCTTTTGGAGAGGGGGAACTTCATCAGAACAATTTTAAAAAATTAAATGAATTCAGAAGTCAACATTCTGATCTTAGTGTTTGCTTGGTAACAAAAAAAGCAGAACACAATTTAAAGAGAAAAAAAATAAAACAAGGAACTCCAAAATATAATAATTTTGAGAAACATTACTTACAGTGCTCAAACAGTAGAATGTAAATGATGTCTAACTTTTCATAGCCTTATTCACACTACTCTCACCAGGATAAAAGTACTACAGTAAGAAATAAGCTTTGAGAGGAATGTTAGTAATTCAATGACTCTCCAGTACACATAGTACTGTGGTAGTCCTCACATGAACTTTACGGCTACCCGATTTAACACAATTCCAGAATTTCAAACTTGTTTACCATTTAGCATTGTATTAAGACTTGGGGCAGCTTATTAAAGATATATAATTTTATGTTAATAATTGTCATACTGTAGTTTCTGTACTACAAAAACAAGGTTTTAGTTAACATTTTGAATCTAGATATCATGCTATTACATATTTTTGTCTTGCATTTGACTAATGACTTAATTTTGACAACTGCATACTTTTATTCTAGTAAAAATGCTGTATCATTGTGAAAAACTTTGATGGCAGGATGTGCATGTGTGGGAGGGTCTCTCTACCTGTGGGAGGGTCTCTCTACCTGATCATTGTCTTTGATTACAGTTGTATTATAAACCATCTATCTGTCCACCTATATACTCCATGCAAGTGTATCCACAAAAGTGTCTTTGCTGCCGGTTCTGCATGTTCTCAACTTTACTTATCTTGTCTCTATGAGTTTTCTTCCTACTAACGTTGTACATTAGCTGATTTTTTTTTTTTTGGGGGGGGGGGGGTGAGTTTCATTCTTTAAAGTTGTTTGCTGCCATTTAGCACCCCTAAAAAGTAGCTACACTACTGGTATTCTGGTATATGCCATTACAACTTTGTAGTCTCTGTTCACACTATGTCAGTCACTTGTAGGCCACTTTCATAACCCCAAGAAGAACTACATCACATCCCCAAAAGGAAGACATTGTACCAGGGGCATGATATTACAACATGATATTACAACATGCAAAATGAAAACCATATAAACACTATATTAAAGTTGTAGTATATAGTATAGTAAAGAATTAGCATTATATAACAGTAAATTGTTTTACTCACAGCATGAAACACTTCTGCAAAAATATTTTGTAATTTAGGGGTAGTATAAATAGGGTTACTAAAATAACGCCAGTGATGATGGTGCTTGAGTTTAACACGGTTTCCTTTCCTACTAATGTACACATCACATCTGTATCTGCACACTGTACAGAAAATAAAAACTCACCTTTTCTGCTTTTCAAATTAAAGGATGCTGTGCTGGCCACTCAGAACGGTTAGATGTTTTTTCTTTTGACATTTTCGCAGCATTGCCAAGGGCAGTATGAGCTCTTACTTAATGACTAGTGTTCCAGACAGGATGCTAAAATTCTGATTCATGCTTTTATCACCTCTTGTTTGTCACAGGAGAAGAACGTATAGACAAAGAAAAAGAAAAGGAAGTTCCACACAGGTCTCGAACTGAAATATTTAATAAACCTAACGATAACAAAACCAAACTGAAAATACATAACTATAACAAAAGAGGCCCAGTGACTTCAAAGACTGACAAGGTTTTGTACAAAACTGGGCCTTTAAATAAGGAGAACAGAAATACAGAATAATCCTCAGGTGGTGAGCTAATTAATGGATAATGCCCACCACCTGAGGAAAGCATGGACAATGAAAAGAAACAAAAGTAAACAATAATAAACCGTCCATGTGCTTGCTGCTGCCACTACCAGAGAACACCAGTAGGGGGTGTCTCTGCATCGTGACATTGTCTACTATAACTCTCTCTTTATTGGCATTCCTACCAAAACCATTCGTTCATTTCAATATGTTCAAAATTCGATAGAATTCTCTTACATGCAAGAAAATCTATATCACCCCAGTTCTGCATCAGACACAATGGCTCTTTGTCCCTCAACAGATTCAGTTTAAACTCCTCCTGCTTATGTTAAAGCTGTGCATGGTCTTGCACATCCCTACCTAGCTGAACTTTTACACTCATATTGCCTTGCCCATATAATTAGATGCAGGTCTTCTCTCCCTCCCTAAGTTCAAGTCAGGTTGGTTTCTAGTGGGGGCAAATCTTTAGTGTTATGGCCTAAATGTTATGGCTCCTAAAAACACTACTGACATCTGTTTCTTCTCCTTACTTTCCTCTTTCAAATTTCTATTTGGGTATAAGAAAGTTGCTATATAAAATAAAATAATTATTATTTCATTTTGATACCTTAAAAATTAACCCTGAATCTGTAATGTCAGATTAAATATGAACATTATTTAAAAAATTTAAGAAAATAGATTATAAATATTAAAAAGACACAGGGAACTTAAATCTGTGATTGCTTTCTAATTAAATATGTATCCATGCTTATACCATACTAATATAACGGTGTTAGCGTATAAATTAACTGATTTTCAAAACACACACATATACACTTACATGCACACATGCACTTACAAACGATTAATTGGAGATGCACCTTCAGCAAAAAGTTTTCTTTCAGAACCTTAGTTTCTCACCCTTCAAGTGCTCTGCACATATGAGATTTCTTCAAGATTCATGGAAAAGCATGGAAAAGTGTGAAGCTGAGGAGGACAGTCAAGGGTGGCAACTTTGAAGAATCTAAAATCTAAGATAAACAAATATTGACTATCACAACATAATCACCTATGTGTTACTTCATTGGTCTGATGTTTCTTGTTTTTTAATATAGAAAATACTAAAAATAAGCAATGAGTAGGCGTGTCCAAACTTTTGAATGATACTGTATTTCACAATGATATAGAGGACATTGATCCTATAGAGTTGCTTCTTTGCATTGCATAGCTGGTAGTGAAGAAATACATCACTCTGGACATACTCAATGAAACTATCACTTCCTTCTCATATACATGTGAATAAATTATTCATCTGCTTAAGTTTTAAAATGTATTAACAAATTATTATAAATTAATTCCTCTTGTTACATACTGTACATTAAAACTAATAAAGGGATGTATTAATTTACAATTTTTCTTTAGATACATTTGAAAAATTGAAAAATTGTATTCATGAATAAAAAATAAATAAATATACATCCCCAAATAAGTCCTAGACATCTAAAATAATCATGTTCTTGTAGAAATTTGCTGAAGATTCTACAAACACGTGTCAGCTTCTGCATTGAACAGGAAGATGTAGTACAGTATCTACTGCCTGAGGCAGGTCCCACCACCTCAGTCCACTGGAAGAAAACAGTGTGATAGACAATCTTGACAACCTGCCTCAGTACATGTGTCTTCTGTTTGGACTGACATATGCATTGCACAACTACCCAAAGTGCATAAAAAACACTTTTCATTTCACATAGCATGTGTAGTTGACCTTGAGTAAGGGGTTAATATCCTGTTAATATTTGAAGTTTAATTATCTTGAAAGCATATTTAACTGGGCATGTATATGCTTAATAATTTCCCTTGTAAATTAATGCTGAAATCCTCTATTCACACACTATGGTGAGCGGACAACAAGGAGTAGACTGCAGAAACAAAGAGTGCAGGGAGTGCATTGTGGAAACATTATAGTAGGAGGGAAAGGAGCTGGGGGTTCACCCAACAAGATACGTGTGCTTTGTGCACACACCTTGCTTAGCAGAGGGCTATCAGAGGAGATCAGAATAATGAGCCCTGATTATTTCCTGGCTTCTGGCCTCCCTCTGGTGGACGCTGGCTGGCATTGCTAGCCACATATTTCACAATGATTGTGTGAATTGTCTGTTAGGTGCCAAAAATCAAGAAATCAAAGGAATACTTCCTTGGGTATGTGTTTGTAATGAAAACAACTAGCTTCAGCTCGTCCAACGTCATTCATAATAAGTTTAAAGAAAATTGAGGAAGACAGGCCTATGACAGTGGAGCTCATATGAATGGGAAGAAGCAAGGGCTTCTTTTTATTAATGTATGTAATCCAGCCGCAAATTTTTTTTTATCTTTGCTAATTAATATTATATAATATATACACTAATAATTATTTTATATACATTACAAGATCGTAAATTTACCACCTTTATTGGAAATATTAACTAGAAACACCTTGTAGGGTAGGTTTAAATATGAGGATAGGGTTATTATAGTCAAAATAGTTTTTATTATTATAGTCTGTTTTTTGCATCACATAATTTGTTTATCATCCACCACCACATCTTTTGTAATTATTCAACATATTTTGGGGTGGGAGACCACTTTCTTCCCAATTGTCATACTGGCATGTTAAACGTTCAACTGCTATGCCTGATAAACTTGGACCCGCACCCTTAACCCTTACCATGTCAGTGTTCAAGCTATCTTGAGAAAAGTCACACAAAATATTTGGTCAGCAGTGTTTCTGCTTTATTAAATGCTTCTAATAAAGCAAGTGGTGAACATACAAGAACATACACAATTAAATGTGAGTAAACTGTTTCCATATTATTTCTGGGTAAAATTTTATCCTCATAAAACACCTTGGATAGAAACTAAGAGAACCCAGGACATTTTGAGATTCATGTATGCTAGTTTAGGTAACAACAGAAGAGCAGTAAAATTGATCAAATTATAAATAACACTGGAACTAAAGATGTTTTCATGCTCAGTGTTTTTCACACTCTAGACTAAGTACACTGAGTAGACTAAAGGCAAAAAACAACATTCTACAGTCAATACATGGGCTCAGTCTTTTTGGAAAGGTTAATTCCACAAAACAAATTCCTATCAATAATGAAGTCATTAGTGAATTTCTTGTTGATTACCTTCTTCTACTACAGTATATATGTCGTGTTCTTTAAGTAATAGCACACTGAATGCTTGCCTATCAGATTGCAGCTTTTGACCCATTTCCTCACTTCTACATCTTACTCCCTTAAATTAAATCACAATCTTGTACAGTGTATAAAATTCACATTACAATCATAAATTTCAAAGAAGAGGATGTGAGCTTATGAAGGGGAGGTCTTTTGTTTCAGCTAGTAAAGCAGAAAACCCAATCAAAAGAAGCATTGAGGTGTCATTCTGTAGCTCATACAGTCATACAGCATTCCACAGCAGTGACCCGTGTTTCCCTTCAAATGAAGTTACACTTCAGCATCATACATCAAATTCTATCTCAAAGTAATGTAACAGCTCATTCACTTATACACAGTTATGATCTTTCCTCATTGGACATACATTGTTTTATATTCATTAGTGATTACTCATCCGTTCCACTGACAGGGCTTTTACAGTGTAATAAAACAGTCTGTAGATTCATAATACACAGTTTATAGCTTCACAACACATAGTAAGTTGCTATTTTAACATTGTAATGGATTTAATGGAGCTGAGTACCATGACATACATTCTCATAAGCTTTGATGTAAGATCCTAACTTGACAACTTGACATCATTCACCTTTCACAATGGTCAAAAACATCAGGCCACAATCACGATTATTGACAATTACAGCTGTTTGAAATGATGTCAGAGAATAACTTTCTATCCAGTTCCTAGTCAAGCCTATTCATATACCTTTGTGAACTCAATCCGACTATATAACGCAATTCTCTCACTCCGTTTTGACTTTTTAGCAGTACATAAGACAAATGATAGTGATTTACAACTCCCTCACAAGTCATCAAGAAGTCAGAGTCTATAAAACATGGCACTGGTTCAGCACCATATAAATGGGATGTTCTGCATCTACTCTTTTACAAGAAAACAAGCCACGTGGAATTCTGTCCAGTTTGAAGCAAGCAATATATTTTTCATTTAATGCAGATTTTTGCCTTATCCTACTTCAGCTTGTGCAACATATTAGTAGCACTTTAGAAAGCATAAGTGTATTTTCACAAGTATAGGATTGTAAGAACAAAATCACAATCATTTTGTGTGTATGGTATGAATGGTACCCTTGTGGAATGAAGAAGTGGACCACTCACACTACACATCTCTCCCGCTCAGTTCCACAGAAGTGGACCACTCACACTACACGTCTCTCCCGTTCAGTTCCACAGAAGCCTCTTTTGGCACTTGCATTGGCGTTCAGAGTTGTGGGGCAGGTAAACTCCTTGGAGCTGGGTCTCGTCTTTCCCACTGGAGGCACAGAGGGTAACTTGGGGGCTCCTACAGGCTCAACAATTGTGTTGATCACTGAGGAATAATTCACAAACAAAAAAAAAATGGAAATTAGCAAAACCCAAATAAATCTAATTTATGTTGCGTTACAACTCACCCTCTAGCTGTCTCTGCACTCTTCTTAGTTCTTGAAGAATAGAGGAGATTTCCTGTTGCACAGAGAAGGTTATTTTCACAAAGTTAAACTGGAATAATTTCAAACTCCATCTTAACAGTCATCATTGAAGTCAGTGGTTTTAAAGAAAACAGCCCTCACTTTGTTTGAGGTCTTAATGATAGGAACTTCATTTTCAGCACTGATTTTTGCTTCGATCTCCTCCCACACCTCTGTCTTGTTATGAAACAAAACCCTGTGGACAAAAATCACCATAACACTAAATTGAGGATCACCATTAGAACAAAAACAAACGTAGAGCTAAGTGTGGGAAAACTGAATCTACTTATTAATTTTACATTGATATTTTGAAATCTAATGTAAATGGAGAGAGACTTTGAAGATATTTTCTCTTCATAATGGTGGTAAAAAATGGAACGATGTAAGAAGTGTGATGTAGGAACTGTGATGTCTTACTTCATTTTCTCAGCCAACTGTTCTGTGTTTTCTCTGATTGCCTGAGACAGTTGAGAAACAGGGTTGAGCATTAGGTTGTCCAGTAGGACCTGCATTAAAAAGGTGAGGTTATAAAGTTAGAAGAAGTTGGACAAAATAACCAGCAGGCAATCACTAGTAAACTGGTGGATATGTTTCATAGCAAATATAACCAATAACCAAAATATGCTATTATGGAATAATAATATATGAAAAAAATAAATGAAAAAAGCTTAGTTAATGTGGATGAATTTGACCTCTTCACGAGACCAGGGACGCCGTTTGGAGTCATTCATATTTGAATCAACTGGACTGGTAGATCCTGGAGGAACTTTCTGGTAGTTCAGACTTGCTTCAGGTATGTGATGCACCAGCTGCTGGACAATTGTTGGCATTAAAAACAACATTCATGAAAAAAACACCTCTCATTCCGTCAGATCATTATGAAAGCATCTTCAGAAAAATTACTCTCAGTAATTCTGAATCCAATGTAAAGTGCCCTCTGTTCACAGTGGACAGTAAAACAAAAAGAAAGCTATCTAATCCTTGCACATACACTATATCTAACTACATGTGAAGACTAAATATATAAACCATTTAGTCTTCAGATACATGTACAAAAATGTTCAGTCATTACTTTTTGATACCATAATGATTCAGTAATGTTATACTTAGTAATATGTATGCAATTGCCATGTTTAATTAGTTTTAGCCATTTAGAATTACCTTATACAATGCAATTTCGAAAGGTGAACTACACATGGATTTAAAGTAAAGGTGGGTTAATTAATAGTATTACTTTAGTAGTATTAAATTAATAATAACCAAATGCACTGCATATAAAATTAACTCAGTAATAAGAGTAATAAAATATATTACAAATACCACATGCATGATACAGAGTACTACCTCGATATTACTGAATAATTCTAAATATTATAAAAAAAAACAAGTTTTTTCAACAACTGAAATATCTCTTTAAATGAAACAATTTTGAAAATAATAATAGTGCAAACCTTTTGAGCAGAGTCAGCTGATATATATATATAACATTTATCCTAATTATTAAGCTAATAGGTAGCCAATCATTTCTTTATGATGCTATGAGGCCGAAGCTTTCAAAGTTTGGATTGTTGCTTGGTCATAATGTGTGTCATGAGGAGTAGCTAGATCCAACTATACTTTCAGACTTTTTGTTGTTGTTGAAGTCTTAATAATTAGGATAAACATTGATCTTAGACATTTACTTAGACCCTGTCTAAGTTTTTTTTTTTTTTTTTTTTTTAAATCTTTACATTTAGCTCACAGAGATCCTATTTTTAACAAAAACAAGCAGACTCAGTACAATCAAAGAAAGGTGTGTATAACAGTCATACACCTCCGGGATATAAAACGTCTACAATGCAATAAAGAAAAAAAGGGGAAACATTTTTTAAATATTGCCTGGTCACTCAAGGGCAGAACAGAATCTCATGAACGCTGCTTTTAGGCACTGCCTACACTTCCATGAAGTTTTATTTATCTTGATCATTTCAGGTGTCCTTGTACTTCTTCAACTAATCAAAAAAAAGATGAACAGCCCTCACATATTTACTGTATTCTGCAACTGGAGTAGGTATCAGGACAGCCTGAAGATCTTGCTCTTAGATAATCATAATGCACCTCTTAATAACAAACACTCCTCATTTCTTTGGCTACAGATTGGTAGCATTTTTGTCCCTTCTCTCATGTTTCTTGACAGTGTACTGCACTTGCTGAATGCTATAGAACTTTAAGCATTTCCATTGGTTAGCAAACATTAGGCGATGTGATGTGAAACAAAATGTGATTCTTTTATAAAAGAGTTAACGAATAAAAACTATTTTGGATTTGGATGACTCAATGAGTTTGATGTCTAAGTGGTAAAAATGAAAGCATTCTCTATGACCAACAAGTCTTAGGAATCTATGTTTTATACTATGACAAATGTCATGTTTTGGCTAGTCATTAAACAGAACATATGCTAGAAGGATCAGTATCCCCATGAGTTAATGATAAAGGTTCATCATGTTTCTTGTGAGAGTAGCCACAATACCTTTGCACAGAACTCTGGACTGAGCATGGTCATCTCATCTAAAACTAAAGTACTCCAAAACTACAAATGTGACTGCCCTTTTTTGTACCAATGCCACCTCCTCACACCTCTGTGACTGACTGGCATTTTGCCTAGAATCACTCAAGCTAACAGCTAACATATTTTACTAAAGTGGCTTGTGTTCAGATGCCTCACTTTTCATGTGAACGTGTTCACTGTTGCTGCTTGCAGTTATTGCAATTTGAGTGCAGCTGTTATTCACAGTTTTTGAGGCATAATTGAGGCATTATTAGTCATATTGGGATGATAAAAATATGATATGAGAAGGAGAGAGAAGACAGTAGCTGTAGAGATCTGTACAAATCTAAGATTCTTCCTCTGTTTTCATCCCCTGAGAAAAACTGACAGAAGAAGAATCAGGCTAGTTTTGGCTTGTGTATAATGTGTAAATGCCACAAATGAAAAATTATTAATCAGAAAAGTCTGTTTACGTCTGTTCAGTAGAAAAAGTATAAACTATGATGGTTGTTGGTAAAGAAATGCAGTCATAAGGCCCACCTCCTCTCTGGCAGAGATAGTGGAGGCAGGGGCGCTGGGCATAGAGTCTGGAGATGTGGCAGTTCCCATGACTGAAGATGTTTGGGCATCGCCATCTCCAGCTACATCATGGATTTCACGTGCAAGGATGGCAAGATCTTTGGCCAGATCTTGGCTTAGCCTGTACCCAATGCAAAAAGTAAGCAAAATAATTATCTGCATGTGTTAACTATGGTTATAGAGCAAAAGGTGAAAATAGAAGCATTTACAGATTGTTACTTTCATAACAGATACTTTCATGCTTTTATTGTTACTTTTCACACAGAGATACTTTCATAACTCAAAAAACACTGGGCAAATGACCTGGCAATTTCTGCACTGTGAGTTGACCAGTTTTGGTAGTGTTTATTCTGAGCTTCATCCTCCTCTGTCTCCAGGGAGCCAGGTTTCGGCCTAGCTTGGATCGTCTTTTGCGGTGTCTGCGTCTGTGTTGAGGCTGATGCATGAGCGCGTTTGTTTTTAGAATTGGAGCTGGCTTCAAACTCCTCCTCTGAGGTAGAAGAATAGTCGAAACCTTTCGGTCTCTGTCGAGAACCTCCAGGGAAAAGAGGAGAACAAAAGTAATCTAGATATAAAGTAATCTAGATATAAAGTAATCTAGATATTCCAACATAACCATCAACAATATGACGCTAATGTTACAAAATCTGGGCAGCATGTGAAAACAGTCTGGCTCATACTCACTGTTTGTAGTGCTGTGTTTTGACTGGCTAATGCGTGTACGGGTAGAGGAATGTCTTTCTACTGCTGAAGTCCCTTTAATGGTTGTCTGTTTTGGTTCCCCTGAGGAAAATTTCCGCCCGTTGGTGCTAGTTTCTGTTGTGCGGCTGGGAGTTCCAGGTTTGCCACTAACTGATTCATTATCACTGGGAGCAGTGAAAGATCCTGTGCGCTTGCGGGGCATGGCCAGAATGTCCAACCTAGATAGTTTCTTCACATCAGCAGGAATCTTTGTGTGCTCTGAACTCTGAGATCCACGGTCTGTTTCTGCTCCCTCATTGTCAGAAGCATCTCCCAGTCGGGCACGACGCAGCATGGAGGCTCGGGTGGGTCTGGGGGCTGAAAGACTGTTTGATCGAGTCAGCACTTGATGACCTGCTTTGCTTGACTTCCTCATATCTTCCTTTTGAAGAGTTGCTGTGAGTTTTTTATGGCTGACAGGTCGTGAGGATGCCTCATGGTCAGAGGCAGCAGTGTCAGGCTGCTGGCCATGGCTGTGCTGGCCCTCAGAGGGATCTAATGAACCACGGTTACCAGCACTGTGGTGTAATTGGATATGGCGGGCTACCTCAGCTTTACCCGCATTGTCTGCGGTGGCATTACGACGTTTCTCTGAAAGTCGGTCACGAGCTGTCGGTTGACCAGACCGATTAGAGGAAGGTTTGTCCTTACAGAGTCCGTTGGAAGCTGTCTGCTTGTTCGGTGCACTGACTGGGGCATTTTTACTGCTGACTACACTCACAGAACTGGCAGTGTCCACATCTGATTCAGCAGAAAGTGAATCATCTGCTTGTCCAAGGGAACCCTCATTTTTACACTGCTGAGCAGATATTGATTGCTTGTCCTCTTGGGAAACCAAATGTTTCCTATCTTCAGATAAAGCACTGTGGTCACTCCCTCCTGTTCCTAAGTCCCTTAAGGCAGGATGACTAGAGATGTGTGGCAACTTTTTAACCTGAATGTTGTCACTGGGCCGATCTTTGGTAAAACTCTCCTGACGGACAAAAGACGACGAATAGGGCTCTTTGGAGGTCACTGCATCCCTGTCTTGGTTCTGTAGGTTGGGTGCTGAAGAGTTAGGTTTCACCGGTCGCCTTGGCTCATGGCTACTTAGGTGTTTTATCAAGATGGTAGTTGGAGGCATTTTTAAAGAGGGCTCTTTCTCAGTCTGTGCAGGACTCCGGGAAGTATCTGATTTACATGAACCGTCCTCAGAACCAATGTAAAATGAAGTGGATTTAGGTGTGGTTGCTGGCACCTTGTGACCCATGGAATGGGATACACTTTCAGAAGGTGAGGGTGTAGTAGGTCGCCTATGCCCCTGACTCCTTGTGCTTCTGTCAAGGATGGAGCTGTCATCTGAACGACTTGTGTCACTCAAGCTATCAGGATCTACATCATCCAGGACCCGCAACCTCTGGGTAGAGTCCTGCTGCTGTGGTGTTTTGGAGCTACTTTCTGTTGGTTCATTATCCAGGTTGGGATTGTGTTGGATCAGAATGTTTGGTGTGGAAATGTCTTGCTTCTCTCCTACAGGGGGGACTTGAGGAAGAAGTCTCCTGGTTCTGGAGCTCTGACTGCCCTCTGATTCTGAAGTCTCTAAACTTTGGCTAACCATCAATGCCATTCTGCCATCTGCAACACCAAAATACTTTACCTATTCAAACTGACAGCAAAGATGGGAATGAATCCTTTCAAATAAATATCACTATTTGATCACTTTAAATACTTCACCTCTGATTCCAAGTTCTCCTTGGGCTGGAGTTCCTGAAGGTGCCTGTATGGTACCAGCTTCACTGCAAGTGTTTGCAAGGCTTGTCCACCGAGACACCCATTTAGGTTGTCCCCCCTGATCAGCATGTCCCTACATTCAATAAAGGAAAGTAATTCAATGAGTTATGTTTCACTTTAAAATTGGTAATCCTAAAACAACAAGTTTAGGAATGACAAAGTAATACAGTTCCCATGTGAAAACTACCTGCACTATGCTAGCTGGGTCCCCACTGAGACTGCCACTAAGACCAGCTGTTGGGAAATCAACAGGTCCACTCTGAGCATAGGTAAAGATTGCTTGCTCATTGATGACAGGTCTATAAACTCCAAAGGTCTGACCACTGTATTCTGGGGCATCAAGCACACCAAAAACCTGTAAAAGAGGGAAAATATAGTTTACTATATCTGTATATCTATACAGAACCTTTAACATGAACTAAAAGCACCTAAAATATTTTCCACCTGATCAATCATACTCCGAGCTTCTTCCACTTCTTTATCTTGAGATTCTGTCTCAATGGTGTAAGTTCCAGCATCACTTAAACTATCTTCCTCCTCTGTGTGCAGTGTCCTAGAGGACTTTGAATCTACCCCAGACACCCCTACTGGAGAAAGCTGGTGGAAGGTTGAGCTTATAGGAGAGGAACTGGAGACTAGACCCAAGGTTGGTGTGTGAGAAGGAACAGTGACAGGAGAAGAGGATGGAAGAATCGGCTGGGATGGTGCTGGTAGCTGAAATGGTGAGGATGAGTAGGGGACACATGGATTTGCTGGAGAAGGTGTGAGAAGAGAGTGAGATGGAGACATCACTGGTGGTGCAGACATGGGTGATGGAGATATCTGTTCTGAGTCCTTATGAAACTCAGCAAAAAAATCTTGAGCCAGCTTAGATTTCTTTCCAACACTACCAAAAGGTTTGGTGGTAACAGCTGGAGAACAGCGAGTGGAAGAGCCAGAAGAGGAGGGGGAAGTACTGCTCCGGTTCATTGGTTCTTCTGTTTTCTCCCTCTTTAGTGAGCTGGACCTTTGGAGACCACTATGACTGGACCCTTTAAGAGGAACTGTAATTTGCTGTGTAGGAGGAATATGTCCATGCACTGAGGCTGGTCTTTCACCATGAGCCCCACCCTTACGCCTGTCCAATTTGGCTTTCAGGGCAGAATAGGTTTCAGCATGTGCTGGATTGTGGGTGAATGACTGTGAGCGCTTCTTTCGAGGATTGTCATCAAGAAACTCAATGATAAAAGCCTGCTGGCTAAAAGTCTCACGATGTCCAGTCTTCACTTGACTTTCAGTAAGAGAGGTGGTCTCCTCCACATGAGTAACATCATTTTTCACTGGACACATGCAAAAGTCCTGAACTTGTTTGAATGGTAACAATTGCTGGGGTTGGTAAGACCCATTGGAATGGATGGACTGTTGACGTAACAATGAATCAGATGGTTCAGATATTTTTGAAATGGTTGATTGGTGTAACTGGACTGAGTAATCTAAACTGCTTCTCTTTTCTTTAATTACTGGATCTTCTGAGTCGCTTTGAGTACCATCTTCATGATGGTGGCCTACAAAGTAAACGCAAAAACGCAAAACTTTTACACCACAATTTTCACAATTTTACAAAAGCATATCAATAACTGGTGTAGCACATATGGCAAACATACATCTATAAACATATTGCAGCTTTAAAAAAAACAAAAAAAACAGATTCAGTATTTAACCTTTAAGTGTCCTAATATGCATAGCAAGGTCACTCTTGGTGCTGTAGACATCATCACAAGGTGGCTGCCTATGCATCATGCTGACATCACTCTGCACCAACCAATCCGCCACCTTACTCTCGGCCGACAGAACATCCACAGGTGTAGCATCTAGTGTATTCCTATTTTGCTGCTGCTTGCTGCGCTGGTGAGATGAGAACTTAGTCACATGATCCTTGATTTTGATCTTTCCTGGTGTACATTCATCAAACTCAATGGTGAATGAGGCATGACTCTGGACAACTGGTGGTGTGGAGGTCAGGAGAGCATTAGTATCTTTGGTTGGAATATCGTTCAGCTCCACTGCTGGGGTCATTGAGGGTGTTGGGAACTCCTTGGTGGGAATCTCAAAATAGCTTGGTTCCCGATGATATAGAAAGGCTGATTTGCTTTGGCTATCATGAAAATCTTGAACAGAGCCATTGACCTCTGCTTCAGCTTCAGGGTCCTCTTTGTGTATATCTGTATACAAACAGCAGAACAATGAGTATAAAAACTAGTCTTGGACATCAAAGTCTCTCTATGCTGCATAGTTTGAAACATTCAATTTCTACCATCTAATTTTACTGAAGAGGTAATAAGCCAGGGCTTGTCTGGTAATAAGAGGTAATAAGCCAGTGTTTGTCTGGCCCCCTGTGTGAGTACAGGATTATGATGTCCATAAGCACAGCCTATCCTGGCAACACAGGAAAAGTGAGGAACCATGAAAAGGCAGGAAGCAATCCCTCGATAGGGCACTAGTGCATCACAGGAAACATGCACACTGACCCATGATTTCACAGTGTCAATTTAGAGATGTCAATAGACCTAGCATGCACACTTTTAGCTGTTGAGGGAGGAGTTTATTTCAATGGTTATTGGGGGAGAGATTTACCTGAATGTCTGTTGTCTATCTTGCATGCTTCATTATATGGACCCTTGTTTCCCAAGTCCTCCTCTCCCCACCATGATGGCTGACCATACAGTGGTGTAGGACGAGGTACTGGGGCCTCTGTAGACAAGTATTCACAAAAAAAACACACACACATAAAATGTTTTGTGAACTGGGGTGTGATAAGCTGGATATGTCCGATTCAATATGCAGTAGTTTAGCTACATTAAATTAAACTAAAATTAAATTCACTAGAATATACCATAGCTTTAATTTAAACAGAACAACTAAAGATCTAATGCATCACTGGTGTAACTGCCTGCAAGCACACGTATCTGAAAGTAGGAACAGCCACACAATGCAACAGGTTACATTCTGGGAACATTTGTAAATTCCAGTGTCTCTATCTTACTCTTACCTGCGAGACCCTTGCGTTCAAATCTCTCTAATTTAGACCTCTCCTCCTGTAGATCCTGCTTCTTCTCCTCACTGGCTTTCAAACCCATATGTAGCTGACTGGTATATTTCTCATGCTGCAAAAGCATGGGTAAATAAACAGTTTTAAATATCATTAGGAGAATATAATGGTATGGGACAAGATAATTGGAACTTATGTGGAGAAGTATGCAAAGCACACACACATACACACACGTGTGTGTGTGTGTGTGTGTGTGTGTGTGTGTGTGTGTGTGTGTGTGTGTGTACCCAGCTTTACCCATCAAGTGCAGAGTCAGTTGCCAAATTGTGATTGCTAGACAACTAGGTTAGAGAATCTCCAAAAGAGCAGATCTAGAGTGTTACCAGTACACAGTCGTTGTGTGCCCATGGCCCTGTCAAACGTTCCCTGGTTGTCCTTCTTGGACCACTTTTGATAGGTTTGGAAACACCCATAAAACATGCTGATGCTCTGAATGAGTCATCTAGTCATCACAATATAGCTCTTGTAACAGTCACTTGGATCCTTAAGCCTTTCCTGCTTCCAAGACATCCCAACTTTGATATACAGCGGGTGAAATAAGTATTGAACATGTCACCAATTTTCTAAGCAAATGTATTTCTAAAGATGCAGTTGAAATGAAATTCTCACCAGATGTCAGTAGCAACACATCCAATCCACACATGGAAAGAAATCAAACCGTTGATTTCCATAAATTAAGTTGTGTATAATAATGAGAAATTACACAGGGGGAAAAATATTGAACTCTTACTGAAATTTAATTTATACATTTATTTTGTACAAAGGCCTTTGTTGGTTGCCTTGTTGGCAGAAGCCTTTTTACACCTCTTTCTTCATGTGTTTATCACTTTTTCCCTGTGTAATTTCTCATTATTACACCTGTATGGACATCTATGGTTTGATTTCTTTGCATGTGTTGATTGTGTGTTGCTACAGACATCTGGTGAGAATTTCATGTCAATAGCACCTATGAAAAGTTTTAAAAAGTGATATGAAAAGTTTTAAAAAGGCAGATTTTAGTCTTTAGGAATCTTTTATCATACAAGGTAGTAACAACTGAGTCATGTCATGGTCTGACAATACAGAACAATTATATAATTTAGCATTTGTTAGCATTACAGCTACGAACATCATTAGCTTAGTATATCATCACCACCACAGGCTAATAACATTTCTTTCTAACAACATATACTAGTATTTAACTAGTATATATTAACTACACAAACATCAATTATTCATTTTAGGAGAATGCAACCTTCTTCCTTGCCCTCTACCCCAGCCACGGTCCCTTCTCTTATAGTTTGGTTTAGTCACACTGCTAGCAGGTTGTTCTTTACCATCATACAGTTAAATTTTCATTTGCTTCCCATTTATTCCAGTAAACTGTAAATCTGACTTAGAACTTGGAACTTCCAGCTCATACTTTTTGCCCTTTATTTACCAAGATTGTCCATGTTCAAAACAGAAAAACTCAAGACTAAAGCAAAGCGAGCTCTGTTTTAAGAAACTTGGACACAAGGAATAATAATAAAGGCTACTTTGCCCTACAGAGAAATTTTGCATAACACAGTCGAACCATCACCTCATGATAAATAAAAACCATCAATTTGACAGTCACACCACGAATGTGCATTCCAAAGCATGCTTGTGATATATTGCATATTCAAGGATTAATTATGCTTCAGAAAATTATTATGGTCAAAGTGTAACCTACCTTAAGGGCCTCTTCTGGAACTTTGTGTTGACTCCTCTCAAGAACATACACATGAGAATGTTATTTTCTGAGTTAAGCTAATAATAATAATATTAATAAAAATAAAAAATAAAAACTCAAAGCATATAAAATTAATTCAAGTATGACAATGTGAAGCCAAGCTATATAGGCAGGATGCATGTGCAAGCCATGATTTTATTTATTAAAACAAGCTAATGAAACATTAAGAATTACAAGAAACTGAACACACACAGTAGGGAAGTCCAAACAACACCATGCAACCTGCACACCAATCAACAACCTAATTTTGTTGACAAGTTAAACTACTATCACAAGGTTGACTAGAAATTTAAAAATTCTATAAATGTATGTACACTTCATTAATTGTACAATATTCTTTATGTTTGCAGATGCCTGTACCTCTTCATATGTAGCTGGATTTCTCAAAAGTCCCTGTTCACATCTGGCAACATTATGTCCTGGGTGATCAGATGAGAGGCCAGAAGTCTGATCACCCAGGACAAGGTACAAAGTGTCTCAGAGACACAGTGTAATCCACTCATTCAATCCACTTTCTAAAAAGGCTTTCAAAAAATGGTTTGACAATTGTGAAACTTCAGAAATCACTGTGAAAATTAGTGAAGCAAGCTAAGGTACAAGAGCACAGATGAATGCAGTTGTTTTTCCTAGTTTCTTTCAGTGTTTCCACTGCCATTTTTTCCTAAGTTGGCCTAGCAAGCTACATGATCAGATTTCTAACTGCCTGTACTAGAATGTGAACAAAGATTCTTGGGACATTTCTGTCTTTAAACAAACTCAGTAGAAGAGTGACAAAGTAAATGACATTATATAAGAAATCTGATTACATGTAGATGCATTCAAATAGCATCTTTACACTTAATGTGTTTCTTCCCAAGACTCTATATGGATTTAATGTGTTTCTTCCCAAGACTCTATATGGATTTAATGTGTTTCTTCCCAAGACTCTATATGGATTTAATGTGTTT
>JAOXYF010000018.1:15978780-15994429 GCA_028565775.1 Sternarchorhynchus goeldii | reverse complement strand
CTTACCAAGACTCTATATGGATTTACTTGATCTTAGTGGATCCTACTTTTTCACATGAAAAGCGCACCAACCCTCATTGTTTGTTTTTTACTTCCAGAAACCTCCTGTAAACATGGTTGCTCATAGACTATTATAAGTGTATTAAATACTGTCAAATATTGGCAGAAACTGTCTACAACAGGAAATGAAGCATCTGCTTTGGTGTAGGAGAAGGTTTTGTATTGTTTGAGCGATCTAATTGCTGTGTGTCTTGACTGTGCTTGCATGCAGTCATTTGAAATCTGATCACCAATAATGCATGTAATGCAATATTTAAACAGGTTCCATATGCCAGAGGAAAAGAGTTTGGTTTTTGGCAATTCCTTGTGATCAGATCATTTAAAGTACATGTTATTGTGAACAGAACCATGGTAACCACTTAACCACAAGGAAATATTTAAGCCAATGAGTACTTCTAAAAATGAAAGGATATCATATCCAAAGCGAATGCTGTCAGACAACTTCAGCGTGATGTAGGTCTGATCAGGGATCCTCAAATCATTCACAAATGTCTGAGAGGACCAAAACAGCAAAACTGTATTATAACGCGTGTTGAATAAGATAACATTAATGTAAAATATAGAATTAATCAAGTCACAGAGAGGATGTATGTACAAGTAAATGTATGACGTTTTTTGGAATACAACACAAAAGAAAATGTGCTCTCTATATTGTATGAAGATTTTACTATTCAGAGTCCTCAGTGAATAGTAATACACTTTAGATTAGTGAGTGCGAGTTTGACCATACCCCATTCAGACTGCCCAGATCTTTAACCAGGTGTTCATCTGTGGCAGGGTTGAAATTAATAACTGCATGCTGTTTATCGACACTCCGAGACTGGATAAGAGAGAAGGAGAGAGAAAAATGGAGAGAGGTTACATTTTCTAAACCTAATCATTACAAATCCTATTAAAACATTTCTTTTTTGGAATCCACGAGGAGATGGGTAAAATTGAGTAAATATTCATTAGTAATAGACAATTTGGCTAACAGGAAAGATGTCCACCTCCAAAATTTTGTATAAAATTCTCAGAACAAAGGAAAAGAAGAGAAAGACTTCTTGGTTCTGACATTGCTCAAAGTAGCAAGAAATTAAGTTTGTGCCGGGCTTTCTACACTACAAATAAGCCTTGTATTCTATATTTGTTCAGTGTTTGGCGTTAGTCCGTTTTGTTTTATATGCTTGTACACCTCTACTTGTGTACATCTCGTCTCATATTTTAACAGTCAACGGTCTTTTGCCGTTGCTCAAGTTGAAATTAGTTCTGTTTTGGCCATTTGGCAACCAATTCTCAAGTCTACATTGGAGAAAGTGACACACCATCTCAAGTCATCTCTGAAATAACTTTGACCTTCGTCAAAGGCTTTGAACTACGGTTCTTTATGGGAGTGGTTCTGGTTGAGGCTGGCTCACAACGGCATTATAGCAGGCATCGCACGGTTGGCATCGTGACCCGTTGGGTCGCTGGCTGTGTTGCAACAATCTGAAATGACTTCAGGTCTAACAAACACTGTCTCACACGCACATGCATGGACAACAATTTGGGTCCCAACCCGTCAACATCATAGTTAGCCTTAATCCATCTCATGTCTATTCCTGATGTGGTTTGCTAGGTGAATTTAACCTTTGAGGTATCTATCTCCTATTATGTTTATTGTTATTATAGGTAGAAGTTAAAGTTAAATCCCATCTCCAGTAACATGTCTTTGGTACCATCCTAGCTAGGATTTTTTGTTTACTTGATTTTTTTTGTTGTTGTTGTTACTTGATTCTTTGTTTACTGTCACACTCTGTGTGATCAAGTTACTCTTTACCTTATTTCTTGTCTTTTTAAAGCTACCTTTGCATAATTATTTCACTCTTTCCCTTAGTTTATAGTTGTTGTTCGCTATACTAGTAGCCCGTTATTTACCTGCATATAGTTAAAACTCCCATTTTCTTCTGTGAACCATTAATCTCATTATTCAGTGGTATTCAATAAACTTAATTTATTCATTAAGTTGATTCATTTCCTGGGTTTCTATCCATAAGCAGTTTCTCTATATCTGAGTGAGGTCCCTATTAGTATATGCCGTTGATATACCATAAGTTATTGGTAAGTCATCTGTTGGTAGATATCACTACATCTTACTACACAATGCTTATGATTATACTGATCAGCCTACCTGCAACATGAGCTCACAGTCTTCCCTCCCAACGAAGATCATCTCCCGTGGCAGTCGGTGGCGGGTGCCAGAGCTGCTCACCAAAAACCATGATGTCACACTCATATTTGCTCCTCTGATAAGACACTTTGCATCCTGAGAAACAGTTGTAGAGAAAAATTAAGAAAAGTTGTAGACCCATACCTCCTGATATTGCCTGATACCCGATACTGCCTGCCTTCACTAAGCTAAACATTTTGGAGTCATGCTGAAAAACTCAGTAGCAGGTATGTGAGGAGGGAAATGCAAAGCCAACCAAGACTTAAACAGAACTAATTAAAATCATTCAAGTCGATCATTTGGGTTTCGATTCAAAGTTTCCAACCACAGTTTCTAGCAAACTATATTGTGCATTTTTTTTTCTTTCCCATGAGGTATTTGAATTAGCTAAAAGTAGAAATACCAGCAATGCATTCTACTACTTCTGCAAGTAAGAATTGGTTTATGTCAAAAGTCAAATCAAAATTTATTTATATAGCACTTTTTAAAACAACCGTTGTTGTTTTACAGATGTCCATGTCCAAGCCCCCAGTGAGCAAGATTATGTGCAACAGTTGAGACCAGTACCAAAAAACATCTTTAGGAATCGACAAGCTACATATGATGATTTTTGTGACACCAGTGTGTAAATCAAGTAGCCACACCCATCTCTATAATTCATATGGAAACTTCTTATTCTATGCTAAATGGTCAATCATTAAAGAGGTCCTATAATAAAATTGTTATTAAAAAAGAACGAAAAGCAAGATTTTAAATTGCAATTTACACTAATGTTTTAAATTGCAATTGACACTTTATAAGTCAATATTTATTATGATTTCTGACTTTTGAAGAACATGTACAAGATAAAGATAATCTATTTTATCATCTTTTTTGTATATCATCAAAGCATTATCATTTGGATAGTGGAAAATGAATAAATATAAACCACAAAATTAATTTTAGCTCATATTCCACAGCCCTCAACTAATGCAATTGTAATGATTGGCTGTGTGAATAAAGGTTAGGATCCATGTGCAGGTGAATGGAATGTTTAATATGAGGGAGAGAGACAGTAACAGTTATCCAAAAACAGTACTTGATCCGAAAACCAGGTAAATACAATATCAGGTGGAGGTACAACAGAATTATAAACAAGCAACAGTTCAGGAACAGGAAAATCCACAAAAATAACCAGGCAGAGGTAAAGGAAGGACTAGGCAGAAAAAGCAACGAGAACAAGTAAAAAGTAGGCAACAATCAGAATAACAGGGAGGAAATAACACTCAATATGCTTTGACAAAAAAGTTTGGCAATATTTAGCAATGCGATTCACTTTAAATAGACAGGCTGATCAGAAAATCACAGCTGGCGGCATCTAGTATTCTGGTGAGTGAGACCTCTGGTGGCTGGATAGGGGAATAACGGTGATAATGATTCACCTTCTGTGAAAAGGTAACGGCTAATCACAATGTGAACATCCAATACCTTAGTGGAATGAGAGAATTTCCTATTTTAAATATATAATGGAAAAGTTTACCTGATTTCAAGGTAGCTAGCTAAGCTATCTTGCTAACTAGCCACAACATAATACAGTCATGGCCAAAAGTTTTGAGACTGGCACAAATTTTGGTTTTCACAAAGTTTACTGCCTCAGTTTTATTTTATTTTATTTTTTTATCCTTTCATCAGATATTTATATAATTATAAGTAATTAATACATTTTACATAAGCTTCCTGCAGAATGTCACTCTGTCCTTGATTTTTTTTTTCTTGGAGAAAACCTTCCTTGCTGCCCATCTTGACACAAAGCTATCCTTCAAAAATCTTTGCTTTACTGTGCGCATAGATGCAGTCACACCTGCCATCTGCCATTCCTGAACAAGCTCTGCATTGGTGGTGACCCAATCCCATAACTGCATCCTCTTTAGGAGACATTCATGCTTAACTTTCTTTTGTGCCCTTGAAGCCTTTTTCACTGCAATTGACCCTCTCTCCTTGAATCAAAGGAACTGATTGTGGACTGCAACAGAAAACAGGAGAGGAGCTACCACCCCGTCCTCATCAACGGTATGGCAGTGGAAATAGTAGAGAGTTTCAAGTACCTTGGAGTTCACATCTCACAGGACCCATCATGGACCAGCCACATCAATGCAGTCACAAAGAAGGCCCATCAGCATCTATACCACCTCAGACATCTGAGGGACTTCAGACTGCCCACCAAGGTGCTGCAGAACTTCTACTCCTGCACTATTGGAAGCATCCTCATGGTGAACATCACAGCCTGGTTCGGGAACAGCACCAAGAGCAGGACAGACAGGCCCTTCGGAGTGTGGTACAATCAGCTGAACGTATCACCCGGTCCGAGCTTCCTGACCTGCAGATCTACAGCAAGGATCTGGATCAGACCCAGGAAGATTGTGAAGGACCCCAGTCACCCCACCAATGGACTCTTCTCTCTGCTACACCCTGGGAAATGCTTTCGCACCCTGAACGCAGAGAGAACACAGAGAGAATGAGGAGGAGCTTCTTCCCGCAAGCTGTCCGAGCCCTGAATAAGAACAGTGACTAGTCCCCCACCACACCCGAACTCTCCAACGAGGGTCTCACACCACCTCCCTCACACACAACAGAACTGCATTTTGCACATCACCACATTGCCACACACGACAAAAAAATTGCATTTTTTTTTTTTGCACTACACCCATCCAAGCTGCATTCCTGTGACTTTTTAACTTATATATATTAACTGTATTGTAAATTTTAAATTGTAAATTTTAACTTCTATGTAGTTTAGATTCTGTGGTCGACAGTCAAATAGTATTTCACTACAGGTTGTACCGTGTATGACTATGTATGTGACAAATAAAACTTTGACACTTTGAAAGAAACAAGTCTGCTCTTCTAATCAGTATGACAGAGTGATACGAGCTGCCTTGTCCTCGTAACACTTTCTCCTGATCTAACGAGAAGTTCACTAAAAATTATGTTAGCAGGTCATTTTGTGACATGGCTGGAGTGCAGTAATTTTTGTGATTAAGTTCATTTTCATGGCAAGGAATGACTTTGCAATTAATTGCAATTCATCTGATCACTCTTTACAATCTAGAATTAATACAAATTTCAACTATAAAAACCGAAGCTGCAAACTTTGTGAAAACCAAAATTTGTGCCCGTCTCAAAACCTTTGGCCACGACTGTACTTTAAATAATGAATTAGAATTGTATAGTTGTCCATAACTAATTTATAGTTGTTCAAAGCTAATTTATAGTTTATTAAAAAACCCATTCCCAGGGCTGTGAAACACATTTTCAGGTTTTTTATGGCTTAGTTTGTGAGTTCTTTTTTGTTTTATATCTCTGGATTTAGGTTTTATATCTTTTATGTGTACTGATTATACCTTTCTGAAACACCACATAGAGGGTACCACAAAAACCTTCAAAACAAATGTCACAATAAATTAGATGTGTAACTGTCTTACTAACATACATGAAAATTTATCTCCAAAACATTTCAGCTATTTATAACAGTGCTGCGAGGAGCTTGTAAAACACTGTAGTCTGTGGTCAAATAGACTGAAATATTATTTGATGCGGTTTGAAATTTGGGATTGATTTTAGTTCCTTGTGTATCCTTTAAGATCACTTCAATTCACAAGAGGCACTCAGAGGCAAAAACAAGCGAATATCAAGAAGACTGTAGCCATGCAAATATGTGAGCTACACCATCAACAACAACAAAAATATTAGTAGGAATAGCTGCCCTTTATATATATATATTAGTGCACACACATGCTGGCCACTTTATTAGGTGCATCTTGCTACAGCCAGGTTGGACCTCCTTTTACCTTCAGAACTGCCTTCTTCATGGCATAGATTCAACAAGGTGCTAGAAACATTCCTCACAGATTTTGGTCCATATTGACATAACAGCATCAGTTTTGTCAGCTGAACATCCATGATGTGAATTTCCTGTTCCACTACATCCCAAAGGTGTTCTATTAGACTGAGATCTGATGACTGTGGAGGCCATCTGAGTAGAGCGAACTCATTGTCATGTTCATGATGATTTGAGCTGGCCATTCTTCTCTGACCTCTGGCATCAATGAGGCATTTTCGTCCAGAAAACCACCGTTCACACGCAGGTTCAAATCGAGCATCAGAATGGGGAACAAAGTTGATTAAAGTAACTTTGAATTTGACAGTTTTTGATGCTAGATGGACTGGTCTGAGTATTTCAGAAACTGCTGGTCTACTGGGATTTTCACAACCATCTCTAGGGTTTAAAGAGAATGGTCAGAAAAAAACATGCAGTGAGAGACAGTTTTCTGAGCAGAAATGCCTTGTTGATGCCAGAGGTCAGATGAAAGTGGCCAGACTGGTTTACAAAAAAGGTGTACAGAAGATCATCTATGAACACACAATATGTTGAACCTTGAAGCAGATGGGCCCCAACAGCTGAAGACCACATCGGCTTAGACTCCTCTCAGCCAAGAACAGGCAACTGAGGCTACAATTCACATGGGTTCACCAAAATTGGACAACAGAACATTGGAAAAACGTTGCCTGGTCCAATGCGTCTTGATTAGAATGGTAGGGTCAGAGTTTGGTGTAAACAACATGAAAGCATGGGCCCATCCTGCCTTGTATCAAAGTCTCAACACTGGTGGTGGTTGTGGTGTCATGGTGTAGGGGTTACTTTCTTGCCACACTTTGAGCCGCTTAATATCAAGTGAGCATCAATTAAAGGCCACAGCTGTCCTGCGTATTGTTCCTGACAATGTCCATTTCTTTATGACCAATGTGTATCCATCTTCTGATGACTACCTCCAGCAGGATAACATACCTCCAGCAGGATGTCACAAAGCTCAAATAATCTCAAACTGGATTCTTGAACATGACAATGAACTCACAGTAATCAGATGGTCTCCACAATCCCCAGATTATAAACAGTTTGGGACAGCACATTTTTAAAAGTACATTTTTTCCATTACAGCTATTCCTGATCAAAAATGTTATATTTCACTCACACACACACACACACGGCTACGTAAGGCATAAGGCTACAAATAAGCTTATTATAACACTGCAGTTATAAAACACCCTTCAAAAATCCTGTTTTGTACACTTGATAGTTATAACCCAATGCATATTTGCTGGCAGAGTAAAGCTGTGTGGCTTTTTCCTTGAAATACAGTGTTACATTAGGGAACAAAGGATCTGAAAAACAAAAATCCAAAAGTAACAGCATACTGGGTTAAACATTCTTTGGATGACAGCAATGTTAACACTTGATAGCAAATATGCAACAACATCTTCAGGGAAATAATAACTGGTACCTGTGGATGAAGGATTTTGGATATAACTTTGCAAGTCCAGCCTATACAGTCACAACTAAATTTATTTATTGTTACAATGTAAACCCTACTCTGAATAAGGTCTGATTAAGGTCAGATATCATGCTTAATTGTCAGTACAGTGATGTTTGGTCTCCAAAACAACAACAAAAAAAGATAAGGTTAAGAACTGCTATGTAAGTAAATCTGATAACTTGATTGTGAATAGCTGCCATAGAGTGCAAAATAACTACAGTTATTCTAAGGTTAGGAGTATAGGGTCATGGTTATAGCCTGTACTGTTTACTGATTTCAGACTAATATGGTTTATGAAGCATGGTCATTCCTTACTGTGGATTTCCAGTATTTCTTTACGTATTATTTATAACCTATAACCAACATGATGCTTAATGACGACCAAATGCTTAATGACAAATATTTACATGCGCGACCCTTAATGACAGGATAAGAAGCTTTTCCTATAGTAATACTGTGACATAATTATACGAAGAAAAAGTAAAAATATCCAAAATAAATGTTTAGGTTTAAATAACTATATACATCCGTACAGCAAAACAGTACATCGATACAGCAAACACCCTGTTTTCCGTTTTATGTAAATATCCAAACATTTCTTTCCAAATAACGGACGTATAAGGCAGTTCTGTTATGGTGCAGTGTGGTGCAGTGATTCAGCACGCACATATCAAAATGCAGCCGAAACACATATTATGAAGTGGCTGCCTTAACGTTATTTACAAACTCGTAAATGAAAGCGTTCATCACGGCCTTTTGATACTCGAGGCGTTGGTCCGTCTAGTTTGATTCTTAGCGGATGTGACTTAATGCAATCCAGTCAGGCAGCACAACTGGTATCGTTTGGAGACAGGACATTACATACAGGACATCACGTTTGAATTAAATAATTAAAGTGTAAATATAGGATAAAATGAAGGGCTGCTTAATATTTAAAAGGGTAATTTCTTAAATGAATTCCATCATTGAACGTTTCATTGCTTATGGCAATATAGTCTGTTTAAGCACTATTTATAACAATATTTATTGCTGTTTAATCTACATCAATTTAACGCTCAACGTGAACAGTAGGTTATCCATCCTATCCAGCGGTGCTAAATCCTCCAACCTACATAAAAGCCCTACCCGCAACGTTCGCTCAGAAAGAAATGACACCATTTATTTTCGCTTACCTCTCGTCTCGTATATCCTGGTGTTTCGTGATATCAGATGCCTCTTTCAAATCCTGGCGTGGTCAGTCCAGATACCCGTCATAGTCTACACCATCAAAGCAGCGTGTTTGGATGCTGTCATGGCATTTGCTTCCTGCACTGTCACCACGCACGGACCTTCGCCGCCTCGTGCGCGTCGGACAGGTTGATAGGCTAAAATTTACAAACAGTAGAAATCACAGTCAAAAATATGAAATCAAACTTTCAGATGTCCAAAATATCAGCATATATGGAGAATTCCTGATGATGCACTGAAACACAACCCCCCTCTCTAGGTTCCAACGTAGCGGTGTATGACGTCAGTCATTATGTCTGAGTTTAAACACGAAAAGGCTTCCGCCTATCGCGCGACTTTGTTCATATTATTATGGTTATTTTGATAGTGTACTCTTGGACATTTCCCCAGTTTTTAAAAATTAAGGAAAAATAAAGTGAAGGGTTCGACGCTAACGCTGCAAATAGCGTGTATTAGGGCTAAGATGACTTATGACCCACATCCATATGACGAATCATTCAGTTTGCAGCAGAATGCACGCTGCCTCTAATCTACTAATTAGACACCTGAACTCGCTAAGGAAATAAATAATAGAAAATAATAGAAATCAGTCGTAGAGAAAAATATTAGTAGTGCAGAGATACTGTATGTTGTGTCTAGATTATGATATTGGCCTGTCTGAGTGAATTTGCAAAATAAATAGATATTAATTTAAAAAAAAATCCAAAAAAGTCGAACGATTTAGTTATGGTCTAAAGGTGTAAAATGATTCTGAAGTGATTCTGGGTGCTACATTTTGTGTTGGAATCACAGTAGTTTATGCAGAGGACAAAGCAATGATTGTCATCACAAGCATGAAGCAATGATAACAGAATACATTTAATATGTAGCTTAGATATATTTCAGCAATAGATAATAAAATATTACAGGAACTAGAGATAGCACAAGATCTCCACAATAAAATTTGTAACTACTTCTCTCCATGAAGTATTACCACTTATTTAATGTGGATGTGGCCTGTAATGGCTATATCATGATGTCAAGTTTACAGTCATTACTTCAGTGCCATTCCTGCACCTTCCACTTGACTCATGACCTACACACACGTGTACCCTACACACACGTGTACCCTACACACACACGCGTACCCTATACAGGGCTGCATGCAAGTTCAAATAAATGTGTGAGCTGCTCAAACAATAACTTCCATGGTAGTTTTTACATTGAGCATAAAAATATTGCTAGAATTGGATAAAAGTAAATTAAATTAATGAATGCAAATGTAAATCATATGTAGTAACAGTTTTAAAAAACATACAGTATTTCTAGTATTCCTAGTGTTGTTGCGCCCTTCGTTCCTTTTAAGTTTCATGAAATGAAAATAAACACTTGTAATGCAATGTAATGCAAATATTAGAAAATCATTAGTACTCTAGCTGTATAATAATTTCTTGTAGATGATAAACAAAGGCCATATCAATAATATAAGGAGTAAACAAATTTTCCAGGACATGTGGAGTTGAATGTGGTATGTGAAGAACAGCTAGGGTTAGGGTTAGGGTTAGTTAACTTTGACTGACACAGGAGCTTCCATTACTACATTAGTACAAAGTTGGACCTTCTTAATATAAACAAAAGGCAAACAAATCTCTTTTGTATTTAATTTTATTTAATATGTTTCACTGAAACATGACAAACATAAAAGCAACCAACAGCAACAATTATTAATAAGACCAGCACTTCCAAACTTGGGTTTTATGAATACATGCTAAACTATTTTTTAATACTTGGTTTTATACTAAAAGTTGCTCATTGAATCCTGTTTTAATAATTTACAGACCTCCAGTATATGAAAACTAAAATGCTGTTTTTTCTATTGATTACAACTGTTTCTACAGAACTTGTCACATCCAAATAGTGAATGCCAATTAAAATAATACCAATGAACTTTCTGCTCTTTTTGATGTTTTTGGTTCTCATGTTCTAGAACCTGCACACACTCAGGGCCCCTTCTGGATTTGGTCGTTAGTAAACATCTCAACACTTGTAAGAGAACCACCACGCATAGACATATGCAAGACATGGGTTTCAGCTGTTGCATTCCTTATGTCAAGCCACTCTTGAACAAGAGACGCATCAGAAGCGTCTTACCTGGGCTAAAGACAAAAAGGACTGGACTGCTGCTGAGTGGTCCAAAGTTATGTTCTCTGATGAAAGTAAATTTTGCATTTCCTTTGGAAATCAAGGTCTGAGTCTGGAGGAAGTGAGGAGAGGCACAGAATCCACATTGTTTGAGGTCCACGATGTTTAAAGTTTCCACAGTAAGTGATGGTTTGGGGTGCCATGTCATCTCCTGGTGTTGGTCCATTTTGTTTTCTGAGTTCCAAAGTCAATGCAGCCGTCTACCAGGAAGTTTTAGAGCACTTCATGCTTCCTTCTGCCGACCAACTTTATGGAGATGCAGATTAAATTTTTCAACAGGACTTGGCACCTGCACACAGTGCCAAAGCTACCAGTACCTGGTTTAAGGACCATGGTATCCCTGTTCTTAATTGGCCAGCAAACTTGCCTGACTTTAACCCCAGAGAAAATCTGTGGGGTATTGTGAAGAGGAAGATGCGATACACTGTCCCAACAACTCAGAAGAGCTGAATTGATACTGAATTTGGGATTTTCATTAGTTGTCAGTTATAATTATCAAAATTAAAAGAAATACACATTTGAAATATATCAGTCTGTGTGAAATGAATGAATATAATAAGTTTCACTTTTTGAAAGGAATTACTGAAATAAATCAACTTTTTCATGATATTCTAATTTTATGACCAGCACTTGTATATTCTCAAACCAGCATTGCTTTTGTTCAAAATGCTAGATAAATCAGAGTATGTGAACAGTTATGTATATAGTATTATTATCAAAAAGTCCCACACATTATCATGGTAGAAAGGTTAATACACCCCCCAAAGCCAATAACCAACAAACTGTATTGAGAAATAAATTATTAGAATTATTAGTAATATCTCACAGTCAAATAAAGAAGCAGCAATACTACCTCCATATCTCCCCATGACCAAACAGGTTCACTTCCACCTTAGCTGCTTGAGTTTGGAATCCAGTGAAAAAGCATAGGTGCACCTGCAATGGCATTACCTGCAACGGATACCTCTCCCCCACCTCAGAGGTGCAGGCACACATGCACACATAAACACTCTATGTACAAACACTATGTGAATAGCATGATAAAGAAGACCAGAGGCATCTGTTGTCTGCTAATTATAGCTGATGTGAGCGCTCAACTGATATGGGAAACAAACAAAAACAAAAAACACTACACACACCTCTGCAGCAATTTCTAAAAAAAAAATAAAATGCAGAGGATTTAGTAATAACATTAGAGAGCAGAGGAAATATCACAAGCTGTTATTACCAATTAAAAGCATAACTGATTAAAAACATCAACGACCACTTAATGCAGTCTGACCATGGGCAAATCTAGACTTGATTTGCCCATCAAAAACTGTGCAGTACAGATCCCTTAACCGGCACTCTTTGTACTTGAGCTCAGTGACTACTAGAAATTTGGTAGTTAAACCCATGTACCTTGTTCTTATTGTCCTCTTCTCTCAAAAAACTGTATGACAACTAACCCCATTAACGCAGAGAGTGATGTAAATGTGTTAATAATGTTCAAACTAAACAAAAGGTTTCTGAAGGACACTGTACACACAGTGCATTTTCCTAGAAAAACATACAAAGATCCTCCACTGAAGATCCTGGAGGATGGGAAAGACTGGTCAATACTTCTTTGTACTTGATCTCTGCCTAGACATTTTCATTGAATGACTTCAACTGAACATTACACTTCCTTTCTTGATTCCCAGTGCAGTGGTTCACGTTTATTTAATTTATGGAATGTGCTCTTCTGAAACACCGATTTTCACATGTACACTAACTAACGTCTTTTTCACATATACACTAACTAATGTCTTTTTCACATATACATTAAAAGTCAAAATCTCAGTTGCTGAAAATATGTTTTGCATCCAACTGTGACTGAAGGTAATGATGAGGATACTAGAGTTATGGGGTCCTTGAGCCTTTAGACCACAATTATTTGCAAATAAGTTTTACATGACAGTTAATTAATCATGAATCTAAAAGCAGAATCTAAAATTTTAATTTGTATTGAAAAACTTGTGTAATTTTTGTGTAATTAAAAGTGTAATTTACTTTTGATTCACTGATTGATTAAAACAAATACTTTAGCTGCACTTTATACATCTGTGTAAATAATATAATAATAATAATAATAATAATAATAATAATAATAATAATAATAATATACCGGAGATCATAGTTCTTCAACACTAGAAAGCAATGTCAATTCTTTAAAAATGGTAGTAACAAATATTAACATAGTGCAAGGTACACATTGCATTAAATTATGCAAATATGCAGTTTTTAAACACATTAAAATGTTAAAAGAAAAAAATACTTTTATAGTAAAATGTTTTCAAAGTTACTGGTACTATACCACTACCACAGAACTTTTCAATTGCTATAGGGAATGGTCTAAGAAAGAACAGGGGTATTTTTTTAATAAAAATCTAAATCCTGTTTGTATGCATATAAGGGCAATATAACAATATCCCTTATAATAAATGTCAACACTGCCATCTTGTAACATTTGAGTTTATGTAATGATGTGTTGGTTCCTAAAAACAGAAAATGTGTTACTTACATGTAAACTATAAACCAGAGTTTGAGCCGTAGAAATATCCATGACAACAAATTACTTCATTTTTTATTTTATTTGTCAAATAATTTATTTACTTGTCATCACATAATAACTCAATTAGAACAAAGTAAAAGAATATAACATTTTAAAATATTATTATAATTCTGGATGTATTACAGTCCTTTCAAATGCTTGTCATGTAATAGGCTTACCTGAAACTTTATGCATTCACAAAGGTTCTTATGGTGTTAATATCTTGCTTGAATACCTTGAATATTCAAATGAGCTCATAAAGTATTGGGTGTCCATTTTCAGTGGTTTGCTAAAACAAATTATAGTGGGAGTGTTAAAACTGTCAAGAACAATATAATTTAATGCCATTAGAAATGTCTGTAAAGAACAATAACATCATTTAATCCCATTATAAAAACTGTTAAGAACAATAACATCATTTAATCCAATTAGAAAAAAACTGTTAAGAATAATATCATCATTTAATCCCAATAGAAAAAACTGTTAAGAACAATTATACAATTTACTCCCATTAGAAATGTCTGTTACTTACATAGTTCATGTGCAAGGGGGCAGATTTCCCCATTAAACTAAAAAGCTAAAGAGCAATAACGATCAAAAACAAAGACAAGATGCAATAAAGTATAAAGTAATGTATACTATTAGTGAATACAATTTGCGGGCCAAAAGGACCCAAAAGGAACTAAAAGGACCCAAAATTAATTAACTGTTAGCTTGCTGTTATCTTAGATATAATGACACATTCAGTGATGTGGCCTTTAGGGTCGATATAGCATAGAAAATGGGTGTACAACAATGATACATGAAACTTATCATTCCATATGCAACTTTCTTATCTTGACTGCAGAGGAAAACCAAATTTTAATGCTACATTTTAATTGAACTCACTGGTTCTGCTAATTTAGTGTCTTAGACAAAAACTTTATTTACAGTATATCAAATATAACTAATCAACTTTTTATGCAAATTCCATCCAGCAAAAAACAGCTAAAGATTCAAATACAAAAGTAATACTATGTACAAATGACAATGAAACGCAGTAACTGCCTGGATTAAGAAGGGAAATAACATTTTAATGTTCTTACCTGTGCCACAAAAGCAGCCTTCACACACTTGGACAGACAGAACATGTATTTTCTGTATGCACTGGCTATTATGTTTAGTTGGAAGGGGCATTAGTATGGCTAGGCAATTCAAATGTTTAAATTATAAATAACTGTGGCCTACGGGACTTGAATATCTCACATATTTAGGTTAACCAAGTACAACTGTATTTGTTTTATTCAACCAACTGTACTTTGTATCAAGAAATTTCAAAAGCAATAGCCCAGGTGTTAATGTTAAGAAATACGGTAAACAAATAAAGTGTTCACCTTAGCAAAGTGAGTAGATTTTGACAAGAACCCGCAAGTTCAACCGCACTCCAGCAAAGGGTCATGTAAGTTTGATAAGAAAGACGCGAGTGTGGCACATACTCCCTCTTGCAGAAGCAGAATTCACATCAATGTAAAATTCTGGGCATAGTACCAAACAATATTCATTATTTTCCATTCTGTTGGGTAAATGCTAGTTGTTATGGGTATATTTGAGCATTGGGGAGACATGATGTGCGTGAAGCAATACAGTACACCCTGTAGTACACCCAGAACACCCTGACCCTGTAACACTTTGTGCCCCATTTACTTTGTTGAATGCCATGTCTATTTCAACTGTTGCATTGCCTCAGTCCTTGCCTACTGACTCACCATAGTCCAGCGATGCTGCTTTGCCGTGAAGTGACAGCTAAGGTGCTTTTATTTGTATATTATTCCTCGATCCATCGGTTTGCAGTCCTATGAAACTAGACATTACAAGATCTACAGCAATGGGCTGACAGGTTCACATCCATCTACAGATCACATTTCAGATCATTTCATTGTATGATTAAAAAATGCATATTGTCAGCTTGCAGTTGGATATGATAAACATCATTACAGCTAACCAACAAGCCTACAATATACAGTGCATCCGGAAAGTATTCACAGCGCTTCACTTTTTCCACATTTTGTTACGTTACAGCCTTATTCCAAAT
>JAOXYF010000018.1:15964793-15978680 GCA_028565775.1 Sternarchorhynchus goeldii | reverse complement strand
ATTTGGAATAAGGCTGTAACGTAACAAAATGTGGAAAAAGTGAAGCGCTGTGAATACTTTCCGGATGCACTGTATCTAGTACATTCAAGTATGCCAAAAATAGCTCGCTAGTCTGTAGGCTATGAATAAAAGAGGTTTGCTTGCCTACTGTATAATCAGCTTTTATGAGTATATGATTACACATTTCTGATGAGCCTGCTGCTAGTTGGCCTGTTCAATTGAAGTTATGTCATTATATTATTGAACTATTATAAGTTCTATTTCCAATATTAATAGTACCATTAATAAAGGGCAGAAAATAAACCTCTGTGAAAAGGAGATCGTCATACTCTTTAGCAGGCGAGCTTGTTAGGGCAGGAGACCCCAGGGAAGACCCAGGACACATTAGAGGAGTTACATCTCTGAACTGTCCTGGGAATGCCTCAGTATCCCAGAGCTGGAAGAGCTGGAAGAGGTGGCGGGGGAGAGGGAAGTCTTAGCATCTTTGCTTAGCTTCTTTGCCCCTGTGACCCAGATAAGCACTGAAAGATGGATGGACAGCTTGTTAATAGCAATCATAGCCTACACCAGCTAGCTACTTGCTTGGAATATGCAAATTTTAGGAGCATACATTTTATCACTCAATACTTTTTTTTTTTTTTTTTTTTTTTTTTGTACGATCCGGTTTTGCTTATGTGTGATTACATTTCAAGATGACAAAATATTTGAAGGGGACGGCAAGTTTGAAGATCACAGTACATAAATCCCATGTACCAAGATCTCCTTATTCAAGATAAATACATTTTCCATTCTATGGCACCTTTAATAGGCACAACACTGCAAAAAGCAATTCTGGAAGGCAATGAATCCTCTTAAATGTAAGCCATAACTGGTAGGTGTTTAATATCAGACTATAAGGGTAACAAGGGACACACATGCACACACTCAGAATGGTAACATTTGATGTCAGATCAGTGATGCCATGTCACTGTGTGGGTAAAATAACCTTGTTGGAGTGGGTGTCATTCTCCAGTAGCTTCTCCGTTGTCATTCACTACATGTGCTTGTGTTATAACTCTGCATCATGTCCTGCTCACCGTCAATGAGTATCTGAATAAACTGCCTATAAATAGTTTCAAGGTTGCCTCATGTACAGACTGCAGTGTCAATATGAAATGTTAAATCCAAATGTATTTATAATTGCCATGTCTCAAACAGCACCCTTTCTACACTTTATATAAATATTGTTTCCTCTGTAACTCATACAGTAAGTTATTTACCAGAGCCTAAAGTATTGATACCATCACCTCTACTAAAAGTGGTACAATTACTGTCAGTACAACTATTTGGAATTTGAATCAAAATGTAAATATCACGCGATAAATCAAGGGTAATTTAAATATTATGTGACTAAGCTCACAAGGAAAAAAATTTGGTGTCTTTAATGGGTACAAAACATGCTTCCCTCTGCATAGTAGAAGGATGCCAACTGAAGCAACGTTTCTTTCTGTTCTGGACTATAGTAACTTTTATCATGCATAATTCACGTGCTGAGGCAAGTTCCTTAAATGCAATTTAATGCGATTTGAGTGATCAGCAAGTGATCATTTATGCCAGACCAGCAGAATGTAATTAAGCGTGATCAATTAAGCATGATCAATTAAGCATGATCAATTACCATTCAGTGTTAAAACTGAAGAAATAAATAGTTAATGGTTAAGTTCACCTATGTAGATTAGTCATACTACAATAAGTGGAATTTCTTGTGCAAATCCGTAAAGGACCCACATAAAAGATTGAGTCAGGTACTCCTGTTCTTAAATGCCGTATATTACACACATCCACAAGATTTTAGTGTAAATGTGGGGCTCATTATGTGTGGTTTCCTGTCTGTGTCTAGCATCTCGTTGTCCATTAGCACTGAACAAGCTAATTTTGTCAGTGTGCTTTTATTAACATATGTGGATGTTTTTGACACCTGAATCTTTGTACTTTGTACAGGGAATGAACACACACAGACACACACAAGGTGGGGGCTGTAATATGGATATTGTAGAAGACTACCATGGAATTTGATTGAGATTCATTTAACCAGCAATGCTCTATAATTGCATTTCCTTGAATTACAACACAGCCTGGACTGAAATACAACAGACCAGACACACAATGCCACAAACCTAACACTACATAAACACAGTACTGTTCCAGATTTTGTTACTATATTACCAATAACAGTACTCTTCATCCATGTACACTTAATCCATGTAACTGAATCCAAACTTATGTGCATGCGTGCAGCACAATTTGGTGTAAATGTTACCATAATGAGAAGTCACTGATACTGCTAACTGAAGCATAAACCTTCATTTGTCTAAAGACCAATTTTTCATACCTGCCATGAAACCTGAACTTGCTGAAAGACACTGCAAATGTGCATAATCAATTACCTCGCAATGAGACAGGTAAACAGAAGTTGATAGAACTTCTTTACCCAGTTATTAAAATGATTACCCACCTTATTCAATCAGGCTGGTCCTAATCAAGATACTCTATTCCAACTGAGAAATGTACACAAACATTTTGCATTCCAACTGAGCTCTTAATAGTAGGCTGCACATAAATGTAACCAAAGAATGAGACCTGTTGTTAGCCATGGTTTAAAAAAGAAACGAGCTATTTCTGACACCATCATATAGTTTGGGCCTTTATATCGCCACACTTTCATGTTTGCATGCAAACCATTGGTAAAGTTTATCTACAGTGTTCCATAATGAGGTGAGCCATCATGGAAAAGCTAAAGGTTTAGTGATCACACCCATGGAAAAATTGGCTTCTACAAAGCATAGTTCCTTGATATGGACTGTATGGTTTTAGACTGGGACCATACCTTTTGACACTTTCAAAATGTTCACACAGAACATCCACTATATGTATAGTACAAAAAAAAAATATCAGACTATAATTTTCTGGTTATTTTGTCCAGTTCACAGAGCGTATAATGTCTGTGGCAAATTTTATGCACATGCTGACTTTTGTCAAACCTTCAGTTGGCTCATTTTATAACAGATTATTCAAAAACATTTATTATGAGATTTATTGGTTGTGCATATGACCTTTCAATACAGGTTGAGGAAAAATACACATTCAGCAGAATATTGTGTAAACAAAAATCAAAACAAACAAAGTAGTTCACAACTATGATCAAATTCAGAACAGACACAGAAATTCACCACAAAAACATAAAAGAAAGTATAAATGTATACTCTGGTTAAGACAAGACTTAAAATAGTCCAGGATATTTTAACAAGGTCGTCAGAGATCCTATTCATGAGACTAAGGAGTTCAAATGGTTTCTGAGGATATTGGAACATTTCTCCTGCCTTCACAAAATAACACTTTGCACTTTCGTGGACTGGGAGCCTACAACAGAAAAAAAAACAGTAACTTGTAGATCTGAAAAACAAAGCCTCAGTTAAAGATGTAGGGGACAAAAACGACAAATGCATTAAAATTACAATCTGGTGATTTGTTTTTCTATCATTCTTCTGAAGACAAAACAAGAACCTTTGCAAAGTTGCATTATAAACAGAATTGTTATTCAGCATCTTGTGTAATAATGCCATACAATTTACAACCTTTTGACCTTTAATCCTATCCCCTGCACCTTTAAACAAAGCTAAAAGAATGAATGTGACCATTATGATCACAAAGTTAAATTAATACAATAAGTAAATTAAAACAATAAATATATACCTAAACGGAATGCATTATATTTCTCTGAAAAATATTGAATTATTGTACTTAAGATTAGTAGTTAATCTTCATGTTTTGTAAATTTTATTTAGAATTTTAAGTTGTATACTGTTGAACATTCCCTTACAGTTTAGATGGAGATGCTAGACATTCATTTATTTTTATTTATTGGTGAGGGAGATGGCATTAGAGTAATGTGTAAAAAAGAAAAAAAACACTTACCTTTTACTTATGAAGACAAAGTCAGTATAAATACTACTAAAAATATTTTGTACGATTGAGTGCTCTCTGAGCCAACTGTCCACTTTCATCTGTTATTTTCTCCCAGTCTGTCTGGCCCACTACAAAACCAATTGCACGCTTTCTATCTGCATCTTTCTTTTCCTCGAGATCTGCCCAGCGCACCTAGAGGGGGAAAATGCACACTTTACTAAGGTGCTGAAATGTAATGGTAAAGGTAAAAATGGCTGCAAGACAACACAATCAAACCTAAACACGAGACATACCAAATCCAAATATTGAAATCAATGAGCAGTGTGGTGAGGTATTGCACACATTACCCTCTTTTTTCCAGGTTCTGACATTCGACTGGCATAGTCATCTGGAAGCTGAAGGAAATCTTCCATTCCTGACACATCTGTACCACGCTTTCTTTTTCCTCCACCCGCTAGACCATCCAGCTTGTCTTGATAGAAAGAGTACCATGAGGTCATCCTCCATTGCTTTACTTATTTTAAGTTTGTGAATACTATTCAAGCTATACAGAACATATTTTTAATTTACTTGATAAACTTTTACATCATTATTCAAGTACTCAATATGATTTTATATTCAGTTATATCATGCTTAGACCAGTGCCGAAACAAGCAATTGCATATACAAAGAATAAAACCAGAACCCAAAATACTGAAGACCAACAAACAAACTGATTACCTACCAAGTTTTGCTTCAGAAGTGTCGATCTCCCATTTGCTTTTTGGAAGGTATCCCTGTATTACAGAGAAAACTCCAGCTGTTAAACTCCAGGTGATGGGAAAGAAGGGTAGTAATGTGTGACAGAGGAAAAGGAGGGGAAGAAAAGGGTTTGGATGGGGTAATGATGGCTCTTAGAGTGAAAAAGCGATGACTTTAAAAGAAACAATGGTTAGTCAGAAACGCAGCAACTAGCAGTGCAACCTGTACAAAACAAAAAACAAAAACGACAACAAAAAAAGACCTTTCATAAACAGCCATTACGCTCTGCCAAGAAATCAAAGTTGGCTAGTCATATGCACAAAGGACTGGTGTGGCTGCTGGTGTTTTTTCCATTAAAGCAGCTTCATACCTCTGTCAGTTGGTGTAAATATTTTCTCAGAGTACAGTTATTTAGTTGGCTTCTGCACACAAACTTATGTACCCCTGCTCAAAGGCATACAAGAATAGAAAGGATATTTTAGGTTTAATGCAGTACCTACAGAAAGTAATAAATACGTACTAAACGTTTCTGTAGTTTAAACCCAGTACTAAAATCTATTTTGTTTTTGATTCAAATACATTACTTAAAAGATTCTGGACCAACAATGCAAAGCACAGATTAATGTTTTGGCTTCAAAATTGTGTACATTTGTGCAATTTTTTAGTTTCTGAAACCATAATTACAAATACTTTTTTTTAATTGGCAATATAAAATATCCACTAATAGGAGATTCTGATAAAAGTCATAATATGTACAAAAAGCAAAGTTTTTTAAAGTCTTATTTTCGATTGGTCTCCAGACGTGATGCATGGCAAACCTTTCACAAGGTCTTTTGACCTTGGAACAAAGCAAAACATGTTTTAAGACAACAAAAACAGCCTACAGTTTACAGAAATTGTTACACTGATAACCACAGCATTGAGCTCCTTACATATAGTGATAGGCAATAAAGCCATTCGTGTGCAGATATATTTTGCTTTTATACTGTAACATTCTACAGCAGTATAATCACTGTTCCCTTTTATACTGTAACATTCTACAGCAGTATAATCACTGTTCCCTTTTGTACTGTAACATTCTACAGCAGTATAATCACTGTTCCCTTTTGTACTGTAACATTCTACAGCAGTATAATCACTGTTCCCCTTTGAAACACAACCTGACCAAAACATAAAGCAACAGAGGTGTTTCATGTTATTGGTTTATGAGGTTATGTTACATGGGTGTCGTATACTCCTAGATAAATTACTCACTGGAGGCAGAGTTTGGAATCGTTCAGAATATAAGAACACAGAAGTATTTTAAAAATAAATAAATAAATAAATAAAAACTAACTTGTAAACATTTCAGTTTTAGTCAGTCCAGTTAGAAACATCAAGGCTGACTGCCACAGGCCATCAAATTGAGAGAAAGGTTTTTTGTTTGCTTATTTTTTAATATTTAATTTCAAGAATCTTCTAACTTCTTAATTTCTGCTTACAGAGGACAACAGAACCAACATCTCTTCCTCCACTGCATTCAGAAAGAAAGCATACAGGTCGGACAGGTTTGCCTTTTAATTAATTCTATTTTATTCACCATAGATTTTGCTGTATTGGTAACTAAAGCATCAATAATCCAATGTTATGCCTTTTCCCCCCTCAGAACAAGGTATTTTAAATATACTACAGGCACTTTGCAATGTCCTCACATTTCTTCACTTTCTCTTTATTTGTTGAACGTCACCAAGCTTTAGAAAAGGCTTTTTTTGCTCTTTCTATTAAATTTCTTATATTTGAGAGAGTTCACCTTTTGAAAAACCTCATGAACACTGCCAGTTTGCTTCTGGACTGATGCATGAAATGTCAATGGTGTTTATTTCTAGGACTTAAATGCGATAAGTAAACATTGCAAATGTAACGTTTTTCAGGTGTTCTTAAATACCACTCATTTACACTTTTTTTAAGTTCATTTTATAATATAATTTTATAATCACCAGTCATATGAATGCAAATCAGTTGTTCAGTTTTCAACTGGCAGTACTTTTCCAGCTCAGGGTCAGAGGAAGCATTAATTAAGAACTACATAAAACTACTCAAAAATTTGGAGATCATTTGGGAAGCAAATCTCACACTTGTTATTCTTATAGTTCATAAATCACTAAGATTAATCATGAAACACACCCGATGCATATATGCGTATCACTCATTTACCCCATCATTTACTTTATTAATGATTAGTCAATAAACATCCCATTACTTATAAAGCTTGTGGTTTTTGACTACAGTCTCTGACTGCAGCTATAAAATAATTATACGTTTTCATACTGCTACAGTGATGAACTTCTAACCACAATTTAAACAGACATTGACTATGTAATTGCTGGAGACCAACATTTACCTAAATAAACCTTATGATTCTGTAACTAGAAGACAATAACTCACCCCCATTCTTACACTAGCTACCAATAAATTGACTTTAAGGTATTATTACTGGTATATAAATCACCTATTGGTGTAGAATGAGTATATATGTTATGAGCCAAGTAGACCATTAGGAAATTGTTAGTAAGTACTGCCTAAGGTTAAATCTGAGCACCAAGGATGCAAAGTTTAGTCACTATGCCGCCTTTAAATTTGACCAGGCTTTTGGCTCAGCCGAAAGACAACACATCTCAAGCACATATCCCACAATAACACAATAATGCCATTTACACAGTTCTCTCAGCATTCAGAGCAAACATTTTCTACAATATCACCAATTTAAAAAATACATTAGATTGCAATCTTTATCAAATTATGAATATCAGTATCAGTCTGTACTGATACTACTCCTACAAAACCATTATCAAAATTATACAGATTAATACTAAAATCAAATCCAGCTATAGCCTTACTTACCAAACAATAGGAGGAAGACTCATCAATAACTCAATACCAATTTCTGGATGTAAAAACTCCAGTTGAGCACCTCCACTAAACTTACAACTCATACTATACAAAACCATTCCCAGAACACATTTCATTGTGTAAAGATATCTGTAGGGATCAACCACTACAGATATCTTTACACAATGCACACAAAGCAGTGTACAGTGCCTCCCGACACTGTTCACCAGTCGAACAATTCAATCATAAGACTATAAACCTTTTTTCATCTTGGTAAATATTTATATCCCTCCATCACCATCACTCTATCTACTTGGAGACACATTAATTATTATATCTAATGAAAATATAACTTTTTATAGAACAATTGCAAAAAACATCCACATGAACTGGAAGATAAAAATCAGCACCACACATTGGCAGAACCTTATGCTAGTGCATATATCAATAGAAAAATTATCTGCATACCTCAACCAAACCCAACAACTCATTTCATCTTGGACACACTTTATTAACCTCTTAGAGATCTCAATCATTAGAGTAACCAAACACTAGATCCACAATGTAAAGCACATTCCTCACACACGCATGCATATACTTAAGCACATAAATATTATTATTATTATTATTATTATTATTATTATTAATATTGCTGCTGATTTAGTTAATATTACATTCTTCTGAGATCACCATGTAAGAAAGCATACAAAGATCAGTTTATGGATCATTTATGCTGCTTACAGTACCACTATTTTTAGCAGGCACAAAGATACATAAATAAAAGAATTTCCAATCACAATATATCCTGTATTGTAAATTTTGGGATTTCCAAGACAGGATGTCTGTGCTTTCCTGCACCAATACTCTCCAAAAAATCATTAGGAAGCACTATTTTATTGATGATTTGGTGGCAACTTGCACCAAACTCTTACATTTTTCACTTTTCACTCTTACACTTGAGCGTCTGCTAAATGCGTAAAATGTATTTTCCATTTGAGACAGCAAATGATTATGAAGTGTGTTTGGCCCATTAGTAAAAACTTGCATCTTCAGTTACTTTAAAATGAAATGTGTCCACAAAATCGTCAGGCCTCCTCTGAAGAAATGTTATCCTGGTCCCTACGTTTTAGCTGCTTGTTTTTATTGTCTAGAAGATAGCAAATACTGGATAAGAATTTTGTGTGTGTCAACAAAGACAGAACATATTTTCTTGTTATTGAGAATGGCAAACTGAAAAACTGTCCACATTCTCTGTGACTTCTATGAAGATGAGGACCACCTAAAGACAAAGTTGTTCTACTCCAGCGTTCCTTCAAAAGACCTGCAAGAAATCCTTTTCATAGTGAAGAGCTCATCTTTCCAAACTTAGTGGAGATGATAACTCATGCAACAACACAACTGTCATCTTTTGTTGAGAGAGAATTTTAAAATCTGAAATCATCAACAACAAATTTGTCTAGGGAGAAGAAAGGCTCTCTGACATTCTGCTCACTGATGAAGCACAAGACATCAAAATGAACTATATGGAGATCAACAGAGCCTTCAAAGACAAGGTACAGAGGAAGATGCAGGAGAATGATCACGCCCTCTTCCCCTCCGTTCACAAAGCACTTAAGCCTAATTGCTGCAGGTGAACACAGGCCTACTTTGTAGTTTGGAAGGTAGATTGGTTGGTTTATTATTTTATTTATTCAGGGCATTTTATTTGTATAAAGACTTATTTTGAATGCTTATTTTATAGCGCGCTCAAGCATCCACAATGTGGCACCATTTTCTTAGTTGTTGCCTGTTCTTGTTATAAATGTAGAAGTACTGAATGGCCATCGTCACTGTGTGAATAGCTACTTTTTTAGAAATCTTGAGTAATAATCTGCATAAATAAATACATAAATAAATGCATAAGTAAAAGATGTGCTGCTGTATCTAACTATATATTTTTTTAATAAATAACAGTGAAGGCCGCATCTACCTCCAATATGTCTGTGCATAGCCCTGCCCCACATTTCCAAGGATCTCTGGCATATAACTACAAATGTGCAACTTTACTAAAGCAAAGGCAAATGTTTGAAATGTTTTTTCAAACCTATTTAACTGCATGTCACAGGTTTCTATAACACATTGTGTCCTCTAACACTTATTCTTCCTCAGACTGGCTGAAATCTGTATTCATTGTTATTCTTTGAAAAATGATACATCAAGAGGCTGTATAACTAATTTTTAAAAGAGACAACTATCCATAATTCTTCCCACTTTTGAATGTAAAGCTGGAGCACAAGATACAAGAGTTCGATTTGTTTGTTTTGTTGGATGTACATACATTTATTATTCTACCAAGCTTTAGATGAGCAATTAGGCAAGAATGTGTCTGTTTTATGTTAATATTCTAAAATATAAAATATATTTATCAGTAACAAAGTGTTTAATTGTGAAAAAAAATAATAGCTTACTATTTACAGATACCCCTCAAGGTTAAAAAACCAAAACAAAAACAGGTATAACAAAAAAAGCTTCTAACTGTGTTCTATGAATAGCATTTTTGAGTAAGGAGAGATCCTGAAAAAACATTATTTTTGGAGCGAATAATTAAATAACAACTAAATAAATGTTAGTCATATCCAAGTTACTCGTTTAAAACCTAATGAGTTAACAACCTACTGTTGAGCACAAGTACATTTGTAAACAACTCAAACAAAAATACTTAAAATGTTATCAAAATACATTTCTGACGTGTGACCAACCTAAAAGATAAATTTCATCCCACCATGAACAACTGCTGATATAACTAAGAAAAATTAAATATAGAAAAGAGTAATAGTATAACCTAGCCACACTTAAAGTGAGCAAGAACATTTACAGAAAAATATAGACAATTCAATCCCTAAACATTGTCCAAGATACAAACCTTTGATGGATGAAGAAGAAGAAAAAAAAAAAAAAAACCACATACAGGCAAGGTGTGGATCACGGTAAATATTCAGACTACAAACACAGAAAATAGGACATGCAAGAAAAAGACACATCCAAGTAAATGTAGACATTATTTTAACAGTAAAGATCCAGATGCAATTAAATGTCACAAGGCTTTGCTCAAACTATAGATATTCATGAGTTTAAAAAAATTACATCTATATCTCTAATGGGTTAGACATCCCTATTTACAAACATGCAGTTCTGAAGCTTGATCAACAACAAAAAATGGTGATGCAGATGTTTGTATTTACACAGATATATACACGTTTTAATTTAACCACTGATTACTGCCCAACCTTTTTTCAATTTGCTTTTGCAAACAAATGTGAATCCCTTCATCACTTTCAGAACATGGAAAAGGCATTGCTATAGTTTGACAATGAGATATGAGACATTTCACAAGTGTACTTAATACTTCAATGCAATTTCATCCATTTTCTAAATAAAACCTTGAGATGCTTCATTCAACATTGAAATTCTCTGCAGCAACAGCTTTTCGTCAGTTTACTAGATCAAAATTCTGAATCAATTATTTTTGCTGAGAAAACACGTTCGAGAGTCTTCCAAATTCTATATACTTGTCTGCCATACAAACAAAAAAATGCCTGAAAATTTCAGTTTTCAGATTTCAGAAAAAGACCTCTCTTTTGTTTGTATACCTTTTTTGCACTGTGTACTTCTTTAGTAATAGGAAGTCAACATCTTGGCGGCTTACAGCTTGTATGAGGTTCTAGATAAGCATCAAAGTGTAGATTTAATGGGTAAAAGCTTGAGACAGAATACGTATTTCAGAACACATGCATGTACACAACCATGTACCTACATACACACACAATCATACAAAAACTGAAAAAGAGCAACTGTATAGCCATCAAGAAGGACACCATGATAAATTAACAGTGAATGTACAAGCAGCACCACACAGATCAGTAACTGCTAAGGATGCAGAAAGTGAGGGTGCTGAAGATCCTCCAGCTTGCCTACTTTTGGGACAACTTCAACTAAAAAGTGTAATGATGAATTTAAAATACAGTAAATAAGTGCATATTAGTCTGTGGCTGCTTTAATTGCAGGGTGGAATTTATATTTTTATTATTGTATTTCTTTGGCCATCACTGCCGTTTTTGTTTGAGGCAGTCATGCTGTCACAGCTCCCACTGGTATAAAATACCCCAATCCTTAGCATTACATAGTTTTCATGGAGATATTTTCCACCATTTCCTTCAACATTGTACCACATTCTCCAGTTTTGCTGTTGAAAATGTATACTACTGATTCCCTTTTCATCAACTGAACAGAGAAAAGGCAGTTCTCTTTTTGCTTTTTTTTCAGAAAAAGAGGAGCATAACTAATTTGAGAGTTCTGATTACCTCTGTTACATTTGTACAATGGTACACTTAGTTTGAATCAATGTGCTAAAATATTTTACTAGCCTGTTACAGTTTTCAGTTAATGTGTGTACTGTGCCCTGACTCATTCTGTAACTGGATGGCTGGCTAACCTCAGTCTCTGCATTTTATTTATGTAACAGCTACACTAAGCAGTAACTAAGCTTAAAAAAATAATATACATTAAAATAATAACAACAACATTAGAGCTGATATCCCATTAGTTATTGGTAAATCTGTTGGTAGATTTCGCTTCATGTCACTTTCATTTGCTAAAAGTACAAACAGCTACTGAGGCTAAATGTTTTCATGAAACCACATTCATAACACAAATGTTCATATAGAACAGAACAGCCTGTATTGTCACTGTATGAGACTCAGTATTGCATTTCTATGTATTTGGGTACTGTAGGCTCTATGCGTTTTTTGAGCCTGTATAGGCTCTCTCACTTTCTATACTGAAAATGTTCACCGTAGATTTAAAGCAAAACAGGCCTCGATTTATAATAGAATCAACCAGAGAGAGAAAAAAAAAATCTCCAATGCTCCATATAATTTCCTTTAGCCTATGCTTACACAGGGGCAATGATATTCAACTGGAGTAATAAAATAACTTGAATTATTACATAATAATAATTATGTAATAATTCAAGTTATTACACATTCAAGTTACACACACACACACACACACACACACACACACACACACGTACGTGCTGGTCGGAAAATCAGAATATCATGAAAATTTACTTTATTTCAGTAATTCCATTCAAAAAGCTAAACTTGTATATTATATTCATTCATTACACACAGACTGATATTTCAAATGTTTATTTCTTTTAATTTTGATAACTTACAACTAATGAAAATCCCAAATTCAGTATCTCTGAAAATTAGAATATTACTAAAGACCAATACAAAAAAAACATTTTTAGAAATGTTGGCCAACTGAAAAGTATGAACATGTACAGCACTAAATATTTAGTGGAGGCTCCTTTGGCCTGGATTACTGCAGCAATGTAGCGTGGCATTCAATTGATCAGTCTGTGGCACTGCTCAGGTGTTATGAGAACCCAGGTTTCTCTGATAGTGGCCTTCAGCTCAACTCGTCAGGTGAGCTTACTGGCCACATAAGAACAGGCATCTCATGGTCCTTAAACCAGGTACTGGTATCTTTGGCACTGTGTGCAGTTGCCAAGACCTGCTGGAAAATGAAATCTGCATCTCCATAAAGTTGGTCAGCAGCAGGAAGCATGAAGTGCTATAAAACTTCCTGGTGGATGGCTGTGTTAACCTTGGACCTCAGAAAACACAATGAACCAACACCAGCAGATGACATGGCACCCCAAACCATCACTGACTGTGGAAACTTTACACTGGACCTCAAGCAACATGGATTCTGTGCCTCTCCTCTCTTCCAGGACCTTGATTTCCAAAGGAAATGCAAAATTTACTTTCATCAGAGAACATAACTTTGGACCACTCAGCAGCAGTCCAGTCTATTTTGTCTTTAGCCCAGGTAAGACGCTTCTGACACGGTCTCTTGTTCAAGAGTGGCTTTACACAAGGAATGTGACGGCTGAAACCCATGTCTTGCATACGTCTGTGCATGGTGGTTCTTGAAGCACTGACTCCAGCTGCAGTCCATTGTTTGTGAATCTCCACCACATTTTTGGGTCACTCTATCTACTTGGCCCAACCTCTCATCAATGGGTGTGGTTATTCCTATTGCTTGTACACTTTTTTCTACCACATTTTTTCCTTCCCTTCGCCTCTCTATTAATGTGCTTGGACCTCTTTAGCAATGACCTTTTGTGTCTTGCCCTCCTTGTGGAAGGTGTCAATGGTCATCTTTTGGACAACTGTCAAGTCAACAGTCTTCCCCATGATTGTGTAGTCTACAGAACTAGACTGAGAGACCATTTAAAGGCCTTTGCAGGTGTTTTGAGTTAATTAGCTGATTAGAGTGTGGCAC
>JAOXYF010000018.1:15939248-15959532 GCA_028565775.1 Sternarchorhynchus goeldii | reverse complement strand
TAAACATTTGAAATATATCAGTCTGTGTGTAATGAATGAATATAATATACAAGTTTCACTTTTTGCATGGAATTACTAAAATAAACTTTTTCATGATATTGTAATTTTATGACTAGCACTATATTATATTATATATATATGATTGATTAAGTGATGAGTGCTATTTGAGATTTCTCATACAGACATAGGTGGGCATAGGTGTAAGTGGGATCTCTCCAGCCTACTTATGAGAGGTTGCTTCACCCCTTCAACCATTTGGTCTCCCCTGAAGCAGAGGCAAAATATGTGTTCTGGCTAATATGCTAGGAGCTGGGCCAAAGGTCAGAGCACATGTTTGCTATCTGCAAGTTCCAGGTTTGAGACCAGATGTCGTTATTTGAGTTTCTTTGGTAAAATGACTGAAAAAACACTTTCCTGTTTGGGCTAGTTCATGTTGGGGTGTAAGTCACATGTTAACAGAACAATGTAACTGAGTTCAAACTCAATTCACTGGAAAACTTCACCATGTAAAAACTGGTCTTATCTATTCAGATCCAGACAGAACAAACCAATGGTATTATTTGCTGACAATATAAACTCTCTGTGAAACACAAAATGTGAAGCAAGCCTGCAATTTTATTCCCTCATGCTCAGTTTTCATGAGCATGTTCCTGCAAAGTTTATAGGAAATATTAAGGTAAAAAAAATGTGGTTCTTTCTTGTCATAGCAAAATTCACTGCTGTCACATTGCATTATAGTTGCACAAAAAAGAAGATAAAGTGTCTGGACCACAGGATGTATACATACGACAGATATACAGTGAAACCAATTCCAAGTTGACCAAGTTTGTCACAGCAGCATACATCATGGTTAAAAGAAGAAGACCTTTCACAGGTTATCCACAAGACAGACCTTCAAATTAAAAATTGACCAGAACTTTGTAGCCAGCACTGTACTAACATGGTTTGCAGAAGGTAAGGTAATATATACTTACTTATGCATGCAAAATGTGAAGATAATTGATTACTTATTTCACTAAACTGATAATAAAAAGAACAATAATTTATTGTTAGGGACAATAACCATATGTGATTTGGGATCATGAACTTTTAGATAACTTGCCTGATTGGATAAGTTGGGGGGAAAAGAACCTTGCTGACCCCATCTATCCTTAACGTCTACATCTTCTCATTTAAACCCACTGATTTTAATATTTCTAATTCAAGATAGTCTTCACACCTTATTCAATTATTCCAGTGTACACTGTTGCACTTACTACAAACTTTCAAACTGCTTCTAGAAGCTGTTTCATGAAATGGGTTTCCATAGCTGACCAGATGCACAAAAGACTAGGTTCATCATAAATGATGGAATTTTCAGCTGGAGTAGTGTAAAGCAGACTGGACATTGGACTCTGGAGCTGTGAACCATGCTCTCTGGAGTGATCAAAAACTATCTGGTAGTATTCTGTAGTCTAGCGGATGAATCTGGGTTTGGTACATGCTAGGAGTGCTTAGTAGCAACACTAAAAGATTGATGGAAAAGGGATAATGGTCTGGAACAGTTTTTCAGGGTTTAGGTTAGGTTGCTTAGTTATAATTAAGGGTGTTGGTATTGCTACAGCCAAAAACATTTTTTTAAAATTATTTTCCAATTTGTGGGGCAACATTTTGGGGAAGGCCTTTTCCACTTTGTGCATCTGTACACAAAATAAATACCCATGGTTTTGGAATGGGATGTCCAACAAGCTCACGTGGATGAGGTTATCAGGTGTCTGCATAATTGCCAATGATTCCCTTTCTAACTTTTATTTAGTTAAAATCTGATCAGTCATACTCATACTCAGCCAGGTAAAGCAATTTATAAGCCCAGAGTAGGAGACTTCGCCTTAGAGAAGGCATGATTAGAAACATACAGGAACCCATGAAGCAAAAACACATGCAATAAAATAAATGTCCTACCAGTTCCAACTCCTCATCGTCATCTTTCTTTCCTTCATCTTGAGTATCCAGCTCTGATGGGTTGAAGTCCTCCATTTCCACCTATGACAAAAAAACAGTAGCACTCGTCTTGACCATGACAAATTATTTTTATACAATCCAGTAACATATTACTATAATATAATTTGCATTATATACCTCTTCAATTGCAGCATCTTGGAGCAATGACCTAATATCTAGACGTGCCATATGGAAAGGTGCAGGCTCCCAGCCACTTGCCAGCTGTCAAAAAATAATGAAATAGAATAAACGTATAGTTTTTGCAATCACTTCATTAAAGTCAGATACATCAGTTATCTGCTGGTACAGCTGAACCAGTAAAGTCACAGTAGGTATAAGCCGGGATCAAACCCATGACCTACCAGCACACAAAGCTGCCAATGCATCTTAACATGCATTGGCAGCTTTGTGGGGTTTGTTTCTGAGATTGTTAATGCATGTTATTCCAAACAAAATGGTATTTCTTTTTAGAAATGCACAAAGGAATGTCACTCTACTACTAGATTGACTGTTAATGGAATGTTAGTCAGCAGAGACCAAAGTGCTCAGTGATAAAGTTAATCACATAAATTATAATAAAATGTTCAAACGTAAAGAAAAAAAAAAACCTTTGTGATATCCTTAAGCTTCCGGCCGTGGATGTTTCTCTTGGCACACATTTGATGATCAGCAGAGATTTCTGCCACATAGACCTGTCAAAATGTGAGTAACAATGCATTGCAAAATTCCATTAACAATTTGCTCATTCTACAAAACAGTAAGTTAATGAAATAAACATGTGACACATCACCCATTAGTGTTACATGGGATAAGCTCACCTCAAATCCCTTTGTCTTGGCTGAACTCCAGAACTGGTCAAAGTATTTCACTTTGTCATTAATTGCATCAAGAATAATAAAAGGAAAGAAACCATCATCCAGAGTCTTCTTGAAGGTTTTCAGCATGCTGTTTCGATAGGTATCCTCCATTTCTGGCTCATATTCATATTCAAGAACCTAGGAAAGAAATGTAGCATTTTGTTTAGATAACACTAAAATACTACAATACACATTTTTAAGCAGCAAGTCTTCTCAGATTATCAACACTGATTGGAAGACTGATTGTAACTCAAACCTTCATCTTAAGTCGTTTCCCAGTATCAGGGTCTCTCTCTTCTTTTTCCACTTCAGTCATGAAATAATCATCCAGACCAAGAACTCTAGGTGGGGCACCACCATATTCAACCTCCTTGTCCTGAAAGAGTGCGGAGATTTGCATTATTTAAAGGGCTAATAAAGGTCACGTATAAAGTGACTGTCACATTCTCCATCTGGTGTTCTTCAACTATTTGGGTCCAGTTACTGGTTGCCATCTGATGCAGTACTCAGATTAGTGTTTCACAGAACCAGTTCAGTTGTCTGGTGGTTTGTATGCAGAATAAAAAGACTTGACTCACGCGAATGAGTTTTGCAAGATGGCTTTTTCCACTTCCTGGCAAACCTCGCATTATGACCACAATCTGAAAGTAAACCAAAAGACTGATTAAACAAATACACAAAACAGAAACAGCAACAATAAAGAACAAACCAGATCAAGTATAATCTGATGTCATACCCTATCTGGACGATTTACTCGGCCAGGAGGTTTCAATAAATCTTCTACATTTTTGATCTCTGGTTTTTTTTCTACACGCTGGGGGACAGAAGGGGGTGGAGGCTCATCTGGGTAACTTCTCTTGTCATCTGAGAAGAGGGAACATTTACCACATTTGCTTATTTTAAAAGAAGAGATTCACCATTATTCACATTTGAACTTCACCTAAACATGTATAGAGCAATATATCAAATGAGTGAATGAGTCAAATTTATATATCAAATGAGTGATTCATTTATATTTATACAAAATGAAGCTGCTGCCTCAAAGAGGTCACTGCAAACCATTAATAATTTTTTTCTTATTTGTACCATCCTGATATTCAGAGTGCTATATCCCTTGTAACCATAATTTCCACAAGTGCACTGAAAGGACCGTGGACTTGTACTGTCAACAGACCATTTCCAAAGCCCACACTGAATGTCATGTTGTATTACCGAGTGCAGCCAAAACCAAGTCTACTTCCATTGCACATGTTGATACAATTTATTTCTTTTTTAGTGAATCGAGCCATGAAGAATAAAATCAACAGAATCATGACAGGAATTCGATGACCATGTCAAAGTAGAGAAGGTATTGGGGGATTCTGATTGTTTTACTGTTTGTCTTTATAATTTGAGTGGTCAACATCAATTTATAATTTGAGTGGTCAACATCAATTTATAATTTGAGTGGTCAACATCAATTTATTCAAAATATTTAATCAGATGAATTTACAACTCTAATTATGCCAAGAGGGGAAAAAAAAAAATCTTATGGCTGCACACAAAACTGACCTTACTGACTGAGGTGAATAGAAAGGCTCAAATGTGAACTTTCCCTTTTTAAGTTTACTCCAGTTTTTAAGTTTTATTCTATGAGTTTCCTTTTAATTTTATAAATTTGCAAAATGATTTCCTTACTTCCATAGGTTGAAGGCCCATGATCATAGCGCTCAAGATTTCTTTCGTAAGAAGATCTATCGTAGCCTGGCCTAGGGTAAAGCTCCCGATCACGGCTGGAGTGAGCTTGATGTTCTCGCAGGTCTCTCTCACGGTCCCTGAAACCTGGCCGCAAAGGGCCAGGGGGTGGCCTAAAATCAGACAGAGCCAATCAAGAACACAAAAGGACCAGGGGGTGTGGCCTAAAACCAGACCGAGCCAATCAAGAACCCAAAAGGCAGCATTAAAAAGGTACAATGGGGAGACCTTTCTAATCATCTTATTTTTGACAAGCAATAAATAATTATGTACATTAATAACTTGCATACAAACTGTGCATAAAGTTATAAAGAATGAAGATACTGCCATTCTTATGAGACATCACAGTACAGTAAAGTACATAAGCAAATGCCCAACCTCTCATCTCTGGAGTAGCGCTCTCTTTCATATCGTTCTCGGTCATAATCTAGCGGTGGTCTCTCTCTGAGGATGTCTCTCTCCCATTCTCTTCCATACTCCCTTTGCTCCACACAGGGATCATTTCTTCGGTCATAGTATGGATCCCGACGGCCAAGTGATTCTGATGATGGAGACATAAACATTAGACATTACACATTATCAATACACCAATTCTATCAAGGAAAAAATATTAACTAACCCTTTTCATATGATCGATCAGATGGTAATGGGTCAGGTCTCAAAACTATCCTCTCACCATATGAAATCCTTTCTACCTTGGCACCAATATCTGTTTTTTTTAAGAAAAAACATAACATGTCAACATTATAAAAAATTATACAACTGATTTCAATTTTTAAAATCTTCAATAAAACTTACCATGACCATGACCATAGTCCACTGTTTTGGCAATTAGTGTGGGTTTAGGGGCTGGTGTTGAAGCTGTATGGAAGAAATTTGTAACTTGTGCTGCTGGAGTCAACCCAGCCTCCAAGGATGTACCAGACACACTCTGCACAGCTTCAGACAACAGATTGGTAGCCTTTTTTAGGGGGAAATTGTAAAATGAGAAGCTGGTTTACAGTACACATCAATATATTATTGTACCATTAACCCTCATACATTATTACATCACTAACTCATGTATTTGTAACTGTGAGGATCATTTAAAAAAATTAAAGGCCATACCTGAAGAGCACTTTTAACCTCGGGTGGAATTTCTAGACCGAGGAGACCTGGAGGAAGATCAGGTGGTAATCCAGTAGACTCTGATTTGGGAGCATCACCTGAAACCTTTTTACTCTCCTGGAGTTCTCTGTGAGTGAAATCAAGAAATTAAAAACATAGAACAAAAATCTAATTCCCTCTCATCAAATACCAGACATGGTAATGTTACTGTACCTTATCATTTTGAGCTCTTGAGCAGCTTTGAGAATGATCTCATGTTGCCTTTGAGACAGGGCAAGCACAGCTTTAGCTGTACCTGCTGATGACTCATCAGGTGGAACATCTGAAAGGTTCATTTGTGGCCCAGTGTTTGGAGGAAGTCCCACTGGGAGCTCGGGATTCCTTTCATAAAGAGGCCCAGTTTCTTCATTCACATGAGAAAACACTCTCTCTGGCTGCGTTAGAGGTGCTGCTGTTGGTGGTGGTTTTTCCCAACTAGATTGTGAATGGAAATGGGGTTCCTTATCTCTGTCCCGATAAGGAAGACCATCAGTGTAACCTGGCCCTCTTCTTTCTTCCCTAATTCGATCCTCACCTTCATAAGAGAATGCTCGCTCCCTTCCTTCCATCCACTCATCATCTCTTTTATGTTCTGGTGGACCATTTGGTGGAAGTAGATAAAAGTCATGATCTGGGCGCAATCTACCCCACTCCTCACGTGAGCGGTAATAGTCCTCATGTTCGCTGTAGTCACGGTGATGGTAATCAGGTGGAGCTCTTTTATATCCATCATTTTCATGACCATATTCATTGCTATATTCTTGTTTATATGTTCCCTGAGAGTTTTCGAGGGTAGGTGGTGGTCTGCGCCACCTCTCCCTAGGCATTGAATGGGGTCGGATAGGTGGCCTTCTCATCTCTCTCTCCATCATTTCATGAGGTAAAGGAGGATGCCTGGGTTCTCTGCCGTGAGGATGAGGCCAACCTGGTTCTCTGTCCATTTCGTTATGGAATCGGGGTAGACCTATTTGGTCTCTTTCCAATATTTCTGGAGGTGGAGGGGGTCGCCTCATTTCTCCCCCAATCATATCATGGTGTGGTGGTTGGCCCCAGGGACCTGGACCACGTCTAAATCGATGACCAGGTGGTTCTCGATTCATGTGAGGAGGTCCATGTGGGTCACGTTCCATATCCCCTGGTGGAGGAGGACGTCGTGGACCATGGTGCACAAAGCGAGGTTGAAATGGAGGATGTCTATGTCCATCAGGAGGAAAGGGTGGTCTATGGTGCACTGGAGGTCTTCTCTCTACCCAGTAAGGATCTCCCTCCTGCCAGTACTCCGAATGTCCCTCTTGCCAGCGTTCATCTCGACTGAGTTCCATTCGAACCCTGGGTGGAACTCGTTCATCAGTCTCATCATAGTACTCTTTTGAAAAGTGATGCTCTTCTGGCTGCCACATGTCATTGGGTCCCTGATCATCCATCTTTCCAGGAGGTTCTTGAGAAAGATCTCTCCATCCATAGTTTGCTTCCTCCTCCATATGCCCCATCTCACTTATTGGCTGGTGGTCATATGAAACATCATCTCTATTTTCATTGTGAAAATTGGGGTCAGACATAGGAGGGGGAACTAACTGTCCTCCATACTGTCCTCGGCCACGTCCACGACCCCTTCCTCGTATTGGGAAAGGCCCTTGGCCCCATCCCCTACCCCGAAATGAATGAGGTGGGCCACTTTGATTAATCTCTTGTTGAACACGAGGAGGCTCCTTTGGCATATCTGGTTTAAATGAGCCTTGTGGAGGGGCTTTTGGGGGCTGTTGGGAGTCAGCAATCGCATTAGCAGTTTTTAGTGTTTCTGAACTTGAGTTTTGAGGGATTTTATTGGCAGTGCTAACTGTTGTTTTAGGTGGGACGGGTGATAATGTTGAAATGGGTGTTTTGGCAGGATCTTTTGTCAGGTCCTCCTCCTTCACAGTTTCTGTTACAGTTTCCTCTACTTTTTTACTTTTGTCAGTGTGAGTTTGAGGGATAGGTTCACTCTGAACAAAAAAAACATCACCTGAATCAATTATGTCATCTGACATAGACTTAGCAGTAGAAATACTAGCTTCATGTGTTTTATTTTGAGGTGTTTTTGTTTCATTCTGGCCTGTTGTATCACTCTGCGATGAGAGACCTTCTGCTGCATCTGTTTTAGCTGGATGCACTTTAGTTTGATTTACAGAACCAGACATGGTTTGTGATCCAAGAAAAGAATGTGGGGGTGGTCCAGGAGGTGGCCCTGGAGGTCTGTCAAAGCAAGGTGGTGGATTCAGCCTTGGCAGATTCTCAAATCTTCCTGGAGCCCCAGGTCGAATGTGATTACCTCTCAAAGGCCTGCTGAAACGTTGACTTGCATCAAATCTAGCACCCCCACTAAAACGTTGTTGTGTTGGCTGTTCAAATCTACAGCCCCTGGGACCTTCAAACCTAAAATAATGGCATAAAGATAAAATCTTAGTCAACAAAAATAGCTTTTCAACAAACAACTACAAAAAATAAATGTTATTTCAGCATATCGACGATACATTACTAGGGTAAACATAATTTAAAGAATAACATACATTAAAATCATATGTCCCTCTATTACCTTGGACCTCTTGGGCCTTCAAACCTTCCATGGAGACCAGGTAGCCTTGTTACTGGTCCAGGAGGGCCAGCAGGTTTGTACTGTACAGAAGGGCCATCAGGCCCCGCAGCTGGGCAGGAGTTGGCATCATTTGAGCCTGGCAACTTCTGTGGGCGAACTGGTTCTGAGGGTTGGATACTGTGAGGAGGGAGGCCTGAGGAAGGATCCATGTTATTCTGTGGCATAGAGGGGCCTGCTGGGCTGGTCACCTCTGGTCCAGGAGGCCTAGGTTGTCCATATTGTCCCATCATACCTCCAAAGGGGTCACTGACACTATACTGCTGCTGCATAGCTCTCAGTGTGGTCACTCTCTCATGAAGATGCACTGATGTTGAGCTCATTTGCTCCTGCCACTGTCTCCACTGGCCTTCATACTCCTGTAATTGGTCCTTGTGGGGATATGACTGAAACTGCTCCAACCAGAGTTTAAAGTGTCTGTCCCACTCTTGCAACACTGATGCAAACTGCTGTTGTTGCATCTCATAATGCTGTAACTGCATGTCTATGGGCATTGTCTGAAGAAGAGAGAGAAAAAAAAAAAGAAGAATCTGAGGGATATCAATTCAGTACAATATACCTACAATAATATTCAGCTCTTATATAACTTGTATAAACTCATATAAACTTTTAAAAAATAGTTTTCATGGCCAGGTTTTAGCATATTTTTGAAAAAATGTTTCCCAATATCACATCAGTGATGTGCTTGAGTGAGCAACAGTGATACTGACATTATTCTGTACTAAATAATCAATGTGTATAAAGAACTTTAATAAATCTGTAGTGATTTAGATATTACATAGTACTGAATGAGCAATGAATGGATATTACATAGTACTGAATGAGTAATGACGTGGATATTATACTGAATCAGCAGTGATATGGAAATTACACTGCACTAAATAAGCATTTAAATAATTTAAATCAGGCTATATCATTTTTGTAAAGACATAAATAAATGCCTTGTTAAAGTTATATATGGCATCAAAGAAAATCAAGAAACATCTACTAATTTGGCAAACATGTGATGTCAAAGATCATAAAATGGTATCAAACATCAGGCATGCTAGGTACTTATTTATTACAGAAAGGTTACCTGGAGATGTGCTGGTTGCTAGGCACTTATTTATTACAGAAATGTTACGTGGAGATGTGCTGGTTGCTAGGCACTTATTTATTACAGAAAAGTTACATGGAGATGTGCTGGTTGCTAGGCACTCATTTATTACAGAAAGGTTACCTGGAGATGTGCTGGTTGCTAGGCATTCATTTATTACAGAAAGGTTACATGGAGATGTGCTGGTTCCTAGGCACTCATTTATTACAGAAAGGTTACCTGGAGATGTGCTGGCTGCTGAATAACCTGTTGGTAGCGCTGGAGGACCTGCTGCAGCTGTGCATGCTCCTGCATTAGTGCATGGTACTGGTAGCCTGCTCTCTGCTGCTGAACATGCTGCCACTGAGCAGCTGCAGCTTGCAGCTGCTGCAGACGGACTGCCTCTGCTGGGTCCCCAGGGCCTGCCATACCACTAGGCTAGTAGTAACGCACAGTGCAGAGTGGAGGGAAAAATGGAACCACCAGTCATCAAGATATTTAATTCTACAGTGAATCAAATGTTAGAGATGGCTCAATAACAAGTTTCCAGCGTAAGCCACTACCAACTACAGTGAGTACAAGTAAAAATGGCCACTTTGTGTAACCACCATTATTTTCCAGCACTGCCTTAACTCTGTTGGGCATGGAGTTCACTAGAGCTTTCACTTAGGGGTGTACTCACTGTAGTTGCTAGCAGTTTACACATTAATGGCTGTGTCTTGAGTTATTTTAAGGGTACAGCAACTTTACACTGTTACACAAGCTGTATACTGACTATTTTACATTGTATCAAAGTATCATATCTTCAGTGTTAACCCATGAAAAGATATAACAAAATATTTTTTAAAAATGTGAGGGGTGTACTAACTTTTGTGAGATACTGTCTATACACTTAAAAAACATATTTACAACTATTTAAAAAACAGGAAAACTTTGAGACCAAAACATTGTTTCTATTCCATTGTTATACAGCATCTCTCTTAGTGAGATATTTGCACTGGTCCTCACCTTCTTGGTTTTCTGCTGTACTCTATTCACTCCCCTCTATTTTGTCTTATTTAAATGCTCTCACTAAAAGACAGATAACTCATTTACCCATACTGCGTTCTCAAAACTACACAATTGCAATGCAAATAATCACTTGTGTGCAATTGCATGGATATTTGCATTTGAATAAAATTGTTTTGATGATAAATGTGAAGAAAAGTCTAAAGTTACTCTACAGCTGTATATAAGCTGTTTTCAAACTAACCAGACTGTTCTAACTTGACCATCTTAAACTAATCTGTCTAATGTCACATGACCTGCAGGACATTGCTGCAAAGCACTTAAGAAACCTTCACTATTTCTTAATAAAATTTAATAGTCAAAATATAACAGGTGTGTCCAGACATTTCACCAGCAGCATATGTTGCAGTATCCAACAGTAACAACATTAAAAATCAAACACTTTAAAGTAAAATAATCAAACCTCAACAAAATACACATATGTACTGGAACAGCAGATGCTATTTTGTTATTTTCACAGCCTTAAATATTATGTGGCTCTTTCACAATGATCTAATACTGTTAACCAGTCCAGATTATTATTATTATTATTATATAAAATGATCATTAACAAGTTCACTTCATTGGCCTCAAGTTCAACCAAAATGTTTGGCAAACAAGCAGCACCGTATCTATTACCTTAGAATCCTCAGGTGGAGGAGGAGGTGGCGGCTCCTCTTTTGGGGGTGGTGGTGGAGGGGTACTCTTGGGTGGTTCAGCTGGAGGGGGTGGAGCTGGTGGGGCTTCTCCATCACCTGCATCCTTAATCAGCTTTGCCTTCTCATTCTTTAGCTTCTGCAAATTCTGAAGGTGCTGTTTGTACCAGTAATCTTGTTGCTCCTAAGGAAAGGTGTGTAATTACATTAGGTCTCCCTCCCTCACCACTACCCGTACCTCTATTAAATATCCTTATTTACTTTAGAGAATATGATGTAAAATATTTTACTTTAAAACTGATGTACATGTATAGAATGCTGAAGGGGAAAAGATGCATTTACTTTTTTGTCTATGCTTTTAAGATAAGTGATCAATGCAAAGTATATAAACATTATTTCTGAAATACAATGCAAGATCACCTGCAAATAACAGTTCTAATAAATACAAATTGCAAGCATCCTAATTATGCTATAGCATAATTAATATATGCATTAACGCTTGCCTGCAAGGATAAAGACGAAAAATCGGCTTTGCCGTTCGTTTCCGATTTGGCAGAATCGCTCTTATTCTGTACATTTTCGCTGCTGCTTGTGTTCTGTGGTGTTAGCGCAGAGTTTTTAGACGCAGCAGGCAAAGAAGAGGAAGGTTCCGGCGGTTGGGGCACAGGTGGCGGAACATGGCTTCCCGGACCTCTCGTGTGCGACGGCTGATCACTGAAGTTGCTGGTGGACACAGCGTTACCAGGAACAGAAGAAAAAGTTACCCCGCCACCTTGCCAGGGTCCGGCAGGATCTGAACCCAAACCACTGCCAAACCCGGAGCTAGCATTGTGCTGTAACATGGACTGCAACTGCCTCTGGTGGAGCTGTTGCAGTTGTTGCATTTGTTGCAGGTGCTGCTCGTGTAAACTCGAAAAATTGGAAGGTGGCGCAGGCGATGAAGTCCCATATCCAACAAATCCTCCTCCTGGTGGTTGTGGGGCCCTGAATTGTTGGTTGCGGGGGCCGAAATGTTGAGGTTGTTGTGCCCCACCATAGCTTCCCCATGAAGGATACATGCTTTAAGAAAATGATTCTGTTAGCAATTCTAGCTAACGCTTCGAGGCCTAGCTACGCGATTTCATAAAGCCGGTCAGACTATTTGTGTTACCCACAAATACAGTCACGGTACCTAATAATGCTGGTCTAGAATTGGGTCAGATTGTTATCGCGAATTAACCTTTACAGTCGTGTATTGAACGCATTCTTCATGGTTATTATTGCACTGGTAAGACACTAAAAGCTCTTCTTCGAATACTGCTTTTAGCAACCTAGCTAGGTAGCTACCCAATAATGAACGTGAAATAAAAACGTAATTACGTTTCCAAACGCGTCAGTGCGTATGCACGTTTGCGTGAGGCATCGCTGGACAGTGACACGCCCCATATGCAGTATTCAAACGTTCCTTCTCGTCTGTGGTCACGTTGAAAATATCACGTTTTGTTTTCTGTCTCATACATGCAGATATGAATTGCATAAGGACAAAATCTGAATGGTGTTACTAAAGTGTGCACAACTAGATATACTAATAAAGCTCAGGGTAGAAGTTTTTGTCTTTCACGTTTGACGTGATATATATTCACACCACTCCGTTAGTATATATCTACCTGAAGTAATCAAACCTCTATTAAATATAATTAACTCCTCTCTGAACAATAATTAACTTCTAATTAACTACCCAGTTCATTCAAACTAGCATTTATAAAACCACTCAGAAAAAAGCTCATTTTAACCGGTGTCAACTGTCAAACTACAGGCTGATCTCAAACTTTTCTTTTATTTCCAAGATCCTATAAAAACTTGAAGGTCAGCAGCTAAGCTCATACCTGCATCAGATACATGAAGTTTTTCAGTCAGGTTTTAGGCCTTATCATAGTATAGAGATAACACTGATTAAAGCATTTGACTTCTGACCAGGGTTATATCTATTATTATTATTACTATTTTATTATTTTTATTATCACTTATTATTAAATCTTTGCTGATCTCAGTTCAGCATTTGACACAATATATCACAACATTTTATTAGATAGACATGAAAAAGCACTTGGGATTAGGGAAATTAATTTTTTTTAGCTGATCATTACCAGTTTGTGGATCTAAATAGAGACTTTTCGCTACCAAGGTTAGTTTTAACTGATAATACCCAGTTCTAGCTGAAGACCCAGGTCTTATCTCGCAGTATCTCAGCAAGCTCCTGGTTCACTATGATCTTCCACATATGCTTGGATCAAATGGTATGAGCAGCTATTTATTAGTACCTCAAATAAGGAAACCTACTACAGGGGACTATGGAATAACCTTCCTGCCACTGTTTGAGACTGAGACATAGTCTCAGTATTTAAGGCTAGTCTGAAAACCTATTTGTATAGTCAGGCATTCTGTTAATACCTCTTAGATAGATCATGGTCCTTGAGAGTTTGGTAAACTGGGATGTCATGATGCACTCATATTTGTAGACTAGAAGAGGCGGAGTGTTGATGATCCAATGGAGCCCTCATGCTTGTTTTTTTTAGCTGTGCAGCTAGATTTGCCAGAGTCTGTCCCTGCACTACAGATCCCTGATTTACACACCTTAGAACATGGGCATGCCTAATAATCTATTCTCTCTTTCTGTTGAGTTACATACTTTCCTGGTGTTGTTGCTGATCCTGAACCCATCTCAGCTGCTGTGGCTCCTCCCACCACCCCCTGATGCCCCCTACTGTGTCCAAGCCACCCATTTCTCCATCACCCTGGGCAAACAGTGCTGTACCAGATGGTTTCAGACATACCTACACACATCAAATCTAGTCTAGGACTTCAAGAAGCCCAGAATAAGTGTGCATTTCTTATTTAGTATTTTACTGTTTGTATCATTGTTATGAGTAGGATGGCCCCTACTTTGAGTCTTGGTTTCTCTCAGGGGTTTTTTCTCATGCTCTTAGGGAGTTTTCCTCTGCCATGGTAACCCTTGGCTTTGCACACTGGTGACTAGAACTCAGATATCCATAATGCTTCTTTGCAACAACGGCTATTGTAAAAATGCTAAATAAATAAATTTCACTTGATGTATTTGTTGTAAGATGAAACAAATTGGCTGTCAGGTTTGCCCCTGAGAATTCCCTTCCTCACTGATAGAGGCCACTGTCACCACATTACTTAATGATTATCAGCTGATGGTTGTTAGCTCTTCAACTAGGCTTAAAAAAGACATTCCTACCTTTCCATGTGAAGTTTTGAATTTATCATGTTTAAATCTGAGCCTATTTATTTGATATTTGTTTACATTGAGTGTTTGCCTGTTTTCTGTTTTTTTATTGTTTTGGGGTTTTTTTTGCCTCACTGAATTGTATTATCCTTCTTGAATTTGACTATGGACTATTTCCATTGTTTTCTGAATACATCTACCTGCACTCAGATTCCTACCCTTATGATCCCCATCAAAACTACTTCATTCATTAATTATTCTGATAATATTTACAATGAAATTCTCATAACAGTAACATTTGTTGAATAGTGGTTTATTAATTCAGTTTTAGAAAGTCAGTTCCAAATTCATCAACTTTAATAGATTAATTAAAAAAAAAAATTATAAAATATTTGTCACGGTGGCAACAACTCCTCCCCGTCTTATCCGTGTGGGCGTGTCTGTATGGAGGTGTGTTCATGTGTCGTGTCGGTTGGACGTGTGTGTGCCTGTGTGTACGTGTGTGGTGTAGGCGGAGCGCGTCTTGTCGGTCTCGTGGATGTTCGTTAGTATTACTAGTTTCAAGGGTGAGCGTATACAGTATAAGCGTGTGCATGTCACTGAGTGCTGTTATTCCTTCGTATGCGCGAGTGTCACTGTCGCGTGTCCTTTTTTTCTCGAGCTCGGCATTCCTGCTTTCCTTTTTTGTAACGCTGCCGAGCCGTCCCGTGACAGTGTTTAATTTCTTCAAATGTATTCTGACAACATGAGCTCATCTTAAAAATGGTTGTTAATTTGGATTTAATTATTGCATTTTTAATAACTAATGCAAAATGTATGGGATAATTAGTTACATTTCTTTTTATAAACAGTAAAAAAAACAACAACAACAAAATAAACAGGCCAATTGAACACCAGTACACACCAGTTTGTTGTTATTATAGTACAACTCTTAAAGGAAATTTCTTGGGTGTGTTTCTTTTTGTCTTTCTCCTGTCACTGATTACTAGAGTTGCTGGATCGGTGCTTTGATCTTTCTGGAGGATAACGGTGACTGTGCTGTTGGCATAAACACAGCTACACAGATGGAGATGCAGACACATGACCACAATGATACATAATAAAATATATCAAACGTTTTTGAGTGTTGAGCTGTGTTACAGGAAATGCAGGTAAGAAACATGCACCCAAACATCACACTACGCATAATATGATTCGTTAGTTGTAATAATTAAGAGGGTGTGTACCAGATCTTTGATCTTTGTACAAACAATATCCAGATGCCCACAGAGTGGATTAAACTATTGAAATGGGACCGATCCAAACATGTAGTCAATAAACACCAATAAGCCGGTAACCACCCATAAGTTGGTAAACCTTCTTTGCTTCTTTGCTATTCTACTTACTAGTAAATACATCCGCTTTAATGTTACTGTCACGCTCACTGCCCTACAATAAAGTAACCACATTCAATTCCTCCCTACAATAAAGTAACCACATTCAATTCCCTCTCCTTTTTTTCCACACTAAATTTATCATATGGGTGAATATCAAATTCTGTGTGTTTGTGTTTAAGTGTGGACAGTGTGGACAATAGTGCTAATGCTTTATTGAAATTTGGGTTCTGTCCTTCCAATTGATCATGCTTCACTGTGGCTAAATCCCATATGGTGTAGTTTAGAGGCTGTAATTTGGGTTCTGCCCTTCCAATTCAGCAATAGACACTGTTGGCAATGGTGAGTGATTTTAATATATAATAGTTTTCAGTTTGGTTTTTTATGACAAGGTAAAGTAACCCTTACAGCTTGTACATGAACTCTGACCAAAACTGCTAAATAGGGGGACAGATAATGCTAATTATCTGTTGAAGCGTTTTAAAGAACTGAACGATACATCTGCCTGGAAAGTCCATAGTAGCTTTCTTAGTTCCTCTTTTTGCAGGGCAGTCTTTGGTAGTTATAGTTCCTAATGAAAATCCTGTAGAAATAGGTGAAACCAAGAAATTGCTGGAGCTCTTTGACTGAGGTATGCAGCTGCAGACTGGCCATTTGTTCACGATATCTATGTTGACATAGATGCTGTGGTAATGACATAGATCAGGAATGCAGTTTTCTTTAAATGGAACTTGCCCTTTTCTTCCGTAATGTATAAATGATGTTCCAACAGGCTAGAGAGGCCTTGCCAGATGTGCCTAACATGTGTTTCAAGATCTAGAGAATAAACTAGAATGCCATTCATGTAAACCGTCATGAAATTTCCAAACAAATCACGAGGAACCTCATTTAACAATGCCTGAAAAATCTGAAGGTAGAAGCCAAAAGACATAAGGAAATATTAATAACAAAAAGTGGTAACAAAAGTGGTTCTACATTCACCTCCCTTCTGGATGCATACTAGATTGTATGTACTCCTAAAGTCTAATGTAGTAAAATATCTAGCTAATTGAAATTATTCTGGAGCTTCAGGTACTAGATATGGATACTTCCTGATAATGTCATTGAGTCCACAATAATAAATGCAGGTGTAGAAACCACAGGTTTTCTTGTCAACAATAAAGAAACCAGCTGAAACTAGGGATGTAGATGGTCCGATGAAACCTTGTGATAATGCCTCCTGAATATAGTTGTCCATGACCCTTTGTTCTCCCCAAGTCAGCAGATAAATTTGGGATCTAGGAGGAACAGTGTCATCTACCAGGTTGATGGTACAGTGATATGAATGATTTGGACAAAATGTAGTGGCACTATCTTTACTAAAAACTTCAGACAGGTCATGTACTCTGGAAATAACTTCAGTGTTGGACAGGGGTTCTCAACTGACATCAACCTAACAGACGGCAGGTTTAAGGAATTATCGAAACAATACAGAGATCAATGCCTCCTTTATGCTCAGCTCAGCATCCCTAAGTTGATCTGCCCCAGACTCACTGTAGATCGTTTACTCTTTAATGTTGAGAGCATGTGCTCAAAATGAATGGCGAGGACCACACCTCAGCTACTGATGTTCAGATGTTGAGGGCATGTGATGTTTCTCCATTAAGGAAACCACACTAACTGTTACGGGAGTGACAACTGACTGTAGATCATCTACTCTTTCATGTAGAGAGCATCTGTTAAAAATGAATGGTGAGTACCACACCTTTAAGGTCGAACTCTCACCCTTGCAGGTTTAACTCAGAAAACAACTGATGTAGCCTAGTCAAACGTCTTTCTTGTCAGGTACAAAGATGAAAACCAAGGTAGACAATTTAAACAGGTAACCAAAACAAGGAATCATGACAAAGGCAGGTAGGCTGTTAACAGGTGGTGCAGTTCAGAAGCAGGGTACTAAACTTGTCCTGCCTGCACAAAGTGCAACATTTTGTAATTGTATGCATAAGAAAATTCACTCTCACTTACTACTGCCTTTTTCATTTTTTATTTAAAGATATCTGATTATTAAACAGGTGAACTTTAGACATTTTACCTTGCAGTCAGTTTGTTTCCCAGTATAATTGTTTCTCTGTGTATTTTTTTCTCAGAACATCAGTGCATCAAACCCTTCAGCATTGCTGTAGTAGTAAACAAATGAGAACACATTTACAGATGCTTTTATTTTATATATTTATGACAAATTATAGTATGCGTGCATCCTGGGAATCCACCTCATCACATTGTTTAGCACCTTGCTCTGCTGCTTTACCAGGTGAGCTACAGGAGCACACTTTCAGCCAGCAAGCTGTGGTTCTGTAGCCACAAAAATAATTACATATTAAATGCTAGAAGATAACTGGCAACAGTAGATTATCTCTAGGGGTGGAGCTTGCTTTTCAGTTTATGAGTGCATGCTAGAAGGAATAGATGAAGACTACAAAAATGGTATAAACATTACAGTAATAAAATACTCAGAACTGTAAATGTAACCCTAGTAAAAAACAACAACAACAAATATCAGTGTAACACCTGTTCTGGATAATGCAACCTCTGACCTAAACATGTCTGCCTACCTGTAGTTCTAGTCTTTTCCCTTGCTCTTCAATACGATAGTCTTCATCTGTACCTGATTTGTAATTAGTCTTTTGTTTATTTAGCCATGATGTGTCTTTCTCTTGGTATGAAGAGGTGAGGTCCCACCTGAGTAGATAATCTGAGTTGTTTTTATTATTTTAATTAAAACAAGTTTAGTGTCATTCTACCTAATTCAAGTAACTCAAATGGTCTGATTTGGATGTTGTTCTCATATTTCCTTTTGCCCTAAGGTGAATTGGCCCGATTATCCTGCCTTTCTTTGTCTGATCTCTGCCTGTATTTTGATTAAGTTTCTGATTCAGTGTTTCCGAGTGGTTTGTTAACTATTAACATCCACAGTGGGTTCCTTACATTCCTGTCTAGTCTCCTTCTCTTTTCAAACAGAAACTTTCATTGAGAAACTTTCTCTCACTTAATCCTGACAAAACAGATGTGCTTCTATTAGCCCCACAGGTAGCTAGGAGTGCGCTCTCTCATTACATAATAAACGTAATAAACCTTAATGGACTCCTAATAACCCCATCTTTAACGGTTAAAGATCTTGGCGTAATTATGGATCCCAGTCTCTCGTCTGAAGCCCATGTAAACAGTATTTCAAGTATAACTTTTTCCACCTCTGGAGCATTGCAAAGATTAGAAACTTATCCCCTGTGGTGGAAGGAAAACAGAGGCTTTTCTTGCAAAGCGCCCACGCTATGGAATAACCTTCCTGCCAATGTTTAAGACTTAGGCACAGTCTCTATATTTAAGGCTAAGCTGAAAACCCATTTGTATAATCAGGCATTCTGTTAATATTTCTTAAAGGAGTAGATCTGGAAGATCATGGGCCCTAAGAATTGTGGTAAACTGGGACATCATGATGCTGTCACTCAGTCCCTATTTATCACTCAGGTTTGTAGACTGGAAGTGGTGGATTGCTGATGTTCTAAGGATCACTCTTGCTTATGTTTCCTTCTGGTTCTGTCCTTCTAGCTGCCCATCCCTGCACACTATAGATTCCTGATTTACACACCTTAGTATATGACAATAATCAGTTCTCCCTTTCTGCTGAGGTACATCCCTTCTTGGTGTTGTTGCTGAGCCTCAACTCGTCTCAGCTGATGTGGCTCCTCCCACCACCCTGATGCCCCCCAACTGTGTCACAGCCACCTATTTCTCCATCGACCTGGGTAGTCTTGTACAGTCCTGTACAGTCCTGTACAGGAGGTTTCAGACATACCTACACACATCAATTCTAGTCTAGGATTTCAAGAAACCCAGAATAGACTTTCATTATTTATTTTGTTCTTTACTGTTTGTACCATTGTTACTGAAGTACTCGGTGTAAGACAGAGGAGGTTGGACCCCCCCCCCCATGTAACTGTATGATTGTTTATTAGTAGTAAAATGAGTTATCTGGTTTGTTGTTATTAATAAAAGAACTGTTAAAGTTAATAGTTTTCTTGGGTGTGTTTCTTTTTTGTTTCTTTCTCCTGTCACTGATTTCTAGAATTGTTAGTGAGGATCACTGGTGCTTGAATCCTCTTGGAGGATAAAAGTGACTGTGCCGTTGACATACACACAGATACACAGATAGAGACACTGAGACATGACCACACTGATACATGTTTCCCATAATAAAATATATCAAACGTTTTTGAGTGTTGAGCTGTGTTACAGGAAATGCAGGTAAGACACATGCACCCAAACATCACACTACACATAATATGATTCGTTAGTTGTAATAATTAAGAGGGTGTGTACCAGATCTTTGATCTTTGTACAAACAATATCCAGATGCTCACAGAGTGGATTAAACTATTGAAAGAGGACCGATCCAAACATGTAGTCAATAAACATCAATAAGCCGGTAACCACCCATAAGTTGGTAACCTTCATAACTCATGAGACGATCCCTGTATGAGGATGAGACCACAACACACTCAGGGGGTAATATGCCGTTGGG
>JAOXYF010000018.1:15912900-15931283 GCA_028565775.1 Sternarchorhynchus goeldii | reverse complement strand
TGTGTGTGTGTGTGTGTGTGTGTGTGTGTGTGTTGTATTTAGAAAGTGGCAACATAGGTGGACAGCATTTGTGCTGGTCTCATGATAAAAGCAGAATAAAAGTCTTTTAAGGCACCATTACCTGTATCACATATATCCAACTCAGCACTTGGAATTTTGTTCTTGGTACTGGGAAAGTTTCGAAATAGTGTTATATTTTGCCTTTGGTGTTTCTTAAGAATCATAGCATAAACATTTCTAATGCCATTTCACATCCAGAGGTCTACAACCTTGACACATGGCATATGATGGCACTGATTAAGTGTCCAGGAGGCTTTGTTTGCCAAGGTTCTTCCTCTTGTTGTGAATTTTTGGTGCAGAGGGAAGTCAGGAGAAACCGCAGGCTGAAGCAACGTTATTTCTTGTCGTTTAATGTTGTTTATTGAACTTGCCCACCCATAGTGAATAATGAGGGGAGCTGCTTGAAATTTTGTTTAATCAGACATATGAAGATATTTTGTCTTTTACTAGTACTAATACAATTCAGAAAACTTTAAAGTATATTTCAAAGGCTTACAGAATTTTTGTGGTATAAGTGACATTTCTTTAGTAGTTCATAAAAGCTAACTATGTGATTAAACCTTGGCATGTATGGCTATTGCTAATCTTTGTGGTACATTCGTTTGCCTGTCTGCTGTGGTAGTTCTTAACCATATTTAGCACAATGGGAGACACAGTAGCAGTTTAACTCTTTTTTAATTTACTTTGTTCATTTTTTGTTTCTAAATATACTCATGTTCTACTTTCAAAATGTGCATGTAAACCTGCATAAATACAAAAAAACTGACATTAGTCAGAAGAGTAACATTTTCATCTCTTTGTGCATGAATCTCTCTTAATACAGGTGTAAACACAAATGTGGATTACCAGCCAATGTACCGATTCTGTGTGGAGGTCTGGATTTATATGGGCCTGGCATGGCTGTCCCTGTTCTTCAGCTGGAATGTGCACATGGTGGTAGAGGCTCATAAGGTCCTGAAGAAAAGGAGGCAGATGCATCACAAACATTTCCCATATAATAAACCAAAGAGTGATTCAATGAAAAAAGCCCCACTACCTCATAGCTCCAGTATTGTTGATATTTTTAAGTTCATGTCTCAGAAGGAAGATTACAGTGATGTCATCAGGGCAATTGGCATGGCTGAAAAGAGAAAAAAGCAGCAGGAGGAGCTGACCCGCTCCAAGAGCTGCAGTGAACTTCTGAAACAGAAGGTGGTACCACTTGACCACTCCCCTCAACAGAAGCGGAGGTTTAGCATTGGGGATAATGTCTACATGATTATTTCCCGGGTCAGGGGCTCCAGTGGTGATATAGAAGATCTTCTGGAATCCGGTGGAGAACCAGACATTGGAATGAAGAGCTGCTTAAACAATGAAAATGCTGAAAGAACATGGCACAGTGAAGGAGATTCCAAAGAGTCCTGTTTGTCAGTGTTCCAGTACCCAGTTCAGAGTCCTATATACCCTGAGGAGAACACAGGACACCAACAAGAAACTAGATTCTCGGTGGTCAAAGTCGATGAGGTTGACTTGTTAGAGAAGGGCCAGGACGAAGGGTCTGACCACTGAAACTGAAACCATCTCAAAGTATTGGTTTCACATAATTCTTAATTGCCAAATCTACAAAACTAGTCAAGCTAGCTTCAGCTAATTTATGAATTTTTACTTTAAGTAGATGAGTACGATGAATAGGAAGTAGATTATAAGACTCTAGTTGAGTAAAGTTGTATATTAATACAGGTATTTATGTGGCCTGGAGCCCATTTCTAAAAAAAGAGAGGTAGTCTGTACAGCTGGAGGCACAGATCAATAACTGAACAAACTGTTTTAGGTGAATTACTCAAAACTAAGTTGACAAAGCTGACAAGCAGTAAGCAATGCTAGCATCATACTAATAGCCAGGATCCTAACAATCACTTTACCATGCTGTTATTCAAGATGCTCAGTACTGCACCGTAGCCTATTAGTGTTTAACTTTATTAAATCCTGTAATGACACGTTTCAGTAGAAACAAAAGCTGCTATGCAGTTAGCTGAAATCTTTTTGAATCTTTTTTAACATATTTTCTGCAACCTTTTTTTTTTTACAGAATTGATAGTCTGGTCAGCCTATTAAATATAATTTGAGGCTGTTTTATTTTCACTGCGTGTATGAAATGTGGGAAGGTGAATGCTATCAGAGTGACATGTGACACACTCATGACTACATGCAGTGACATACCTCAGAAAATAAGCAATTGATCATTTTCTTTAATATCCTCCGTCTAAAAATATGGACATTGATTCAACTGAATCAATTATTATTTCTCAGGTTCAGTCACCATGATTCTGTTGAAGACACTTAAAGGGGTAGAAGAAGCAGTGCTTCAGAGAATGTTTGCTTAAGTGACATGTATAGCAGCATTTAAATCTTCATGTTTTTATTTCCATATTCCTTGTAACAGAATGTATCTCTTGATAAATGTTAATGTTAAACTAGTCTGAAAAGAAATAATGCCAAATATTTTGCTTTTGGGTGTTTAAAAAATACCAGGAACAGGTTCAGTGCTAATGAGGTCTGTGGTGCATAAAAGCAAATTGTGGGGTAGTTTAGATTTTTTCGTAATTTAAACAAACACTAAGATTCGGTGCACTTAGTATCACAGTGAAACTGAGCCCAAATGCCCTTGTGAAACCTTAAAAAGACCGACTGAAATATTTTTAATCTACTGTAGCCTAGTTTAAATCTGTTAATCTAAATCTGTTAATAATGGATTTGTATAGATGCCTTTTCATACATCTCATCTCCTTATCTTACAAAAATTGTAGCAGGTACAAAACTGGTCTAGATTAAGGGAAAGCATTCTATCATAATGACACACAAATACCATCCTTTTCCTACAGATAAAAAGAAACTCACCTTTTTATAGTGAAGTAAAAAAAATGTCAGAAACAACAGGACGACCTATTAGTGTCAGCCAATGCAGACTTTAATTTGTTAAAACATTTGTAGTTGTTAGAAAGTAAAATCTACTTCTTTAAAAAACTCACTTGCTTTATTAGCTAAGAATAGGTTGCATCACACTTCCTTTTGCATAGACTTGCCTGATACAGACAGTGCAGGGAGAAATGCAGATAAAGTGTGTTGTGAAATTGCATACTGAATTCCATTTATTTAAAGAAATGCAGTATAGCTTTGCTTCAGTTTACAAACAGCAGTTTGTAAAAGCCCATATATTTTGTATACAGCTTTTATGTAAATATGTAGCTGCAGTGCTATAAAGTAAAGTGAATATATCCCTTTCTATAAGAATAGGAAAATCAAAGGAGGGGATGAGGCTTTTTCTTACACTGAGTGATTTGTGATACAAACATTGTTTATAATGGCAGTACATTACATGCAATGCACATCTTAATTCAAACAAGACGATAATATTTCAAAGTCAATTTGTCCACTTCTCCAAGCCAGTAGGATAACTTTGAAACAAGATATTAGCTATTAACTTAGAAAACAAGCTATTAACAGTTTTAAGCAGTCATGAGAATTTCTAGAGGCAGCTTATCAATTGAAAGGCTAGAATAGAGGCATAGCCATTATGACCAAGAACACAGTCTACTCTTCTGAGCTCTTAATCTGGGTCGATGTTGGTCTGTCACCATTCAGGCCCTGCTTATGTCCTCCATTCCTGGGATGCATATTTCCAGCTGGAGACAGAATTGGTTATTCTGTTTACTGTACTTTAATTTATACCCCAAACCAAATGGACCTGACTCTACATGACCATAACCTACCCTGCTCAGAACATTTCTGGATTCCTATGAATCCAGAAGTGTGTGCCACTGGCACACCTGCTGTCCTTCAGCTTTCCTCATCTGAGTCCAGTGCTCCTCCTGCTCCTCTGTTGTACTGTTAAGGCCGAGTGAGACCCAGCCCAGACGCTCTTTCCTCCACACACTGCTGCGTCGACTGTACACAAGCACCTGTAGCGTCACCTCAGACAGCTGGAACAACGTCACCTGGAAGATGAAAGTCTCTTTGTAGGTGGGGTTGGGCTGACCCTGGCACACAGATGTTTTACACTTGGACATCTCTCTTCCATTTGAGTCCAGCATGACCAGCTTCACGTATGTATCTGTAAATGGGACAGTAGAGTGTTGGGGAGAGCCACCTGGACAAGACCACAAAACTGCAATCTGGAGAGCTAGAGTACTAAGTGCTAAGAACTAGAGTGCTAAAGGTACAGTTCTACCAAAAAGGAAAGGAGAAACTATACCCAAAGTAAAAATTATGATGCCTTAAGCTTGACTTTAGCTTGTTTACCCATGGATTTAGCAGTATTGTAGTGCGTGTGAACATGGCAGCAAGAAGCAAATGAATTGAGTTGCAGGTAAGCAGTCCTGCTCATGTATGGCAAAACATTAATATCTGCTTAATATTTTTAACAGCAGTTTTCAACAACAAAGCAACAACAACTGTGTACTGCCATGACAGCTTCTAAAAATCAAGTTAAGAAGGAGCAGTTATAATTTATCGCATGTGTACATTTCCACATTTTTCATACTGTAGTAAGTCTTAAAAATATGCAAGAAATTGTTGGCTCAGTGAAATGCAACACAATGAGAAATTCAAATTTCATTATGATAGCAGAAGATGAAAAGTAGTAACTCACCTGGCATGATATACAGCTGACCCCCAGTGAACTGCTTTATACAACAAAACAGACCATCTGGGGTCCAGAGTAAAGAGAGTACAGTAGGCAAGACCAGTGAAAGAAAGATGATTGAGTGTAAGAAGAAGTAGAAAACATGCTCATATGTAGGAAATAGGTGATTATGTATGTGGGTGGATATAGAGACATTTCTTACTGGGTGTTTGGTCAGTGGCAGAGTTTTTAAAATGGCTGCCTCTGATGACCTCAGCAGAGAGCCTCCCTGTACTGGAGTTGTAGAGAAGGCCCAGGAGGAGTTCTGGCATAGATGACTCTCCAGTTGAGTGGTAGGAAAGAGCCCCAACATTGCGATAAACACTCACCAGCGAGCCACAGCCCTGCAGACCAGTCGCCAGATGCCGTTTTACACCTGATTTGATATACACTCTAGTTTTCCTTATTGTGATGGTTATGTAGGACTTGATTACTGGTATGCTGCTCTGTGATAGATGGCATACAAATAGAATCAAACTGAACTGACATTAGAAGGTTTTACTTTAAAATTAGTGTTAGGACATTAACGTTTTCTTTGAGGCATGTTCTCTAAAGCAGAACATTTACATTGATACCAGTAATAGAGATAGTGTAAAATATGGCAAAATATTTACCACATTTTGGGTAATGTTTCGATTGCAGAAATTTAAACATTCATTTACTTGAGGGATAGAAAAAAGTGCTGATATACTGAATCAAACATCAGAAATGTTATAATTTACTGAATCATGCAAAAAAAAAAAAACTGCTGTGTAAATCTCACTGGTCATATGCACATTGTCTTGTGGATGTTTACCTGTCTAAAAAATTAGCAGATTAATAAAAAGGATAAAAGACAACAATGAGTAAATTATTTTTATGTTTTGTCAAATACAGACTGAAATAGAGCTCACAGGGACTGCTGAGCCTGGCTCCAGGGTGACAGGCAAGGCCATCTTTCCCTGCAGGTTAAGCTTTGCGAGGCAAAACACCTTCTCCCCCAGAACCTTCTCTTTCTTCATGTGCCGGACACTGTAGAGTCGGAAGCGGACAGCGTAATCTCTCAGGTTTTCACGCTCCAGGCGCAAAAAGCGGAAGGTTTCAGTAAACACTGGGCAAGGACCTCTCTGCACCCCAGTTTTTGCACGTTGCTTCTTGGTGGGAAGCAACACCAGATGAACCTGCCAGGAGATGTTTCTTGTGCTCTTCAGGAATGGGATATCAGTAGCTGCAGTAACAGTCACAGCTAGATACTGTTCACTGGAGTCATACTCAAATACCACGTCCAGTGTCCCGTATTTCCCTTGGGCCTCTGGCTCGTACAGTTCTGGCCGCCGCAGCACAGCATGAACCTACAGCAGGATGGGTGGTGGAGAGACAGACTGATCAGTGATAGCACTCAGAATGCACAGTGCAGTGTTTAAACTCAATGTTTCATGTAAGGTGAAAGAAATACAAATTCTCTGAGGTGCCCATGTTGGTGAAACAATTCATGCAGCATTCACAACCTCTCCATATTAGCCAACTGCCTACTAAATATAATACATCTTTGCATTGCCCTGAACTGACTTGTTGAAAGCACAGTTTATAAACCAGAGAAAGCTGAAGAAAATGCTTTCAGTGTCACCATACTTTCTCAGGCAGATTCAGAGGTCATGACTTACCAAACTCAGCCAGAGTGAACCAACTCCAGTCTGAGAGTCCGTGAAATTGTCCTCCATGCTTCTTATTATCAAAACTACCAGTGCATGAGTCATTCAACTTACAAAACACATAACAAACTGTGATCAGTCAATCAAAATGTAATGAAAATGTAATTCCCAACAATCTCCAGGAGCCGACATGAATTACTGTAGTTCTCAAATAAGACATAAAATGAAGGGGAAAAAACAAAGATGGATGAATTTGAAGAAAGTTACATTTACTGAGTCAGACAGTGAAAATGACAAATTATGATTCAAATAATTTGGCCATTCAAAAAGTGAAAGTTTGCATGATAACAGAAAATGATGCAGATGTTTGCCCCCTTAACAAGTGTACGTACTGAATATGTTATCAAAACTAGGCAGTTTAACATTTTTATTTTTGGTATTATATTCATCAAGTTCAGCAAACTGCCCCCGAACACACTTCAGACCTCCAAGGTCTTGTTTTCCTTTGTGTGTGTGTGAGCAGAAGTTAACCTAAGATCAGGGTTCATGAGATGCGCTGGTCAGTAGGAGTGCTGGGACCAAGGCCTGTGGCGCTCAGAGGAGAACACAGCGTGGCAGGCGGCGGGGTGAGGCGCTCACCTCCGGGCCCGACGCAGCTTTGCCCTTGCTGGAGGTGTCCTTAGTAGGGGGACTCTCTGTGTCCTTTCCCTCATTGGCCTCATTGCTGATGGCCTCTGCTGATCCAGCCTTGCCCTGTGAGGCCTCTTCAGGGTCATCCTGCTTCTGTTTGGCCGGCGGCTCATTCACTGAACTTGATTCTGTGGTATTGTGGGTATTGTGGGTATTACTGCCTGAGTAATAATGAGGGAGGTAGTGACACTGCAACCTGTTTACTATTTACTTCACACAGACATGGTACAGAATACAAGGCCTTCAGGTTTTAGATCATCTAAACAAATAATGACACTTATTAACAGTATTTGCACTTTACATGGTTATTTATGGTATACAGAGACAGAAGCCATAAGTGGTTACATTTTTACTTCTAATAATTAAATGCAATTATTTAAAAATAATAAAAAATGTAATTATTGGGACAGAAAAGCATCTCATATCCCTCAGTCAAAAGCAAATGACCCTAAAACTTGAAGCATTAACTTAATTTATTACAATACACTTAGGTATTAACTTAGGTATTAACTTTTGATACATGTCTGACAGATGTGTATTTTTCCACCCTTGCCCGTCTTATTCAGAAAGGAGGTACTGAAATCCAGTGCTGCTCCAAAGGTAAAGTCATATGCAAATCTTTAAATACTTTAATCATTATGTTCTACATAATCATTATGTTCTACATAATGATTGTCATTGCTCTGACCTTCATTTTCATTTCCAGCTGAATGATTGTTCTCACCACTGCTGGCACTCTGTGGTTGGGAAGAACTATCCGTCAGTTCTTTCTCTAAGCATTCACCATCTAGGGGAGAAAAGAAAATATTATCATCAAATATTATCATCTCTTAGCACCATTACAGACTCTCTATGACTGATGTTTTTTAAATATTAACACATGGGAGCTAATCCTATATGTTATTACAGCATCCTTATCATCCCATCAGCATTTTCAGCTGGATCACTTTAGAGGATATAGGGATGAACAGATCACTTTAGAGGATATAGGGATGAACAGATCACTTTAGAGGATATAGGGATGAACAGAATCAAGTTAACAGCTCCTTGGTCCCAGCACACAGCCTCACCTTTACCATTGCTGTTTGTACAGTTTTTGTTCTCCTGCTCAGAGTTAATGTCTTTCGTCTGTTCTGTTTGCCCAGATTCACTCTTCATTACCTCTGTTAACTCATTTTCTGACTTGCTCTCTGCTTCACTGCTGTGCTGTTCCTTGTTTTCCTGTTTTGTTACCGTTGACTTGCTGTTGCTCTGCTCATTTGAAGATGCTGCCTGTTCCTCCACTGCAGTCACTGCTTCCTGGTTCTCTTGCTGGGGTTGGTTTGGGTCTTTTTTTCTGCGAAACCATCCTTTGTTGGGAGCATAAACCCACTCCCACTCATCTTCCTCATTCTTTCTCTCCTGCTCTTGTTTTTGTTTCTCTAATTCCTCATCTTCATCGACATGTCTTTTGGATTTCTTCCGCCCGTTGTTTGAATCTGATTCTGCATCCTCGCCCTTTTGGTCCTCTGCCTCCTCTTCAGTCTGCACTTTGTTAATGATGGTGTTTACCTGCTCTGATAGCTGTTCACTGACTGTGCAGGTCACATCGTTCACAGCACTGGTCAGATCGTCCACTTTGCTGGACACAGTGGTGGACACTGTGTCCAAGAGAGAGGTGACAGAGGGGAGGTTCTGCTGAAAGCTTTTGAAGAACGCCATTGCTGTCCCCTAGTTCATCTCATTTTAGTTTCTGATGAAGAAACCAGTTGTCTCATAAGTTATAATATTCTTTATCGCTTTTATCTGCTATCTGTGTACAAACAACTGCTGTAAGATGAACACACATATGTAGGCATGTATGCATTACATTGATATATACTTCAATAATAATTACCATTACCTTGCAGTGTCTTATTATAACCTTCCAAATTTATGAGACTGTTTGTGGGCTCCACTGATAGCCTGTTGCTGAGGTAAAGAAAAAATAAAGCAATCACGGCCATGAAGACAGCGACAGAGGAGAAGATACCAAACAGCTCAGGAGAAACTGAGGAAAAGAGAGAGAGAGAGAGGAACAAAGATAGAGACAGAGAAAGAGAAGAAAAAAGAAAATATTAAGAATAAAGAATGAAAGAAAATCTAAAAATATCAATGTGATAGAGACACTGAAAATACTAACACTATCAAGTCACGAATGAACAACATACCATTTTATTCTAAGAACCACTGACCACAACTCAATAACATGTATCTGAATTAGTTGTTTATCATGTCTACATCTTATCATTAAGTAAATACCAAGTAAAAACTGAACTGAGAGAACAATTAAAATATGAAATCCTAGATTTTTCTATTTAATCTCTACTTTGAATTCATATATACCATGAAACATGACCCATTAACTGTTAGGATGAGTTAAGTAGGGAGAAAGTAAAGCAAACCTCAGTGTTCAGCATGTAGTATAACTGCTATAGCAAAATGCATCCATGTAAAACTCTCCAGTCCAAAGATTTCAGTCATTTCCCTGGCAGTTGTAGCACTGCAAATATCCCAGTACGCCTCAGTAATGGATATACAGTTGCTTTCCTTTGTTTTGTTGTTTGTTAAGTCATACTATGTCTATCCCTTTCGAAGCAGGTTTGTCTCAGAATACCTGTCCCTAGTCTATCTCTCCTAATGTTGAATAATTCACAGTTTTAGGGTAACATGACACTCCTCTATACTCGAAACACACAATGCAATGGGCCTGCCTGTTCTAACTTACTGCACAGTGACGCTAGTCAAGTGATAGTCAAGCTACCATGCTAATGTCTTTTGATATTAACATGTCCGTGATATTAACTTAGGACACTTTTTGATGAGAGTATACAGGATGTTCAGGATATTAGGGTTGTAGTTTAAAATAACAGGTAACAGTAAATACAGAACAAATCCAGGGGGGAAAACATTTACATATTCAGCATTTGGTAGACACTCTTATCCAGAGCAACTTTCATGTATTTATCAGTATGACAATATTTATGCCCTATGGGAATCAAACCCATGATCATGGATTAGCTACAGTAGCAAAACTTTCAGGTTAATAAATAAATGTGCATGTGCTTGTGTGTGAGACTATTACACAGGTATATCAACATTTATTACATCATTATTAGTGTGGTCTAATATGCCATGTGTCACCTTCACAAACGTCTAAAGTACTCCTCTCTGATTAATTAAATTACTCACTTCTTGTGTTATGTAACAAAGTTATCCTCTCTAAGTTATTAATGACTTTTATTTTTGTCCACTGAACTTGATACATCATTTATAATTCAAAGTGAGAATTGAGGAGGGTTTTAAAAACTCCACCTCTTTTTATTTTTAATAAACCAACTGACTGTAAAGGGAGAATAAATGCAGAAACTCACCAGAGTCTGGGCTAAACTCTTACCTCTTCTTATACAGATGAGCTCATGAACGCCACAATTCCGTGCCCCTCCTAAAGAAAGATGACTTATGCATAATATAACAATGAAACACAAATCAATAATGCAACTAAAACTAATACACTTTACACTCATTATTTTATACTTTCAGTGTAACCTTACACTATAAAATATCTCTTGTTCACAAACACACATCCTGGGACTGCAGAGTGAAGTGTGTATAGAAGAGCAATATCTCTAACGGGTGCCTGATCACTTCTGACACGTGAGCTCTGAATACAAAGCTCTAACACAGAGCTCTGCTTATTACATAACACTGAACATTACCCAAATGTCTTCCTCCAAAAACCAAACAGGCCATTTAGCATAAGGTCTATGTGTATGCATCTGTGTGCATGTAGGGGGGAGTGCAAACTGGGGAGGGAGTGAAAGGGGAGTGTGTGTGTGTGTTTGTGTGTGTGTGTGTGAGAGAGAGAGAGAGAGAGATATTTCTCACTAGAAATTCCAAGATATCAGTAGCCCTCTTGTGTTGCCGTATTATCCCTGTATATGTTACTGAGTGTGTTGCTGTTTAATTTGAAACTGGTATTTTAAAAATATGTAATATGTTCAATCGAATTACTCGTTTCCTTTGCTGTTTTCAACCACTAGCAGAGCATCTTATTAATTATTAAAATTACTTTGACAGTCCTTACTGTATTACTTAAATGTATGTATTATCTTTTTCCATTAACTAAAACGATGAGACAGCATGAGACACCTCGCTTAATCAGTGCCCATTTTGACGGAATGAAAATATTTGAGGTGGCTACTAGCAAACCAGAAGTTAAGCTTATCGACAGGATGTATTTGTCATGAATCGCCCTTGGGCCTTCAGCAACAAGAATGCAATCCCTATTCGTGACGAGTGCACTATCACTGTCTCTGAACAACACGATATGATCTCATAATTAAATCATGAATGTAGGGACTTGTCCTGTAGAAGTTGACTAATTTTAGGTTTAAATATTTGACAAGTGTTGTGCGACATCTAATCGAACACCTCGTATTGATTTAAATATAGGACGCGATCTAATTCTGTCTGAGAGCTGTCCTTTCTGCACACTATATCGTCGCTCTCACATAGGCGCCACACTGCATCCGCATTGGTGCGGCGGCAGTTAAACAACTCACGTTCGCAAACAAATGGACCGACAGTTTATCTACACAAAAGCTACAAACAGCGAAGGTATATTTCATCAACGTTTATAGTTCGATTTATAAAACGGACATGGAACGTGATCTCAGCGGTAATGCTCGAGAGGTAACGTTATGCGATTTGTACTTAGTTGTAACACTCACCCTCAATCGCCATGATGTTTCGGATCTTACCAACGTGCGGGGATAAAGCAAGGGGGACAGGATATCCATGTTTCTACAGGGGAGTGCTGAATGGGACACTGCAACACTGTAACTACTCAAACAAAGAAAAACAGCAGGAAATATATTTTTTTAATATTTATTTTTACATTCGTTTTACGTCAACTGAACCATGTGATTAATATGTGAATATAACCAGATACTGTGTAATGGAAAACAGGTTTAAACATATTCAGAAGGCTGTTTTTAGTACATATGGACATATTGCTTTCAGCAGGGGACATTTTACATTACTGCTTATGAAATCTCTTTTACCGTTATTCTTAATTTTGATTAAGTTTTCTACAAATTGCTTTTGACCTGACACTCATATGTAAATTTTATGGTTTATAAATTTAATGCATTTTGTAATGCTAGTAGAATCCGTGCGCCGGCAGTTTTGCACGTGCCACGTGTGTTTATGTTCTTTCTTGTACTGCACGATCTTTGTTATGTTTCGCCACACCTCTTTCAGGTGGAGTGTGGAGTGTCTCGTTCATCTCACCAGCTGGGAGATGTTATGTTATTATGTTTTGCCCTTTATACGCCTGTATATTATGTTACATTGGCTTTCTTTAGTTCTGGTTTTTGCACTTGTCCAGAGCTGTTCTGTGGAGCAGGGTCCCCCCTAGAATTTCTTGGCATCCTGTGCCCAATCAACAAACGGCCCACAAGAATCATCCTCATCCCAACAGGGAGCCATTTATGTGCCTCTGTAGCTGGTGAACTTGGAGGGCCATTAAGGCAACAATGCTACTAATACTACTAATGTGAAAGAAATAACCAGGTCTACATTATGACCAGGTCTACATTATGGCCAGGTCTACATTATGGCCATGTCTATATTATGACCAGGTCTACATTATGGCCATATGCTTAACATGTTTCATACAGTCACCATTATTCCAGACACCATACCAGGTGACTATTTTAAACAACTCTTACTGGTAATGGCATCATTGCTTTGATCATTGCCAAATGGTAAAGATCACTGCCTCAAGTTTTGGTATGATCACTGCCTCAAGTTTTGGTATGATCAGTGCCTCAAGTTTTCTCACAAGTGACCTTCTGCAGCACTGCCAACATGTGTAAATTACACTTGCACCCTCTCTCACACACAGTGGACAATAGCAAGTCTAATCTGAATTAAGGATGCACTGGTCTTAACGGAGTTGTTGTTAACCACTGATTTGTTCTCATCTAGTTATATTTAGCTTAAATTTTTATTTTTACCTATAAAACATTACAGAGGTTCTGACACTGGTGACCTCATAGCTGGGCTACAAAGATGGTATATATTTTTTTAGGGTCTGAGAAGAGCATAACACGCTACGCAAATATATCAATATTTGTCACGTGTAACCCCAAAGGGCAGACTAACCTCCTCACAGTCAAACATGTTCTATATACATGGATTACTGGTCAGATACCGAGATGGCACACGCCCATCGCCGTTCAGCTCTTGTCGAGGACCAATCCGTTTCAACGTTCACTTACTTTAACTTCCCTATTGCTACATCGCAGTATTCGCAGTATTAGAGTAAAGCTTCAAACCCTGTTTTTCTTCAGCTGATAAACTGCAGATATGAGTGAAATCAAGACAAATGAAAGATCGTCCAAAAGTGGTGAAAAAGGAGCAGAAAAGGGCTGGGAAGCCGACAAAGCTTTCTTTGACAGCTTGAAAACTAAAAAACCAAGACCCGTAAGTAGGCACATTCAATTTTGTACATTACGTCTAAAAGATTAACGTTTTGGAGCTTTTGGAACGTTTGCTTATTCAACTCGAAATATTTGTTAAACAGCCCAAGCCCAAAAATGCAGTTACAGTCGCAGTTTCTTCGCGAACCTTATTTAACATGGCTGCAGAGAGAAAGATCTGGGAGGAAGAAGGGCTCGAAAAGTACGTCGCCTACCAGCAGGAACATGAAAACGAGCCTCTAAAGCCGGGTGCAGCATTTCCTTTTGTTAAGGTGACGACAACAATGTTATGGCATGTGTACGCTAGGGAGTAGTCTATGTGGATGTATTTAAGTAAAGAGGAAGAGCGTTTGTATAAATGACGAAGCACGTCTTTTATGGTGTAAACATTTACTTTATTTTATTCCTTAACACAAAGGCACTTATGACCGTGAACAACCAACTAAGAAATCTGTATCCAGATAGTGAAGAGTTGTTTGATGTTGTTCTCATGACTAATAACCACGCCCAGGTAGGGGTTCGGCTCATCAACAGCATCAATCACTACGGTAGGTCTCTCCTTTTGTTAAAAAAACATTTGCAGGGTCAGCAATATGATTTTGCACATGTAACGTTATGAAATTGTCTTACGAAACACTTTGTCTCGACGTTCGATTACTTTATTTTTAGCCTCTTCTGCAGTGGGAAAGACAGTAGACGGCAGCTGGATGACACACTTTCCTGGCATGCTGTCTAGCTGCCGAGAAAAATGTTCTCCATTAGTGTTTAACAGAACACAAACGCAAAGCAAATAATTAAAAGCTACAATCTTAATTAACTATGAGCTTTGATCAGCATATTAAGATATAGCCAGAAAGAATAATAGTAATTGTCTGTTGTGATCATATGGTCTGCTTTTTTCAATTATCTTAAACTAGCCTAAGCAATGTTACTTTTCTCTCCATTTTCTCTCCTTCTTCAATGAAGAAAGCCTTTTTACTTTTTAACACAAATATAATCACTAGTTTGCAAAAGTTCTAAAACTAGAATATAGAATAACTGCCAATTCTATATTTTAAAAAATCTCATGTAGTTATATATACTTGAAGTAGCACATCCTCAATAATTTTTCTAGTTCGTTCTTTAATTTACAAAAGGTCTGTTCCTGTAATAATTTAGAAGTATTGATATCCTTTATTATAACAATTCCTCAGTCTGCCATCTTGCCAGAAACCCTTCATTCATTCATAAAGATCCACACATGGATGGCATGCAGTCGTGCCAACTTGGGTAATTAAAACTCCCTGCTTGAATACATGGTGGTTCCCCATCAGAGCCATTGTGTTACGTGCAGTTCTTTAATGTGGCTGTACTGGTTCAGGTTCCATGAGAACCTGAATCAATGTCTGATGTGCCAACATGTTCATCATAATGTGCCTATATATAAATTAGGATTTTTATTTATATTATTTTATTTATATATTATATATTGGTCTTTTTGCCTAACAGATCTGAATATTGAAAGATTCTGTATGACTGGGGGTAAAAGTCCCATTGGTTATCTAAAGGCCTATTTAACCAACCTATACCTCTCCAAGGACTCAGACAAAGTGCAGGAGGCCATTGAAGAAGGTTAGTGGAGCTCCGGAGAAGACAGTAATCAACTATTTAACAGTGGGATTGATTGTAGGTTACTAGCACTGTGTGGGTGTTGATTGTGGGTTACTAGCACTGTGTGGGTGTTGATTGTAGGTTACTAGCACTGTGTGGGTGTTGATTGTAGGTTACTAGCACTGTGTGGGTGTTGAGTGTAGGTTACTAGCATTGTGTGGGTGTTGTTTGAGAGTGGGTGTCCTGATTCTGCAGGCATTGCAGCAGCAACCATGTTCTGTCCGGACAAGGAGATGGAGCTCAGTGAGACGCAGCTGCGAGTGGCATTCGATGGTGATGCTGTGCTCTTCTCAGATGAGTCGGAGATCATTGTGAAGCAGCATGGCCTGGACACATTCTTTGCCCATGAGCAGCAAAATGAAAACAAACCTCTTGCCCAGGTTTCCTGACGAATTCTGTTTACCTTCTTTTTTTATACATTGAGCAGATAAAACAAAACATGTCCAAGTTACCAGCAGGGTGTTTCCACAGGGTCCTCTAAAGTGCTTTCTTGAAGCACTGGGAAAGCTCCAGAAGAAGTTTTATGCACAGAATGAGCGTCTGAACTGCCCCATACGCACGTTCTTGGTGACCGCACGCAGTGCAGCCAGCTCAGGAGCTCGTGTCCTCAAGACCTTGAGGAACTGGGGCTTGGAGATCGATGAAGCACTCTTCCTTGCTGGAGCCCCAAAAGGGCCTCTTCTGCAGAAGATCCGGCCGCACATCTTCTTTGATGATCAGATGTTCCACATTGAGGGAGCCAAAGAGCTGGGCACCATCGCTGCCCATGTGCCTTATGGGATTGGACAGAAATATCATAAAAGCAAGCTGATTGAGCAGCCAGCCAAGCAGAGTTAAGAGACCTGGTGTATGGGGGGTCATTTTTACAACCAGGACAGGATCACTAAGGATCACTGGTTTTCAGCAGATAGATTGTAATATGTTAATGGAAGTTATTAATGCAGGATGGTATGGGAAAAGCACTATATTGCAATATATTGTAGAATATCTTCTTAGTGGTAATACAGGAAAGTTGTCTTTTATAATACAGGAAAGCCTTTTATAAGTGCCTTTATTCAAATTCTTCTTGTTTCACACAAAGCAGCACAGCAATAGTAGTGGTTCTTTTGGCTAGGACAGGACTAATCTTTTAATCTTTGGTTAGGACAGGACTAATCTTTTCTAAGTAGTTGTATTCTATACAGCTGCTGTTTGACAACAATGCACTTTTTTGTCCTGCCACTGATATAAAAGATTTTTTAACCTCAGGATAAACAAATATATTGGATATATATTGTATAATGGTAATATGTGAATATCTGCATTTTACAATATTTGTGTATAAAACGATCTTTCAGCATAATCACATTCTAGAGGACAGGGATAGAACACATCTTTATCCTGTTATTTTTTTGGACATTTGTACCTTCCCATGGTGTTTAGGGCTTTGGGGAATTTTAGCATTGTGACTTAGTACCAAAGAAATGAAAGAAAAGTTTCCAGAAACAGCATTTGCATTCTGTGTTTTGTTAACCAATACATTGAGGGCTCATGGTATTGTAGAATTTTTCCACATCATCTGTGGTTATTAACATATAGTTGCAATTTTCAAAGCCTGGTCTCAAGAGTCACTGTAGTTCTAAACGTAATGTTTCTGGGATTATTATATAAACTGTCCTCAGAAGTACCAAGAGCTTAACTGGAATATGCAATTTATAAAACTTAATTTCATTAACTTTACAAATGTGTGATAATCTCTTGACTGCTGTGTTTAGAAATGATGTGAACATATTTCATGTTGCACCAGTCAGATACTTTTAGTCTGCCTGGTTTGATTAGTGGTTTTCTCTTTGGTACACTGGACCACACATGACCTCTCCAAACAAGCAGTGTGCAATTTCTATACAAGCATTTTATCATGTAAAACTGTGTTGCTCTGACCATTCCTGGATTTTTACATAGATTACTGTCAGACAGCAGTAGAAGTGTCACGGCAGCGAGTCCCGAGAGCTGTAAAAAGCGAAACAGGACTCCACGTGCGTTTATATAAAAACCGTTTTATTTTCGGTTTCGTTTAAGGCACAAGTAACGACAAAGACCGCTTACCAAACATGAACGACGTTTCAACAGCATGTGGACAGCGCACCAAACACCCAATGACAAGCACACGCTATTATACACTCACCCTAACGAAACACACGTGAAACGATGTGTCCCAGTGGTTAAGGCACTTGACTAGTCATCAGAAGGTTGCTGGTTCAAGCCCCACCTCTTCCAAGTTGCCACTGTTGGGCCCCTGAGCAAGGCCCTTAATCCTCAACTGCTCAAGATGTATTCAGTCAAAAATTGTAAGTCGCTTTGGGTAAAAGCGTCAGCTAAATGCCATAAATATAAATGTAAACGATTAACACTAACGAACATCCACGAGTGATACTGACGAACACTAACGAACATTCACGAGACCGACAACACGTACTCCACCCACATTTTCACATCGACGTACACACAGGCACACCTCTACACGGACACGCCCACACAAAAACGAGACAGGGGAGGTGGCCTGGGCGACCACCGTGACAAGAAGGGAGACTATTATGCGGTTACTCTATATTGTAAATGGCTATATGGCAGTTTGTGAGTTGGTTAAAACATTCTTTTTGTCCAGTAGATGGTGGTGTTTCACTTCCATACATTGCTGCTTTTGTTCCATTGCCTTCATAAAGACATTTTCCCCTTAACAGTATCATTGGCTTACAGGTAATCTTGGTGAGGGAATATCTTTTCCCAATATAAAATTCCCAGGCTCACTTTTGGAAGTACAGCAGTGTTCAGGAGCAGCAGTTCACTTGTGAATGTCTGCTCTTGCCAACAGACTGCCTCTCCCTATGATCTTTGCCTGTCTGCTAGTTGCCATGGATACTTTAACATAGGGAGAAATGGATAGGCTCAGGATTTCTGAGACATAATTAATGAAAAATGATTAGAAAAACAAGCAACCAATACAGCCAAACATGCACTGTAATCAGGTGTGAACTATAGAAAACACTGTAATCAGGTGTGTACCATAGAAAACACTGTAATCTGGTGTGAACTATAGAAAACACTGTAATCAGGTGTGAACCATAGAAAGCACTGTAATCAGGTGTGTACCATAGAAAACACTGTAATCTGGTGTGAACTATAGAAAACACTGTAATCAGGTGTGAA